>OZ010786.1:126309404-126909404 GCA_963932465.1 Maratus speciosus
ATGCATAACTGATTTTGATTTTAAGATTCTTCATAAAATATGTGATTTTGCACATAGTAGCCAGTTGGCGCCAAACGTTTTAGAAAATATTGATAACCAGTATGCTACATCCTCTGACTTGATGAGTTTAAGGGGACAGATTACCCAAAAATTGGTCAAAATGTAGATTTTCTTTTTTTCATATTAAATGAAATCTTGTTTAATTGTGAATATTTTAATACCTCATTTTTACCCAATGGCAATTATATCGCGAGATATTGTAAATTTTGTTAATGCATCCAGCGCAATTACCCATACAACTTAAAACTTTAAATGACTTTTCTCCATGTTCATATTTTCGTCACTTTCCTGTTTTAAAAATACAAAGGCTTTTTTTGTGTGTGTGTGTGTGTGTTTGAGATAGCGGTTTAAACTTTTTTTGTGTATGTTCTTTATTATATATGTGATAAATCTGCGTATGGAATTAACCGTCAAGTTTTTTGTTATTTTTTTAAAAATAAAATTATATGAGGATGTGCTAGATTTAATCGTTTTCACCATATATCTATCAGGCAAAAAATTATATTAAATGTAATATTAGATGTAGCTAAAAATCCATACGCAGTCTTGTGTTATATACATTAGAAAATCATAGAAAAAAACCTTGGGCAAAAATATCACTATTTAAAAAAGTAGCAGGGATTTTTAAAAAATGCATTTTTTTCTAAACTTTTTAAAAATTTTAATTAAATATGCAGTAAATTTTTTTTCCAAAATTGACTGTTTTTTTAACATTGAAATGCAGTGAGTTCACCATTTGAACGGTATTTTAATAATTAATTAAATTTAAAAAATCAAAAAACGCGACTGATTAAAAAGCGAACTAATTAAATACTTCTCATCAATGTGAAACTATTTTTTTTATATTACTTACCTATTTTTTTTATTTACTTGTATTGATGACTTTTAAGTTGTGTTTAATTGTTAGTTCCTATCTATAAAAATTGTTTTGATGAGACCTATAGATGCCTATGATGGTTAGAGTTGCAGTAAAGCTAGAGAACGCTAGAGTTGTGTATAGTGTCGTAGTAGGTCGTTGTGTAGGTCGTAGGTAGTTGTGTGTACTATGCGTAAATCGTATAAGTTAATTTTAGAAAAACTCTGCTCTAACACTTAAAACAGAAAAAAATATTTTTCCTGTACGAGTCCTGTTACAGACAACATAGGTCATATAATTATTTTCTAAATATAAAACCTAGGGTTACATAGAACTAAGGGTTCATATAAAAGTCTGATTTCGAACTGATTATTCATTTTACAAATTCACAAACCCCCCCCCCCCTTAAAATACACAAGTTAAATATGGAAATCAAATCCAGGAGGTTGGAAGATTAAAATAGCTTATACACAACATTATATATTATTACACAACATTATTTATTTATTACACAACATTATATATTATTATACACAACACTACGACCTACAACGACCTACACAACTACCAGGTTGTGTAATATTTAAATGAAGCTTCTGACTGTAAAATAGTTAATGAAACATCGTCTTCATTTTGAAAGACCTATCCAATGATATGCCACTCAATATGGTGCGTAAAAATTTTTTTTCGCCTCTACAGCCATTTTGTATTTTACGGCCGCCATTTTAAATTTATCGAAACAAAACCCAGCCTATAACCATCGGACGGTTAAGATGACTAGATAGAGACCTCACTCATTATAATTCATCCTTCCGTTGGGATGTTTCGAGGGTATAAAGAAATCCACATACCCAGATACGCGTGAAACACATAACCCTTCTTGGCAGTCGGGTAAAAAATAAACAAAATTCTTGAAAAGGTAAATTGTCCCCTTAATAGTAGTAAACAGTAGTAATGCAAACACGATAGTAGTACAAACTACAACTAAACGACTCCAGCAACATCCTTCATTACATGTTTATCTTAAGATTGTGAAGAATTTAAGTTTTCCCAATTCATAAACTAACCATATTCATAAAAAAAGAGAAATAATACTAACGATTTTTCCAGTTTTACAATGAAAACAAATCTTACTTTTGTTATTCAAAATTTTCATCTTAAAGTATCTAGTCATCTAATAACTTTTTAAAAATTATTGCATATTATGCTTTGCCATCTTTTTTTGGCACAGCATGTCCCTAAAAGGACTTTGACCTATTTAAACTCCATTGAACCAACCAACAGTAATACTTTCTTCCCCTTTCCAAAAACTGTTTCAGCTGGGAACATTCGCACACCGCTAGTGACCACGAATATCATGGATGCAGAAATTAATATCATAGGAACGTGTTCATGATAAATGCCAGAGTTACGAGATTCAAGATGCACCATTATGTAAATTCTTTGACATCGTTATAACGATTTGCATTTTATATCAGTTTTAACGATTTTATCAATATATTGCCCACGCCCACAGCCCTAGTGGACGGCCTGGGACAGGCCGCGATTATTAGACCGCGAATAATGCACTTATAAATTTAATTGCTGCATAGGAGGATCTCTCATTTAGGTGACTCTCCTATTTGTATGATGAATTTCTTCGGCCCGTTAAGAGTTATATTAAGGATAGGTCTCTGGAATTTATTGCTAAGAAATTTTGTGGCTACCGGGTTACACTTCAAGATTTATTATTATTATTATTATTATTATTATTATTATTATTATTACCTTAACTCATACTCTGTAAACTTAAAATTAAACAGTATGGGAGAAAGAAAATACCGGAACACTTAAAAGAAAGAGGGAATATTGAACTTTAAAAATTCAATTACTTGCTGCACTACCGAATTGACGGATACAAGATATTGAACCTTGAACCTTTTGTATATATATATATATATATACCGGGTGTCCTAAAAAGGACTGACTGATTTTAAAATTCAATAACTTTCAAACGGTGACAGATATTTAAAAAATTCTTGCAGGAGGCTTATGCATGAGGTCAAAAGTCCTTTTTACAGTGATTTTCGATTTTAGTTCGAATTACAAACAATAGATAGCGCTGAAATAAATAGACGCTAAATTCAGGCTCGATTTTTGGTACTTCGGGACCCACTAAATACATTTTAATCTCCTTTTTCTGCATGGAAGAAGAGAAAGCCCAAAAAATCGAGCCTTTATTTAGCGCCTATTGCTTACGGCGCCATCTATTGTTTGCAATTCGAACTAAAATCGAAAATCACTATAAAAAAAACTTTTGGCCTTATGCATAACCCTCCTGCAAGAATTTTTTAAATAGTTGTCCCGTTTACAAGTTATTGAATTTTAAAATCAGTCAGTCCTTTACCCGGTATATGAGGCATTCTCACAAAATTTTAACTTTCAGGACTAAAAATCTTGTGAAATTAAACTTAATAAAATAACATTTTAAACTGATAGACGAGTGCCTTAACGATTCAAAATAAAGAAAAAATGGTCAGCAGCGACGATTTTTTTTTTATTTAACTGAGGTTTAAAGTTAAAATTGCGTGTTTAATTTTCCTTACCGCCCCTTTGACACTTTACCTCTCAAACTTTATTTTCTTCTAAATTTTTACTTATAATGAATTTGCATAGTACACACAGGACATTCAAATAAAAAACAGTAACAATGTAGTATTTTTAGTACAAAATTTTGGTATAACATTGTCTTAAAGGGGTGTTAAGGAAGGGACGGTAAGGAAAAAAAGTGACGGTAAGAAAAAAAAAAAAGGGACGGTAAGGAAAATTACCACCTATTTTTAGGCAAATCATGTTAAGACTAAATGATAGCTACAATATTCATTGATTTTTAGCAATAGTTATTTACATTGGATTAAATTAAAAAGAAAAAAATAAGTTACCTCGAAAAGTGCAGGAATAAATCCTGGGGATGGTAAGATTACCAATAAAGCAACGATCCTTGAAATTGATTTTTAAATGCTGATTTAAATTCTGCAGTAAATTTCCTGTCAAAGAATTTTAGCCATTTTTTTCTCTTCTGCATGAGAGAAAAGTTGAAAAAAATTCTGTGGCTGCATCTGAAGTGAATTTCTGTGTAAATTTAGCAAGAGGGACGGTAAAGAATCTAAAATCTAAGGAATCTAAAAAGATGGAGTTCAAAAAATAATAACAGCCGTAAAAATGTGTGCATGTTAATTTTTTGCTACATACTTATATAAAACAATAGTCCCAGTTTCGGAAAAAAAAATTACACCGAATTACTTTTATTGAAACAATTTTATACGGACAGCTCCAAACTTAACTAGTATGTTGTGGCCATCAAAAAACTTTTTTCTACATAAATCACATCAATTAAATCATTTAAATAGTACAAGAAATTACATGAATTTAGCACCAATTACTATCAATGTATATCTGAATTTGAAGTTTGAGAAAAATTCGTGCATTAGTTCTAGAGATAGAGCTATAGCGAAAATACTGAAAAATGTAGAATAGCAGCGCCACCTGTTGAGCGATTTACACCAAAACATAAATAACACTAATTGATATCAAGGTATACCTGAATCTGAAGTTTGATCAAAATTCGTGCATTAGTTATTGAGATAGAGCTATGGTGGAAATTCTGAAAAATGCAGCATAGCAGCGCCACCTGTTGAGCGATTTACACCAAAACATAATCAGCACTAGTTCATATCAAGGTCCTACCTGAATCTGACGTTTGTTGAAAATCCAAGCATTAGTTCTTGAGATAGAGCTATTGCGGAATTACAAAAAAGGCAGCATAGCAGCGCCACCTGTTGAACGATTTACACAAAATTCTATATAACGTCAATTCATGTCAAGGTATACCTGAATCTGAAGTTTGATGAAAATTCATGCATTAGTTATTGAGGTAGAGTTATGGTGGAAATTCTGAAAAATGCTGCATAGCAGCGCCACGTGTTGAGTGATTTACACCAAAACCTAAGCAGCACTAATTCATATCCAGGTATACCTGAATCTGAAGTTTGTTGAAAATCCAAGCATTAGTTCTTGCGATAGAGCTATTTCAGAAATTACAAAAAATGCAGCATAGCAGCGCCACTTGTTGAGTGATTTACACTAAAAATTTTAAAACACCAATTTATGTCAAGGACTAACTGAATCTGAAGTTTGATGAAAATCCGTGCATTAGTTCTGGAGATTGAGCTATTGTGGAAATCGTGAAAAATGTTGCATAGCAGCGCCACCTGTCGAGCGATTTACATCAAAAACTAATCAGCACCAATTTATATCAGGGACTAACTGAATATTAATTTTTATTAAATTCCGTGCATTAGTTCTATAGATAGAGCTCCCACAAAATCTGTGTCACATACAGACAGACTCACAGACTCACAGACAGACATTTTGTAAAAACATGTCTTTCGGAATATCTGACCCCTTAAAACGTGTAAATCCGTCGAAAACCGAAAGTCGAAAATTTTCACGAATCCAATACTTTGTTCTTGTATAGATAGAAGAAAGTAAAAATCAGCATTAGGGACACGGGAAGGTAAAGAATTTCGTGGTATATTTGGACCCTCAACATCGTTCAAAACTTATTTATCTCGTTAATATTGTTATACAGTCATGCAATGGAATGTTTCCCGATATCTATACTCATAAAAGAACAAATCTCTGTGTGTGTGCGATGGCTAGCGAAAACTACTGCACATAGAAGTCTGAAAATTTAGGTGTGGATAGTCCACGACAGGTCCTGATACACCTGAGGCTCAGATTTTTAATTTTTTAAAGGCCGATGACCCCTGGACCCCTTTAACTTTTTATGCAGTAAATTGTTAATAACATGCCTCTTATCTATCCGATCTTCTTCGTTTTTGGGCCGAATTCTCCGTATAGTTTCTGCCCCATTTCTACAATTCAGTTAAAAACCTGGCACCCTTGGGGCCCTATACATGGCCCCTTGATTTTTTTATGCAAATAAAATGTTAATAAATTGCTTCCTTTTAATGCGATCTTCATTTTTGGTATACCTTTTTCCTTTAGTTATTCTCCCGTTTCTACATTCCAGTTAAGACCCTGGGTCCGTTTAGGGTCCCGTGGGGCCCCGTCAAGGGAACCTTGAACTTTTTGTGCGCCGTGTATTTTTCACCCCCTAATTTTTTCACCTTCTCAGTACGTAATTTTAAAATTGAGTCTTGGGCTCATCTCCCTAAACCAACAACCATATATTTTTATTGGGGCCCTAGGGCCCTTTTTTAAACATTTCCCCAATTTTTTGCGCATTTCTTTAAAATTATATTCTAATGATTAATTCATACCTTGTGCTTAATTTTGACTAATCGAAGATCGAAAACTCTAAGTACTAAAACGTTTTAACAGTTAGGGCCTTGTGTGTCATGCATTTTTCACTCCCCATTTTTCTCACCTTCTCAGTGCATTTTTTAAAAATTGAGTCTTGGACTCTTCTCCCTAGACAAGTACCCTCATATTGTTATTGGGGCCCTAGGGTCCATTTTTAAATATTTACCCAGTTTTTTGCGCCTTTCTTTAAAATATTATTCTAATGATTAATTCATACCCTATGCTTAATTTTGAGTGATTAAAGATCTAAAACGCTAAGTACTAAAACATTTTAGCATGTTTTCATGTTAAGGTCCTGCTCTCAACTATCAGTTGGACTCTTTTTGGACTCCTATTATAGTTCCCTTAAAAATGGTCCGATTCACTAGATTTTTTTTCTAACAACTGATTATGTTCTCCAGCTACTACAGGAACGAAAAAAAAAAAAAAAAAAAAAAAAAAATCAGACTTCAGCTACTTCCAATTTTGAATATTAATCGCTTTCTTGGGGCCCTTGGTGCAGCTTCTTTAAAAATGATCCGAATTGCTTGCAATTTTCTTTAACATAGTTCTAGCGTCCTCTGATTACTTTAAAAACTACTAAAAAGTATCTTTATACCCAACTGCATGCCACTTAAGTCCCTGGCCCCTTGGGGCCCGGTGTAGGTCCCCTTGAAGGTTTTGCATCATAAATTGTTAATAAATTGCCCCCTCTTAATCCGATCTTCATTTTTGGAACCTTTTTTCCATTTAGTTATTCTCTCGTTTCTATATTCCTGTTAAAATCCTGGGGCACCTTAGGGTCCCGTGGGACCCGATCCGGGCCCCTTGAGGTTTTTGTGTGCCATGCATTTTCACGCCCATTTTTCTCACCATCTCAGAGTATTTTTTAAAAATTGAGTCTTGGACTCTTCTCCCTAGACCAACGCTCTCATGTTTTTATTGGGGCCCTAGGGTCCATTTTTAAGCATTTACCCAATTTTTTGCGCATTTCTTTAAAATATTATTCTAACGATTAATTCATTCCCTATGCTTAATTTTGACTAATTGAAGATCTAAAACGCTAAGTACTAAAACATTTTAGCTTGCGTTCATGATAACTCTGCTCTCAACTATCAAATGGACCCTTTTGGGCCCCCTGTTATAGCTCTCTTAAAAATGGTCCGATCTACTAGTTTTTTTTATTATCTTATTTATTTATTTCCTTTTAGCCCCACACTGTAAAAAAAAATCTGTAGTTCTACAGATGTAAAGTTACATGCTTACTAAACTTTAATCTGTAACTGTACAAAAAAGCTGCAAACTTACAAAACTAGTTTTTGTAAAGCTACAGAGATCTGTAACTTTACAAATGAATCTCCTAAAATTAAAGTAATCTTACTAACATTTTATCTGTAACCCTGGTTGCAGTTACATGAAAAGTTCTGGGCATCCCAGTTTCCTAAAGAATTCTTTGTAACCTTACAAATTTTTAGACTTTCGGCGCAAAAGTGTGTCTGTTACATGAATTTTTGTTGTTGTCGTTATATAAAACGTTCTAGGAATCCCAGTTTCCTAGAAAAACTTTAATAACTTTACAGATTTTTTTTTACAGTGCACAAGTGGCTGAGAGTTTCTACTCTCAAAACTGGTATACTGGAGGTGCTGCGTTCGAACCCAATCGTACTCGTCGGCCTAACCGTTCGGAGTTTTTTTAGAACCTTGGGAAACCTTGCGTAATGTACCGCACCACCATATCCAAGGATCTGTTGACCGAATTTGGTGGCCAGATACGCCCGGAGGTTTGATGTCTTATGTGGAGAGGGCGCCATCATGTTGAAACCACACCCGGCATGCATGTTGGAAAGGCATCTCTTCAAACCAGTCACGTACCGTGTTTTGTAGCAGATGCAGATAATGATCGCCCGTTAAGGTCCCATCGTAGAAGATGGGTCCAACAATCTGAGTTTCCCATATATCGCACCATACGTGTCGTACTGTGCGGGCGATGTGGAGGCTTTCCAGAGACCAGTAATGCACATTGTGCTCGTTCACAATTCTACCCCAGTGTAAACATTGACTCATCTGTCCAGAGAATGTCACAAAGGAACGACAAATTTTCCTTTAAGGTATTCAGCATGAAATTATAATAATCAAATCGTCGTACATGATCATCCATCATCAATGCTTGCACCAGTGTCGGATGATATGGATGCGCATCCTGTGCATGTAACAATGCCAGACATGCTAATCAGATGTCTCGCTTATTTCCGCCGTGCTCAGTTTTAGATTTAAACGGGTGAACGTCAGGACCTCCTCCGGTGTCACTCGAACGTTACACCTTGCCCATCTACTTGTTCTGGGCCGTGGTGAAACAGAGCCGGTCTCTCAAATATGGTGCAATGCATCAGTTATAGTTTCATGCGTTGGATGTAGATCCTTAGGGAAACGTTCAGAATAAACACTCGCAGCGCCCCTGGCATTCCTTTGACAAACACCATAAATAAGTATCATTTCGGCATACTGCATTGTATGCGTACCTTGCCATCACGCTGACTAGCATGTTCACTGCTAGATGGCTCGTGTTTTATCCCGCACGTATGGCACTGCGGTATTTTTGTAATTTGCATAATCCCAATTTTCATGCTCGTTATAACTCGGCTGGCCGTTTGCATTCCACTACGATTTATCTAGTCCTTAGTGAGTATGTCTTATTTTCCGGTTGCCGATTCTACCTACTTTGACATTTGAATGTTGTTCGACCCATAAGAGTTAGCTCAAATTTTTAGATGAAATAACCTTCTTTGGTGATTCCCCGATTTGGCGATCCTGGCTAAAGGTGGTTTCGATGTAAAAAGGACATTGAACCCTGATTTTGATCTCGAATTACTTTAATTATCTTTTAACTGATCCCTCAATAAAAGACAAAATCATGTGCAAAAATCTCAAACTTTGAAATTTAATAACTGTGTCAATTTTTGTAGTACAGATGTCAAACTTTTTGTGTTATATCTGTTAAGATATGTGTAAACTTTTATTAAATATTATATATAAATATATAAATATTATATATAAATATAATATAGGGACTGGGGGACCATATATAAAAGTTAGATTTCGTAATTTTTGTAAAATTGATTTTTTTTTAACTTTAAATAATGCCACAGCATGAATATTTACCTCATTTGAAACGTTTTTGTAATTGGAACTATATGTCTACGACCAACGGATGAAAAATTAAAGGTAGGCGATCGATAACAAATTGCACCCTGTATATTTAATTTAACTTTATCCATATAGGATTCTTAAGAGCCGCTTCTCTTTATTTCATTTTAAGCAAAAGGTGAATGCCATAGTGAACTACTTGCAACATTGTAGGCACCGACGAATCTTTTATTGTTGTTTATCACTTATGGAAATAATCCTATAATTAAAAAGTGATACTCCACCAAAGCAAAATACAAACGCCCCTTCAAGATCAATTCTTTTGTTCGTATGTTTTGTGTTTTAAACTAGTGAAATTGTTTTGAATACTTCCGCCGAACAACGCCGAAATAAACTTAATGACAAATAAAGGCATAGAATCGCAAATGCTATTAGCTTTACGGTTACTCATTAGGTTTAGGAGTGTGAGAAAGTAATTGCACATTGCCATATTTGAAATTAGCTTCATTATAATACTCTTTGGAGAAATTCTTTTGAAAACCCCCCAGAAAATCAACAAGATTATCAGCTTTATACCTTTATCTATTTGTATTTAGGGTCTCTCTGTGTGTCTATCTGGATTATGAATGAATAAAATATTTTGACCAAACTACTGTTTATTAAAAGAAATCAAGAATGTTTTCCCTTTATTAATTTTGGATAATACTGGCCTGAATGGGGGAAAATAGAAAGAGAAAGAGTATATCATAACATGCAATATCTACATTTGTATATGCATATACCAATCTATTATTTCAATGATATGCCTATATATTCAAATAAACTTGGAAGATAGTATTCAATGTCATACAAGATAAAAACTTTAATAACCGATTAAAAAAAGCATATAAAACATTTTCCTCTGAACCCACAGGCATCCTCAGTAACTAAACATGGAAAATATGTTAATCAGTTGCAGTTTGTTTATTAGCCATTGAAAAATTTTTTAATGAGAGTTTTAAGAAATATGCTTAAAAATTAAAAAAATTTTTATGTTAAATACGAGGATGAATCAAATATAAAGAGATTTTAAAAGGTTTTTCTTTTTAAATTTTATTTACCAAAATAATAGTCCAGGGGAAATGTACATTTTTCTTTACAAAAGGTCGGGTAGAAGAATTTTTTTTCTGAATTGTTTATAATGATGCCAACATGGAAAAACCAAGCTTTCTAACAAAATTTCTTAAGGCTAAATTTTCTGTGGCTAAAAAACAACAAAATTTTGGGACATTTTTTGATTTTTTAGGGTTCCGTACTTAAAAAGTAAAAACGGAACCATTATAAGATCACTCCTGTGTCTGTCCGTCTGTCTGTCTGTCTGTCTGTCACAGCCATTTTACTCGTAAACTATGGAACGTGGAAAGTTCAAATTCGGGGAAGTAATAAAGACCATTGACCGACATATTTTGAGATTAATAAACATTCATAAATATATTTAGTAAAAAAGTAGAGGGGCTAATTATGCCACTTGAAAAAAAAATCTTTTCTTTGTATATCATGTGGGGTATCCTGTGGAAGCTTTTGTAACGCTGAACTCAAAAATACATTCCTTTTAATTTTAGGTATTATATTTTCAAAGATATTGTTGAAAATGTAGCGCAAAAATATGTCCCCCCCCCCCCATCTAATTCCGAATCTACTGAAACTAAAATTATGAAAAAATTAGAGGTAGTAGACGTTAATATAAACCTTGCCGGAAAATTATAGCGATTACCCTAGGTCACATAGTTTTTGAGTAATTAGCATTTTTCTGTTATACACAAATTTCGATTTACGGGCATTCAGAAAAATTGTTGAGCATTGCTGAATATACCTATCGTTGCAGAAGAATAAAAGCATTGTTGATAATGATTTTCGAAAAAAATCATTGGTAATTAGCCGAGATATTAACCCTTAAACATACGGTCAGTTTGGACATACACAAGGACAGGGGTGGCGTACTCTATGCCTAGTAAACAACTTTTAATGATATATATGTGTAATGTAATGTCCAGCAACAGTATAAAAGCAATAAACGCAAATTGTTAAAAACATACTAATTTAAGGCGTCTCGGGACTCTAAAAAGTGGGAAAAATGAAAAAAAAAAGACCATTTTTAACATTTAATGTCTTAAAATGTATATGATTTTAAAAAACAATTTTAATTGGGATGAAAGATATAAGTATGTTTTTTCGTTTCATGTATTTAAAAAATTGCAAGATACAGAATTAGTATTTATAGGGGGCGCGGAACTGTTAGACATCTGTCGTACAAAAAATTGGCATAACAGTTTACGCGCGGGATTACAAAATAAATATTGCAACTTGAATGGAAATTTTGGTGCTTACTTATACTTCAGATTGTAAGAATTTCCATGAACTTGTGTTGGTTTGTATTTAAAGCATTTTTATATTTTTAATGCAATGTTGCATTTAGCTAATACAAAATTTTGAAAATTTCAACAGTAAAATCACCTAAAAAATATTTTTTTGAATAATAAAAAGGAAAATTTAGGTTCAGTTTATGCAGACTAACATGGAATATATGTTTTGAAAATTTCACGAAAAAATATTCAGAAGTTTTTGAGGTATCCTGCGCGTTATGCCCAAAAAACGCCATTTGGACAGTAATGACTTTAAAATTTCGGAAACGCCGCTTCAGCTGTTGAGCGGGTATAATTCTAAAAGCCAAAACTTCTGTTCTAATGGGAATTACAAGGA
Source organism: Maratus speciosus (assembly GCA_963932465.1). Classification (NCBI taxonomy): domain Eukaryota; kingdom Metazoa; phylum Arthropoda; class Arachnida; order Araneae; family Salticidae; genus Maratus; species Maratus speciosus. The sequence continues at coordinate 126,321,550 of OZ010786.1, forward strand.
AACAAATATATCAAAATACTCAGAAAAGATAGGAGTTTAACATCTAAAAAAATTAAAATTTCTTAAATTTTGAAGCTTTAAGAGGCCTGCGACCACTTAATCCTTTCCGGCACGAAGTAATTCTATTTATAATCTTATGAAATAATGAACTGACACCAGAATTTATAAACGAATTTATTAGAAAATGCGATCTTGCTTATTTTCACGTACATGATAAGAGGAAAATTTTAATTAAATATTCTTGGTGCCGTTTGTCTGTTTTGGAATTAAAATTAGGTATCCGTTTTTTAAGGGCATCGCTCTCGAAAGATTTAATTAGAATAAATCGCATAAATACTGTGGGATTCGCGATAGCTTGCATTGATTGTATCTCTCAATACGTCTCGAGTGACTTTAAAATTTAATTAAACACCTATCTGGAAAAACGCGGCACTGACCAAGGCGGCGTTGCAACTTTGAGAGCTTAATTCGAAGCGGGCTTAGCACAATGCCAAATTTAAACTTTGAACAAAGGTTTTGTTTTAGCTACACTGTAGAAATAAAGGTTATTACTACGCTGAATTTAGTTTCATGAAATGCCAAATGAAGTTTAACTATGCACTGTTTTTATTGTCAGTACCGAAACCGTGAAAAACGTCTTTACATATCGATGGAATTTACCCCAGAAATAAAGAAAGGCTATGTTCGATTTATTTTGTTCAAATATTTTTTTTAATTAAAAAGTTCATTATTTTCATAAAGAATAAATTGACATTTTGCTATAAAATTTAGAAATCATTTTTTTTACCGTGTCCAACAACATCAGATCCCGGAATAATAATTTATCCTAAACAGTTAATTTTGATTTGAAAGATTTTCATGCACAAGAGGAAAATGCAATAAATATAGACATGAATACGTTTTCATATTGGAAATAAAACAAAAATACGAAAAGAAGGTGAATTTGTCCTCATATATCAAAAATAAAACGAATACGCTTTGAGGTTGAAATAAAAGGGCCTTGTGTTATGATATTAATTCTTATTATTAAAAAAAAGAAAAAAAAATGTTACACGGTTTATCGTCTGCACACGGCTAATAAAAATGTTTAATTTTTAATCGAAAATTTCAATGAGAGAAAAAAAAACTTTTGAAAAGCAAATAGATAGTAAATGTCAAAATTATGCACCGCGAAATTATCTCTGTCGAAAATGACGTCATTGTATCGAGAAATAAATATTTTCTTTCTTAAAAACCAAGCATTAAATAGATTGTCTGAAAAAATATTTTTTGACGAGTGTTACTTCTTAATGCTGCCTCATTTCAGAAAATAATGAATGAAAATTATTTTATTTTTAAAAGGAAGTTACATTTTCGTTCATAAAACCTAAACTTTTAATATAATTGCCTCAGTGTAAATCATTTTCTGCTCACCGGTATTGAAAAATAAGGATCGGAAGTGTAAAAAGAAATCTAAGATTTACAATAACCATTAGCGCAATCAATAAAAAGTTGTATATGTAAATTTAATGAGACCATAGGGAGTTCAGGGGGGCGGAGCCCCCCCTGAAGAAATCTACTTTATAATCTAAAAAAGTACCAGAATTAGTAGCTCATGAAAATTTCAAAATATCCTTACATAACAACGTTTTTAATTTAACGCTTCTAATATCTGAAAACTTCGTATTTTTTTATTCTTATAAATAATTAAGTAATTTGAAAACTTTAAATTGCGGTTTGCAGGAAATTGAATATTACCAAAGTGTGTTTGAAAATAATGACTTGCAGAGCTGACGTTGAGGCTCTTGATCTGCAGATTTACTAGTTTAAAAATGTTATCATCTGGTTTTTTTTTTTTTTTTTTTTTTTTTTTTTTTTTTTAATTGTCAATTGTCAGTATAAGATTTTACTTTTATTTTTTATGGAATTACTAGCTGGGTCATGATATCTTTCAGTTTTTTTTGGAAAAAAAGAAATCTGATTTAATCCTACAGTTGGATAAAAACAACAATATTCATCTTATTGAATTTCTCATTATAAGCAAGAAATCATATTTACAATGTAAATGAGATGAAAATTACGGAAATTACACTTTGCAAATTACGTGATTTAGATGCAATTATAGTAGAATGCCTGTACAAGAAAATGGCGACATACGGTCAATTAGAATTCCATTCATCGAGATGATTTTGAATAAAAATGTAAAGAGCTTGCCATTATTTCCAAGCTGTTTGTTTCCTTGTCTAACTCGTCTAAGCGAATTCGTTGAGGTGAGTTTCGTCTAGTTCTGAAGTGTGGGTTGCTATGGTTTGGACAAAAACTTTTAATTTGAGGATATGTCCTGTACTTATGTTCAGGCACCGTGCTCAAAAATCTATCTCAATAATGGTCACTCAATACAGTCCATTTATTTACATTTTAAACAAATTCTGAAGATATTTTATACTGACGAATAATATTAATATCTTTCAGCTTCTTTTTATAATTTTAGTAAATGTGGAAATAAGTTAGATGAACATACTTTACAATATATTTTTAATAAGAATGCAAACTAAAAATCATTAAATCGGTTTATTCAAACAAACAAACAAACATGGAAAAGACATTTGTTTACCATTTTTTAATGCAGACGATTTTCCCTTATTTACTTTTTTCACAAAAATGGAGTAATTTATGTGTCATCTTTAGAGAAAATTCGTTAAAAGTTTAATAATAATATCTTGGAAACAAATTCAAATTTTAAAGTTCTGAAAGCTTATATGGCATCCTCGGATCCATGCGGATAAATTGTGTTAATTTCATCGCGCTGCGTTTCATACTCTAGGAGGAGTAGTTGTGAAATACAAATAGACAAATTTTAATTCAATAGATTCAAATTTTGAAAATGGTACTGGTGTGGTGGTAGTTTATCTGTGGTTATGATTTTTTTTTTTTTTAAGTATTTTATTTATATTAAGTGGCAACCAAAAATTTTTCTCACGTATTTTTATTAATATAAGGAATTTAAGGAGAAGTAAATAGTTGCTGAAATTGGGGAAATACCATTTCATAAAAAAGAGACACGAAATGAGAACGATGCCAAAAAAAAAAAATATATTCAAGTCAGTCGTAAATAAATTGCTGTGAAATATTTCAGTAAAAAAATCATCAGAATACAAATTTGAAGAATAATTTAGCGCAATTTTACAAAGAAATTTTTCCACTATTTTTCTTCTGTTTTGGTAGCAAAAGAATTGCAGATATTATTTTAAATTGTACTCAAATAATTACCAAAAGGAAGATAAATTCCAGTAGTTAGAATGTAAAAATTTAACCGAATCGTGCTTTGCTTTCCGCGCCGCACAGCCAGAGAACTTCTATTCAATTTCCTTTTTTTTAAAATTATTTTCTTTGAGCACAGAAGAAGCAGTTGGCCTATTAAAATGAATATCAGAAAGCGTACTGGAATAATTTAACTTCCAATTTTTCCATTAGAGATGACGGAACATTTATAATTTTTTTGTTATTTCAATTATTTATTATGAAAGAAAAGACAGAGTTAAACGTGATCGGCATAAATATTTACCATTTAAGTCTAACTTCCAACTTCTAAATAATAAATATAGATACAACGAATAATAAATAAAAACGAACCATAGTTTAAAAGTAAATTTTTAGATCTGTTTGTTTTACATTTACATCTGAAAAATATTATTGTAGTTAGATAATTAGCTTTCTCGGCTCGTAGTTAACTTAAACGATGGTCAGTAGACGATAATTTGTTTGGAAATTACCATATGCATGGAAACCGGAGACAGTACACTGCAAAACAAGAAAGAAAAATGATACGTCAAACATAGATTAAGAAACACTTTCCAACACATTTAAAATGATGTAACAAAAGTTCCCTGTTTAATATTGTTAAATACTAGCAGGCTATGCCCGCTGCGCTGGTCAATATTTCCAAATGAACTTTGGATTAAACTAAATGGTGAATTTGAACTTGTATTTTAAACAATATGGATCTTCAGCTTGACCTTGCATATTACTGAAAACGATGCGAACGCCATTGCGATATAATGTTATCTTAAGCGTTGGACAAAATTTAGCAATTAAAAAGTAATTGTTTTAGTTGATTATAAACAGCGCACTTATGGTCGGGTAATGAGACCGTTATGACAACAGGAATTAATACCTCTGTAACTAATCAACATATAATGAAATCGTATATACTAACACCATTCCTAAAAGTCATGCAACAGGGCCACTTGTAACAAAATATGTTCTGTAGATTTTTTTAAAAAGGCTAAACTTTCATAATCAGGTTCACTTAATTTTTGAACTTTTACTGTTGTTCTATAACTAAGTACCCTTAAACAATATGTATACACTAAAACCTTTCCAAAATTATTACCTAACTAATTGTGGTATATCCTACGAAAGTATTATAAACAATCGGAATGAAATACAAATTTCCGTTGTAAATATATAGTAGATGATGATGATGCGATTTTGTGTAATAGAATTCATAGTAAAGTTTTCTCTTCAAACAAAAACGATGCTTTCAACATTAAAGCTAATACATCAATATGTGAAGTATCCGATTACGGAAGGTTAACTTGAATTCTCATGAGCAACTACTCAAAGAAAAGTGAATATGTGGCTTTTGTGATACTTTTATGTCAGCCGGGCGCAGGTAATAAATCAATAAAGATTGTTTTCATAGCATATTCTTATTTTATTATTTTCATTTAAAACACAAACCTTTCACTCATTTAATTTAAAATGCATGCCTTATACTAATTTCATTTAAAAAACTGAAAAGATAAACAATAACAGGAAATAATGCCATAATTAAAAGCAAAAAAATATTTTTAATTTACATACACAAAATGTAACTACTGCTACTAAGAATTTTAAAAATGCTATCAGCGAGATGTGCGCACGGTTGTTATAAATGTACCCATTTTTTCTTCTTATCAAGGAGCAATTTATAAATCGCACAATATTATTCCAATTCCAGTTTCTTTCATTGAGGAACCTATGACCGGAAAAAATGGAAAAAGACTTTTGTAGATTCTTCGGATGACGGCATCTGACGCCATAAACCGAGTTTATGTATATGAAAATAATTTTTAAGTCGTTACAAACATTGCTTTCATACTTAAATATTTTCATTGGTACTACTTGTTATCCCGTCGACCAATTTCGCCAAATTATATAAATCGCCAAACCATTTGCCAAATTATATAAATTGACATAATCTTTATTTTAAATAACGAAATAACAAATAAATTAGTATAACATTAATAAAAATACAAATAAAACGTCGAAATTAAAATCACTTGATGACGTAAACACGTGTAGTTTGTTTAAATTCAAGTGAATTTGATATTTACGATCAACCATTATTGGCATTTAATCTTATAGTTTGACGATAGATTTTTGGTCGACGGAATATCTAAGTAGTACCTTTTCCATTTTTGTTTTATAACGCTAAATTCTCAGTAATTTTTTCCCTTTTATTTTACATAAAATCACTATTTAAAAAAAAAAATTAAGATGCTTGCATTTTTATTTCAAACTCATAGAGCCGTTTTTATTTTTTAGCCAAAAGGGTTGATTTGAATTTTTTCCGTTGCTAGAGTAACGGATGTAATGATAGATATTTTGAGGTTTAGATGCCAAAGACACCGCCAAATTAGAAAAATATGAAATGTGTCATGAACTGTTGGACTTATAAAAATTTATTTGGTAGCATTCGATTCAGCATACAAAACTACATTAAAATATGCTATCATTTGACGCATAATTTTGATATTCGATTTTTTTCCCCTCCCCGTGCAAAAACCATTAGGGGTGACACTTTAGAAAATCCTTTCTTAGCAGAAGTTTATGTCATAAGAAGTATTTTTACCACGATTTTCAAGATTTTAGGTTCAGTAGTTTGCGCTGTGCGTTAATTAGTCCCCTAATCCAGACTTTATTTTATATACTATATTAGATATGCGATTTTGCGGTGAATCGATGATCGAAAATTAGTCCAATATCATTTGAAATATTACATAACAGAGGAGAACGTACGAAGAAAGACGAAGAAGAAATGACGAATTACAAAAGACTTGCAATTTTTTTTTTTTTCAAAATGTTGAATTTTTCCATAGTAATAACGTATTAAAACATAAATTTCCTTAAAAATTATCTTTATTTCCTAGATTTCGAATCTGTGAATTTTCCTATAAATGAAATTGGCGATATGACTTGAGAAAATAGATAATATTTGCTTAAATAAAATGGGTAATATTCGTTGATCTGAGTTCGAGTTTATAAATATCACATGCTTTCGGAATTACGGCGAAAAACATTTTAAAAAGTATGAAATTATTTTACAATATGTATGTGTGGCAGAAATTCACACTGAAATTTAAGTATTCGATTCCATTTTTAAAATATTTACTGATATCTATATAAGTTACAATTGAATATGAAAATATACTCAAAAAACGATCTCTTTCACCTAAAAAAACACCATTTGTGAGAACATCCTCAAGCTAATGTCACGCTTATGCATTTTTGGCTTAAAATCACATTGTTTGGCGACAAAAGAAAAATAAAAAATTGTAAAGAAACAAATAGTAATTACACATGTGACTCACAATTACATCTGCTTGTTTCTTCTATAAGTCACGTGATGGGACAATTAGATATAAAAAAAAAAGAAAAGAACAGAACAGAAAGAAAATGTCGTTAAAATTTCATCTAATCAAATTTTCAGATTCGTTTCCATATCTAACGCAAGCGATAAAGAGCCAAATATTGCTTATCAAGTGTAATATTTCTTATTAAATTAATTTTTAAGCATTACAAATATTTCTTTCAGGTTTTGATTAAATGTTTCCGTTTTTTAATATTATCACTCATTAAAACGAATTTTCTTCTTCTTTTTTTTTCATTTAAATAAAATTAGTAACAGTTTTTCTTTTATTTTTCGAGGTTTAATAGCCGTTTCAATTTTTTTTATCAACGATGAATTTCGCCAAGAAATAAAATGGTAACCTTATCGCCCAAAATAACAGAATTTTCCGTCATAATTCTAAAACTAATATAGATAGAATAATGTGTTATAGATTAAAACCTTCCCTGAAACAATACCTATCTAACGGTATAGGTTCCGTAAAAATCCATGCAGTAGAACTCGAAATCTAGGCGTTCGGAACGAAATACCGTTTGGATTTTATATATATAATAATAGATAATAGAATAGATAATAGATTATATATATATATAATAGAATAGATAATAGATTATGTGTTATGAACTATCTCAAAGTTTAAAACAGATCGCATTGTTAGATTTACTAATTTTAACAATATCGCGTTATGTTAGTTCCACATTCCACCACCAGGGGGCCCACTCTATTCTTAACGAAAGCGTATCTGAACGAAACTCCTTCATGCAACCTTTCCGTAGATACATGAATCGGGAGGGTGGCGGTCTTAACCAATAATTTAAGATAATTGCTGAAATTACTACGAAAAATATTTTAAAGGGGCCCTACGCGGGCCCCTAATAGAGTTAGAGGAAATCGGAAGACGGCAAAATAATCGCGGGGAAAAGTTTGCTTGGGTGCTATGGAGCTACTTTTGGCGCGAGATCTAAGCTCTACGACCAATAGGAGCCGAGATATTTAAGGAAATAGGAAGTAACAAAATCCAAAATAACAGAACTTTCCGTAATAATTCTATAACTAATCTAGGTAGAATGATGTGTTATAGCTTAAAACCTTCCCTGGAACGATACCTATCTAACGGTATAAGTTCCGTAAAAATCCATGCGGTAGAACTCGGAATCTCGGCGTTCGGAACGAAATTTCCGTTTGGATTTTATATATATAATAGATGATATCTAATGAAATTGACTAGAAAACGCATAACTCAATTGAAAACACAAATTAAACAATTCCCATCTTCAGCCGGAAAAGTATCTGAAATCTTTTGCACAACCATGTATATGATGTATAGATTTGCATATACAGGGTTTTTCAAAACTATATGTCAGAAATGTAAAGGCAGGTAGGCGGGAACTAAGTAAGAGGATTTCGTATAGAAATATGGGTGCGGAAATGCAGGATTGAGGCAGTAGAGGGCGTTGTTGAGTTCGGTGCATAAAAACACATCGCTGGCTTAAATCGTCATTCTCCGCACGGATTTCGAGCAACAAGCGTCGATACACCAATGCAAAGTTTTTTGACATGCATTTCATGTATGGGGATGCGCAAAGAAATGGAGCGGCTGCTCAAAGGATGTACAGTCGTGGAAGAAAAAAAAGTAAACACCCCCTACTATCTCCGCAACAAATTATCGTAGAAGAAAGTTACTGGTACCGAACGATTTTAAATAATGTCTACTTTTACATGATGTATATAAAATTTGCTTAGGGGGCCATCTACATATTAAAACGAACCATAACTTCATTTTTTTCAATGGCAATACCCAATTCTGACAGCATAAATGAACTCTACACCCTTCAAATAGCCTAAAAACAAATTTTTATGCAATTCGTACCATAAGTTTTCGAGAAATTAATTATTTTAAAATGAGAGTATTTTAAGGGCTGTATCCAAATTGAAGTTGGTTCTCGATTGCTAACCGAGAGAGCCGCCTTCTTGATCAAGGCACCTTAAGCAGTCAATGAAGTCTGTTAGATAACAAGGCAGCAGTAGAAATTTCAAAATATCTATTCACTTCAATTATAGACGGCCCCTTAAACCATCATTTTGCCGTTTTTTAAGCATAATTTGAAAACTACTTGGAAGAAAAATGTGAAATTTTGGATTTACATAAAGTAGGACTTAATACATCTAAATTCATCAAAAAAATTGTAGGTTGCAATTCATAATTTTTTCGAATATTAATTTCATAATTCATAATTCATATCATAAAATTCTAAAAATTGCAAATTCAGCGTATTTATATTTGGGCACATTAGTTTTATTTCTAAACAAAAAATTAGCATATTAGGAGCATAATTTCAGAAGATATAAATAAAAATATGAAAATGTAATTTAACATTAGAAGCACTCAATTTTGAATGTTTATAATTCAAAAACTTATCATTCAAATGACTTGAAAATTGGTGTCTAGGCATATTTTGAACCGAAGATTTGAAATATCTCGTTAAAATTGGGTATTGCCATTGGAAAAAAATGAGGTTTGGGTTCGTTTTAATATGTAGATGACCCCCTAAGCAAATTTTATATACGTCATTTAAAAGTAGACTTTATTTCAAATCGTTCGGTACCAGTAACTTCCGTCTACGATAATTTGTTGAAGAGTTAGTAGGGGTGTTTACTTTTTTTTTTCCACGACTGTACATGGAACGATTCCCGGAGCGAGTCCAATATGCGCGAGTGGATAATTTTATGCGTCGAGGCATGTTACGGGCATTGGAAGATATCGCATAATTCGAGAGGTGTTGGATGTGCGTTGGGTGTAAGCCATTTTCTTGCGCAGCCCCATACATGGAATGCACATTGGTAAATTCCGCATTGGTGTAACGATGCATGTTGCTCGAAATCAATGCGAGGAATGACGATTCAAGTCAGAGAAGCTCTTTCATCCATCGAACTCAACAGCGCCCTTTACTGCCTCAACGCTGCTTTTTGCACCCACATTCCTATGCGAAATCTGCTTATTAAGAGGCTACTTCAGTCAAACGAAAAGTCTCCTTCACTAATGCTAATCCTATGAAAGAAATTTATAAAGATATCTCGGTCGCATTTCAATATTTTTAAATGATTTTTTTTTTTTGCATTGAATAGTTTAGATCGATCTGTATGCAGGCCGTTTTTTACTTTTTCGATTTTGATTGCAGATTTTTTTTTATGAGGATGCTTTCAGTTCCGAAAATGAAAGTGCCCTCATTAAAAATACCTGTAAACAAAATCGAAAAAACAAAAAACGGCTTTTGTACACATCATTCTCAGCTATACAATGCAAAAAAATCATTTAAAAATATTGAAATGCGACCGATATATCTTTATAAATTTCTTTTATAGGATTAGCATTAGCGAACGGGTCTTCCCACGTGACTGAAGTAGCCTCTTAAAGTCCCCTCTACACGCCTTTACATTTCTGACATATAGTTTTGAAACCCCCCGTATACAACATAGTATGGAAAATTTAGTTCAGATAGGAAACACGTAAACCAGTTGAAACCCCCCCTTCAGTAATTTTTAACCCTGTATTTAATCTATAAAATTTACACTCATCGAATTACATGCAAAATATATTAGTTAAATTTAAAGACACTCACCAAAATTGTAAACTCACTTCCAGCAATTAGTGCTCAAATACAATACTGTAAATGAATTCTTTTGTGTGTTCCTGTAAACGAGCGATAAACGCTATGAATACCTATTTTATTCTGAGTAGCTTATAGAAAACCTCTATGATGTATTTCCATTTTAATATATTTAGAATAGCGCAACATCATTGAAATATGCTGCAAACGATTTTTCCTCTTTGACCTTAATATAAAGGAATTCTTTTGAGGACTACTGTAAACGAAATATTAATGCTGCACACTTCATTTTCAATACCCAATAGGCCATGGTAAACCTCAATAACATATATAACTTACATTGTAATCCGAGCATATTTACGCGAGTTACAGCGCGGACAGACAGACAGACGACCAGAAGGAGAGACGGCAAGACAAACCGAATTCTTAAATACTTTTGAACTTTGTTGGAAAGGGTTAAAAAGATAAATTCTTTTTAATTTACAAAAATATAATATAACTACAATCGAAAATATACAATAACCTCCTCCGCGTTCCCCATGGTTCCGAAAAGCGTTATTTACATTTAGACACTTACAAACCAATATATTTTCACAGCTTAAGAGTCACTTATAAAAACGACGTTAGTTTGGCTGCCACTTATTTTCGGAAACTTTTCCAGTACTTTTTATAGTGTATTAATCAGTCTTCTCAAACCTGAATATCTGTTTTTAGGATGCTACCAATTCTGAATTAAACATTTTCAGTTGCGTAACTGAAAAAAAAATAGATGCAAGAGTCACAAAATAATGTTTAATTTTAATGTCAATGTTATTATTAATTGTGTTTGCCTGTAAAAGGTGTTTGTTGAATATGAAAATGTTTACTTGAGAATTGCTTGTTCGAAAAAACTATTATCCGGATTGAGAAAACTGATTAATACCACTATAAAAACTATTAGGAAACGTTTCCGATAATCAGTGGCATTCTCAGAAATGTTTTTTTTTTTTTTATCTAAAAAATATTGGCTTTTGAGGTTCCTAAAGATAAAAAACGCTTTTCTGAATCGCGGGTAGCTCGGAAGAGGTTAATTACTGCGTAGTTTCGCCTGTGGTTTTATTATGCAGGATGTCCATAGTTAAACTTGGTATTTGTGAGAAGTCTGTAGCAAAAACTATGCAACAGAATTTCATGAAATTTGGGTAATAGCATAATGAGATGAGGGAAATTTTATCCAGCACATAAGACATTAGTTTCAAAAACCGCCAGTAGAAGACGCTCTACAATATAACATTCTGGCATATGCAAATGTGGTAATTATAATAATCCCATACTCGCCCAGACACGTGATATAAACATGCGATAGGCGAACCGAAGCCATACCATTTCCAAGTCAAGGAAGATGACGTTGAGTGGGCGGGAACGTGCTTTACTGGTGAAATTGTTTTATCAAAACTGTGAATCTGCGATTGAACCTTTCCTAAAATTTCGGTCTTTGAAGCGGTTACGAAAATGTCGACTTCCTACACTATTAAAAATTTTGCAGCATTCTGGCAGGTCATTCGACCGTTTTTTGAAAAAACGGTTTCATAACCATAATTTAACTATATTCTGAACATAAAACGACCAATAATATGGTCAGAATAGTGTTAAATTGCGGTTCTGTAACCGTTTTCGGAAAAAAACGGTCAAATGACCTGCCAGAATGCTGCAAATTTTTAACAGTGTAGCCAATGACTAAGAAAAATTATTAAGAAATTTGAAGCTATGGGGGTCATATTCAAAGGCTTCCATATGAGCTCCAAGATGAATAGGCATGGAACATTTTGTGGACGGATAAGGTTCACTTTCATCTGGATGGCGCGGTTAACACGCATAATTGCCGTTTTTAGGATCCAGGAAACCCATATCAATATCTGCAAATTCCGTTGCATACTTCACATGTAACGGTTTGGTGGGGCATTACTGCTACATTCATCCTGGGTCCATTTTTGTTATCGAAGAGCTCAGAGCCACAGGTCCTGCGACATGCTCCGTCACCGGTCAACAATACGCATCGTTATTGGAGCAATACATGGCTCTTCAGGAAAAATGATGTGTGCTTCAACAACATTGTTTATGCAGGATGGTGCTCATCCACACCTCTCCCGTTGTGTGAAACAGGTGCTCTGGCGCCATTTTGTGACGACGCAATCATCAGTCGTCGTTTTCCTACAGCCTGGCCTCCCAGATCCCCAGACATGAATCCTTGTGAGTTTTGGCTGTAGGGATACCTCAAAGACTAGGTCTACCGTGTTCCCATCACATCTGACTCCGACCTTAAAGGCAGCATAGCATTCCATGTGCGTAACATTCCCCGGCATACACTTCTTTCAACAGTTGAACATGCAATTTTACGCTTCTAGATGACTCTGCAATGGTGGGCATCATATTATCGAGTATGTTTGTTACAATTCGAGTTTGTTATAATTTGCAGATTCTTCTTATGTTCTCTATAAAGTTATGCCATATAGTGGTTGTTTTTGAAACTTTTTTTGTGCTAGACAAAATTCCCATCATCTCATTATGCTATTACCCAATTTTCATGAAATTCTGCTGTTTAGTTTTTGATACAGGATGCTCGCAAATGCCAAGTTTAATTATGTACACCCTATATTTTCACAGATTAAAAATATTTCTCTTTTGTATAGTGTAGGAAGTTAAAAGTGTAGGGATATTAAAATATTAGTCATAAAATGTCTCACTTGCAATTACTATTATTGTTTTTTAAGTCTGTAGTTATTTAAAAATATGAAGAGATTAAATATATATATATTTATGCGCTTCAACCATGTTGCAGTAGAATGACATTTCCCTCCTGTTTTACATTTGAAAAAAAATTCCCGGTTTATCCATGTATCATAGTTTAAATACAAAATCTGTGTGACCATGATTTACATTGTAATAATCATTACGCTATATTTTGCGCACAAAAAAGTTAAAACGTTTCAAAAACTTCATTTTAATATTTGGAATGGAGAAAACTAATTTACAGCACTTTATTTATTTTACCCAGGAGATGAATTTAAATTGCACTTTAGAATAAATTATTTAAAATATATTTATTCAAGAAAGCACTTACAATCAAGACTGGATATAATGATAAAATCATACAAACTCGAGAGGGTAGTTGCCGAAGGCATTAAGGCGCCCGGCATTAGTTCTTGGAAAGCTTTAGCACGTGTTCTTGGAAAGATATTTGCTTAAATATATAAAATCATTCAACATTAAATTTATGTATATCTAAGATTATTATCACGGGAAGCTCCTATTTCAATAAAAAATTAACGAAAAATGTACAAATATTTTTTTATTTTTATGACAGTTGGTTCACTTGAAATTGAGGCAAAAGAGGTTGCATTCATTCATTTTAGACTACTAGGCTACTAACTTGCTGTTTTTTAATATCACAATGCATGAAATTAGATAGGTCCGACATCACTATTTTGCGCGTATGTGTGCTTTCCGCATATGGCAAAAAAAAAAAAAAAAAAAAAAAAAAAAAGAAGACTAGTATGTTGCGGCTATCACAAAACTTTTGTCTATATAAAACAGATCGTCTTAACCAAAATTAAATAATAATCTTAAGATTATCGCCGAAATCGGGATAAACACAACATAGAAGCAGCACCTGTTAGGTCATTTATACCCAAAACTAATCATCATCTATTTATGTCAAGGACTAACAGATTGATGACAACTTGATGAAATTTTGTGCATTAGTTCTTGGGATACAGCTATCGCGAAAATCATGAAAAATGCAGCATAGCAGCGCCAACAGTAGTGCTATACACACCTAAACGTTATTGGTGCTAATTTATGTTAAAGTCTAACTGAAGCTCAAGTTTTATTAAATTTTAGGTTGTAGTCCGTGAGTTGAGGCACTGACAAAATTTGTATGATATGCAAACAGACACACAGTCTCATAAACAAACATTTTCAAAAAATAGTCAAATCGTATTCAGGAGCTTCTAAAACGTATAAATCAGTCGGAAATCGGAGGTCGAAAATTTTTACGTTATTTTTGTAAAGATAGAAGAAAGTAAAAATACTAGAGAATAGAAATTCTGCTTTTTCAGAATTTAGTGTCGCCTCCGGCATTTCCATTACTTCATTTTCTTCTGATGGACTGATGGCTTCCATTATTATGAAACAGCCATTATAAATGAAGCGTTAGGTGAAGATGAAAGAGCAGCAAAATATTATGGCCATCCCCCCCCCCCCCCCATTCTGACCAGAAAATCAGAGTTCTAACTTTTTACGGCTGCTCTTTCATCTTCACCTAACGCTAATTTATAATGGCTATTTCATAATAATAGAAGCCATCAGCCCATCAGAAGGAAATAACTCGGTTAAGCGGGACTCTACTGCAGTACAAAACATATTTCAATTTTAAGACTTAAAGCACACATTTTATTTTATGTAAAATGACGTCATTCGCATCCGCTTAAGATTTCCACATTTACGATGTACTCTTAAACATCTACAGTAAAGCATGATTAGTACATCACTATCGCGAAATAATGCACAAATGCAGCAAAAAGATGCCGTTATTCAAGAAAATTGACAAAACAAACGGCTATCTAATGATTCATAGATACTTATAATTAAATATAGTTTATAGCTCCACTGTTTTAACAGAAATCATTCGTTTATATTTTTTTCAAAATAGCACGCATTTTAATTACATTTCACTTTCGGTTGTTATGAGAAAACGGCAACAAAAATATATAATTACTATTTTAGAACTATCTTTCCTTTACTTTCCACAGAAATGGAGTACTTCCGTTGCCAATATTAAGCAAGTGGCTCTAAAAACTACAAAAAAATTAATATTTCAAAAATAAATGGAGATACAGTTTTCAAACAAAATGCATTTAAAAGAACTTTTTTTTTTTCCAATACGACGGTCTGAAAATCGAAAATGTGCGATGCTTACAAGGAAAGTCTCCTTACTGGGCATACTCAGAAAATTTTGAAAAAAATACCAATTAAACTACTTATGTATGCAATAAAGGATCAGTCAAATTTAGCGGCGGAATTACAGTAGAAAGTCTGCACAAAAAAAAAAAAAAAAAAAAAAAAATACTTTCGAGTATTTGGCGCGAAAAGACGAAAGCTTCACGCGATTTGGCTAGCAGTAATTCCCCTCGCCAAAACGATTTTAATGCACCTGAAAATTGTTTGTTAATTGATTTTTAGAATGCGTGTAAAAATATTTAATGAATTTAAACATAAACAATGAGAGAGTTTAATAAATACATTTTTTCGTATTACATATTTATGTTGCTTGTTATTTAATTTTATTACTGTAAAAACAATTTCATACATAAAAAATGCTTTCATATATTTCAGCGTATTCCAAAATAAAGTCAAGATTCATTTACCAGTTATTCATTTCAATATCAAAGAATTCGTCGTTTCCATAGCAACAAAATTGAATCGACTCGACAGTGCTCCATTGGACTTAATTTTGAGATAGTGAAACAATTTTAATTTATTTTAATTTTGTTTTAATTCATACAATTTGATATTTAACTTTCATTATAAATATATATATATACATGACAAAACTATAGTTACATCGACAGAACTAAAGTTATTGAACATTAAATTTATTTAAACAAGTTCAATATGAAACATTTTTATCTTAAAGAGTATTTGACATAAAAAAGCCTTTTTAGAAATTTCATTTCATCGCCAACCGATGATAAATCGCCAAATAAACGAAATTTTCATTATTTTTTTACGAACGTTCTATCGGGGTTCCGCCAAAATTTTTTTTATAAACATATATATATCCACATGAGAAGAACAGTCTGTAATTTTTTCGGATTTTTCTGAATATGCCCGTATGGAGACCTTCCTTGTTAGAAGTTTAAAAAATTGCTATAGAGTATTTAATCGTACTGCTTTTTTTTACGGCTGGCTTCTGTAAGATAACGTTATTTTTTGGAATTCACAAAATAAGCTGGGAGAAAGAAATAGCATACCGTATCAGATGCTAAATAAAATTACGCTATTTTATTCAACTCAACCTGGTTTTTGAATGTAAGGATGTAATTTTGCAATCGATTTTCAACCCACTTTTCCTGAAATGCTAGAATTATAAAAAATACGTACGAATGTGTGTTTCCGATGATGCCACAACATTTTAATATTTGTACAACTTTATTATAAATTAATACACCAAGGTATTTTTCGATCAGCATTTCAAAGGTGATAAATCTCCGAAAATTCTGCATGTAACTCGCACTATTATATGGGAGTTGAAAAAACATTGGATTTAATTCTGTACCAATAAATTCAAGCCAAATTATGCCAAATCGCTAAGAAGCTGCAACAGTGAAACATTTTAAAGTGAAACAGTAGAAAATTTATTATAAATAAAACAAGTAAGAAAAATCATGCGTACAGCATAGACTATGAAACACTTTCCAACACTCCCTGAAAGATTTAACGAAACTTCGTTACTTAGGGAAATAAGGTAAATAAGGTAACAAAGTAAACATTTAAAAATCTGATTTCAGTAGTTACCGCCCATACCCAAATATGTATTCCAATTCTTTTGAACAGCCCTGTATTCGATCTGTATTTTGATATATATATTATATAATGGAAAAATTTAGTTTAGCAAGAAAATGCCAAACAGGTTGAAATTCATCTTTCAGCAATTTATACTAATAGATGGAAACATACTTGAATACTTTTGTACAGCCCTGTAGTTTACCTAGTAACTTTATTACATGCTAGTATTTAGCTAAAATTTAATTCAAACTAAAACGCGCTTAAAACTACTGAAATTACATTTCCAGAAATTATCACCCATAGACGGCTATGTATCCAACTCTTTGCGTGGCCCTGTATATCATTTTATCTATATTCTACAAATATTTCTTAGTACACTAAATTCAGTTCAGCGTAAAAATGCATAACTCCTTTAAAACCCACCTTTAAGCAATTTATGCTCATACTCAGTAACCTTTACGAATCCATTTCTGTATCTCTGTATATGAACTATAGCATTTATACGCACTTTATAGTATGCATAAATATAGTGAACAAGTAGGTAAGTGTGATCACAGATCACACAGAGGGTTTCGTTTAATATTCCTTTCAAAACACTTTATCCTTTTAAAAAATCTGTTAGTTCTACATTTCGCAACCAGGGGCGCACTCTATTCTAAACAAATCTCTATCCGAACGAAACTTCGTTTTATATACTCTCCGTAGATATATTAGTCGAAGGGATTGGGCCGATAGCACCCGAGATAAGTAGGTGCCCCTGCCGGTAAAAAGTGGAACTAAAATATGTAAGGCTATGGTGCATAATATGAAAGAATGGTCAAAGGGATGTCGGCAAAAGTTGGAAAAGTGCTCCCCGGGTGAAAAGGGCGGAGGTTAGAAAAATTGCTTAAAATACACAAGTTAGAGCCCGGAGGAGTAAATAATATAAGACTTTTTGAAAATTTTATGATTTTCCGTGTGGTCTGAGGTATTCAGCTATACGTATGCAAAAATTCATGTCTCCAACTTAATTAAGGGGCTCTCTTAAAAAGAATTGCTTAAAATACATATGTGGTAGCTCAAAGGGTTAAACGTAAGACTTTTTCAAGATTTTATGATTTGTCGCCTGGCCTTAGGTGTTCTGCTATAAGTATGCAAAATTTCAAATCTCCAATTTAATAAGGGGCTCAGTTAAAAAGAATTGCTTAAAAAACGCATGTGGGAGCCAAAGGGTTAAAGGTACGATTTTTTCAAAATTTTATGATTTGTAGTATGATATGTGGTGTTCAGTTATAAGTATACAAAATTTCACGCCTCCAACCAAAATAGGGGATCTCTTAGAAAAAATTGTTTAAAATACAGATATGGGAGCTCAAAGTGTTAAATGTACGACTTTTTCAAAATTTTATGGTTTGTAATTTGATGCGAGGTGTTCAGCTATAAGTATGACAAATTTCACGCCTCCAACCTAATTAGGGAATCACTTAGAAATAATTGTTTAAAATACACATGTGGGAGCCCAAAGGGTTAAATATACGACTTTTTCAAAATTTTATTATTTGTCGTATGATGTGTGGTGTTCAGCTATAAGTGCAAAATTTCAAGTATCCAACATGTATAGTTTCTGAGAACGGGCTCTGTGACAGACGGACAGACGGACAGACAGACAGACAGACAGAGGAGCCAGACGAATAGGGTTTCGTCAGATCAACGAAACACTAAAAAACACATATCATAATTAACAAGTTGGAAATTGCTCGTCAAACGTGGCAAATGAGGTGCGTTCGTACTATAACAAGTTTTATAATTATTTTTTGCACCCCATATTGTACTGAATGTATAATTTTTTGCACTTCATAAAGTACATAGTCTTTAACATCATTAAAATGCACTCCCAATAATTTTTTTTCCCATTCCCCGAACACTTTTGACTGTCCCTGTAATTAAACTATACATGCGATTTTCCTAAAATTTGAAATGGCTCGACAAAATTTTGCAACAATTATATCATTAAAATTTCAGACCATTCGGAAGGCTGTAACATCATTAAAATGCACTTGCAATAATTTTTTCCATTGGACGTAATGTAAAGAAAAACTTTTGACTGTCCCTGTAATTAAACTATACATCCGATTTTCCTAAAATTTGAAATGGCTCGACAAAATTTTGCAACAATTATATCTTTAAAATTTCAGACCATTTGGAAGGCTATAACATCATTAAAATGCACTTGCAATAATTTTTCTCATTGGCCGTAATGTAAAGAAAAACTTTTGACTGTCCCTGTAATTAAACTATACATCCGATTTTCATAAAATTTGAAATGGCCCGACAAAATTTTACAACAATCTTATATTTCAAATTTCAAACCATTCGGTTGGGTAGTTTTTGCTCTGTTATATGCGGACAGACAGACGGACGGACAGACGGACGGACAGACGGACGGACAGACGGACGGACAGACGGACAGACGGACAGACGGACGGACTGAACGACGACTATAGGTGCTACGTATTTATATAATTACGAACGCACCTAAAAATGCATTTCGAGCAATCATTACCAATATAGAGTAATTCGGATACAATATATATAGTATCTGAAATCTTTTCAAATACACCGCAAACAATTTCCCCTGTACCATTATGAACGGAATTCTTTTGTGTGGCCCTGTAAACGAACAATAACTATTCTTTGCACCGCATATTCAACAGAATGCATATTTTAGTGGGCTTCATAAATGAATATCAATTTTACTATGTTTGAAAGAGTGTACCACCATTAAAAATCATTTGAAACGATTTTTTCCCATTAGCCGTAATGTAACGGAAAACTTTTGACTGTCCCTGTAAATGAACGAAACATGCTACAAACTTCATTTGCAATAGGGAACGTGCTATGGTAGAGGCCACTAACATTCAAAAATTTCAGAGCGATCCGAGCATATTTACGAGAGTTAGAGCGTGGACAGACGGCCAGACAAATCGAAGTCATAAACACTTTTCAGCTTTGTTGGAAAGTGTTAAAAATGAAGAGTGTAATAAATATATGTACGCTTTTATCAATTAATAGTTTACTATTAATTAGTTTACGTTCGTTAGGTTACGATTTATACGTTCAGAAATCGATTTAAAAATCCTAAAAGGATAGTTTAAATAATATTTCCTTTTTCTTTTCTGTTGAAAAGAAACAGAGCAAAATTTATGTGTATTTTAATGAATTCATTTGCTTGCGCTTTCTACCAAACGTAAAGAAAAGCAGTGAATTTTTCGTAATCGACTTTACGCAAAATTAATGTATTGTAAAGAAACTTTTTGGGAAAAAAAACATGAATTGCAGCCAAAACATTAGGCGTAATTTTCAAGATAAACATTGAATGTTTATAAAAGATGAGCGTTAAAAAAAAAAAACAAAAAAAAAAAATTATTTTTACTTTTGTACTCAGTATTCCTCTTAACTCAATTAAAACCTAGCGAAGAAAGATAGCTTTTATTGTACTTGTTTCTTCTTTTTTTGAGTCATTAAATACATATTTTTGTTTATTCATTTCGCGCACTTCACTTAAAAAAAAATATTTAATGCCTGTTATTGCCTTGTGAAGTGCATCCTACTCTGTGAATTTTTCTCATAATTTACGAAAATATTATATAATCACGTACGAAAACAATAGCATTTTCCTAGTCCCCCATGATTCCGAAAAGCGTTCTTTATCTTTATAACCTAGACTCCAATATATTTTGAAGATATAAGGAAGAATTTATAAAAACAATATTTCTTTGCTGCTGCTGATTTTTGGAAACTTTCCGAGAAACTTTTCTAGTATATTAACAAGTTTTAACAAACGAGAATATCGGTTTATAGAATGCTATGAATTGCAAATGAAACATTTTCAGCAGTGTTATACATTCAAGAGTAACAAAATGATAATCATTTTAATGTTAATGATAATGTTGTGTAATTATCATGTTTTTTCTGTAACACATGTTTGTTCACATGAAAATATTTCCTTGAGTATGGATAGAGTCCGAAAAAATTATATTACGGGTTAAGAAAACTGATTATATTAATATCAATAAAAACTACTTGAAAATGTTTCCGAAAATGTGTGGCAGCAAAAGAAACTTTGTTTTAATAAACGCTTCTTTAAATCTCGATCTTTTCGCTTCTTTAAATCTGTATTGGTTTTGAGGTTTTTAAAAATAAAGAACGTTTCTCGGAATCGTGGTTAACTTAGAAGGAAATAGTGTATATTTTCGTTCGTGGGTAACATTATATTTTCCTAGATTAATAAATATTAGCTAAAGAAAACAAACAGAAAAAAGTTTATTATTTGAGCAGGCCTGTCTTAAAACATTCAGGGTCCCATACCTGACTCATTATTATGTATACACATAAACCTAAGTCTACTGGTAGCATTTTCTAGAAATATTCACTTGAGGAAAAATATGTCGTCATGTGTTTATAAAATGGAGTCTGTTTATGCTCGCATATATTCGTTTATGCTATTCTAAAATGTTTTTATTAAATATTGAATCAAAATTCTCAATAAATAATATTTTTACTATTCTATGGCACAAAAAAAAATGGTGTTTCTTTTTAACATAATTCTGAGAAACGCTCAAAACATTTATAAAAGCTCCAGTAGAGAAAGTTCATTATTTTTGTTATAATTTATCATTTATCAGTTATGTATTTTTTAATTTGAAAATAAAACAAGAACGAAAAATCATGCGTCCAGTATAGATTATGAAACTCTTTTCAACACATTCAGAAAACTGTAAGAAAATTTTGCAGTCTATTAAGGTGAAATATGTCACAATAAACAATTCAGAAAACGTATAACGTATTTGAAAACCCAATTTCTGTAATTACCATGAATAGTACGAAAAATATCCGAATTTCTTTTTGCAGCCCTGTATATGATCTATAGATTCATAGCTACATTAAATAGTATCAGAAAAGTTAGTTAAATTAAACGCATAGCACAGTTGAAATTTACCATTCAATAATTTATGTCAATAAACGGAAATGCACTTGAGATCTTTTGTGTAGCCCTGAATATGATCTATAGAATTTATATACACCAAGTAATATACAACAAGATAAAGTAAAAAAACTAAAACCCAACTACGACAAAAAACTACGCTGAAAAAGTATAAAAGTACCCCATGAATACAGGTAAAGTCACAAGCAAATGCTAGTAATATATAGATATATTCAAAATGTACAAGTAAAGCGCTTTTGAATGATACCAAACACGGCATATTTATCTTAACTTTATTTTTTGACGTATGACGCTCAAACTAAATTGTTTTTGTTTATAGACCTATACTTATTATACTACTTCTTATTTCTATACTTACTAACTATACTATACTACTAACTTTTACTGCTATTTCGTAGACTATATAAACCTGGTACTTTTGGTGCAATACCAGCAAAATTATTTTTATTTATTTAATCCGACAAAATTTAAACAGTGTATCGAAGTAGGATGGCTGTGGTTGCTTCCCTGCGTTACCGGGTACACAACGTGACAACGAATAGGCAAATAGATACACACGCACATATAACAACATAAGCCCGAAGGCATATAATGCAGAGGACATTTTTATGGGAGTTTTAGCCAGTTATCAAACTGTTTCCGCCTTCACCGCGTGGAGGTACTCCCAGCTTATGTCGTTTACATTAGTGCATTAAATTATTCTATTAACGTTCACGCTGCTCTACATTACAGTTCCCGTGATCCGCGCTTTACTCTTATCGCTCATTTTTTTTAAACATCTTCAAAGCAGTCTTGTAATTATGTATAAGCATATAAATACTGGTGAAGCTCTTTCAAGTAATACCAAACACATTACATATATTTTTATTTTATACTTTTTGTCCGCTAGAGGGCATAATAGTAAATTTGGTGACAAACTTTATAGCTCACAACCAACAGAATATCAAGATCAAGACCCTTCTAATGGCACTGCAGTGGTCTTATTCTGATTACTAAGTACCAAAGAAATTAAGAACGAAAAGATGTGAATTATATGCAATTAGCCCATAAATGCAAGTAAAGTCACAAGCAAATGCTAGTAATATATATATATTCGAAATGTACAAGTGAAGCGCTTTAAAATGATACCAAACACGGCATATCTAGCTTAACTTTATTTTTTTACTCTGTATATTTTGTCCGCTAGAAGGCGCCACATTGAATTTGGTGAAAATCTATATAGCCTATAACCAGCGGACAATTAAGACGCTTCTAATGATATGTCATTTGTCGAATTCTGATTAGTGGTTTAGAAGTTACGAGGGAACAGATGAACATACATACATACATACATACATACATACATACATACATACATACATAGCCTGTCAAAATCATAACCCTCCTTTGGCTTTGCCGTAGTCGGGTAAAAAAGTAGTTACATTTTAAAGCGCTTATTACAACTGAAAACGCATTTCTAGTAATTATTCTTCATAGGCAATACTGACCCAAATACTTTAGTGTGTTCCTGTAAATGAACGATAAATTATATGTGCACCAGTTTCTACGGTAAGCGTTTTGCAGTACACCTCAATAATATATACAAATTTCAATATATTTAAAATAGCGTAAAGTCATTAAAATACATCGCAAACGATTTTCCCCCCTAGGCCGTCATGTAACGGAATTATTTTGTGTGTCCCTGTAAATGAACCATTAATGCTGCATACTTCATTTTAAATACCGATCATGCCACCGTAAACACCAATAACATATATCAATTTCATGGCAATCTAACTATATTTAAGCGACTTAGAACACGGACGTACAGACAGACTGACAAACTGAATTCATAAACACTTTTCAACTAGGTTGGAAAGTGTTAAAAGTTACACAACTTCGCTTAGACTCTGCTAATCCAGAACTCCATGTAAAGTTTGAGTTCATCTCTGAGCCGCCCATAGAATGCGTGAGAATCATTTAATCATAGCGCTCGTTTACCTATTACAAACGCTTCATCTGAATTAGCGCTGGAAAAACCCAATCTGCTCATCCCAATGACACTGATCCCCAAAGACATCTAATTCATTTCCCCGCTAGATTACCAGCGATCGTTCCATCACCGGTATTGACAAACGACCGTGTAGGGACCTGTCCATAAATCTGCACGCATTGCGCCCCATGCAAATGACCCAGTCACCTGTTGATTCACTTGCAAACACCCTCCTTCCAAGGACAGTGTTTTGTTCTTAAGCTATTGTTTGTTGATTTTTTTTAACTCATTTCTCGGATCTTCTTCCGTCGGTAGAGGCCGGTTTGACCCCCGTAGCCATTCGTCACTTTTTTGTGATGCTCAAGTGTATATAAGAAGGTGAGAAAAGATGAGCACAGAACATTATCTTCTCATCTATCGCAGAAGTATCTCACTGTAGGAAAATATCACTTTTCTATCTCAAAATGATGTTGGTAAGCAATTATATACTTGTTTTTATTTTACCTTCTTCTATCTAAAGTTACAATTACGTTTAGTTCTGTAAAATATGAGTTCAATATTTTTTAATAAAATTTACAGTTGATAATGTATTTAATTGTAAACAAAAATAAAATTTTAGCGGTGATTAGTTATTCAAAATTGATATTGCATTAGCGAATAAATTTTTTCTTTCCTTAGATATAATATCACATTTTCTTATTATAAATTTTTTCTTTCGTTACCGATAATTTTATTCTTTTAACTTGTTTGCTTTAAAATTTATTGTTGTATATTTACCTATGGATATGTAATTAAAAATAATTTATCCTACTGTACAAATCTAAACTTTAGGAAGATGATTTATTATTCAAAATAGATGCTTCAAAAGTGAATAAAGGTTATTTTCTTTGTTATAATATCATATTTCCTTATTATAATTTTCTTTTTTATTACTGACAATTTTATTCATTTAACTTGTTAGCTGTAAAATTCGTTGTTGTAGATTTATATACGGATATGTAATTAAAATTATTTTATCATACCGTACAAAACTAAAATTACTGAAGTGATTAATTATTCAAACTTGATGTTTTAAAAGTGAATAAAGACTTTTTTTTTCTTATATGTAATATTACATTTTCTTATTATAATTTTCTTGTTTTATTATTGATCATTTTCTTTTTTAAGCTGCTAGCTTTAAAATTCATTGTTGCAGATTTATATATGGATATATAATTAAAATTAACTTAGCATACCTTTCAAAAGTAAAATTACTGAAGTGATTGATTATTCAAAATTGACATTTGAAAAGAGAATAATATTTTTTTCTTAGATATAATAACATATTTTCTTTTTATAAATTTCTTTTATTACTGATAATTTTATTCTTTTAACTTGTTAGTTGTCAAATTTGCCGTTGTAGACTTATGTATGGATATGTAATATGTAATTAAAATAAATTTAATATACCGTACAAAACTAAAAGCCTGACATTTGAAAAACGAACAAAGCGTTTTCCTTTGTTACAATTTTTTTAGCGTTCTACGTTTATTACGGATATTATTAATCTTTTAATTGACTATCTACGAAGTATCTATCCTTATACCCATTGTTAAGGATTTCAAGCGTTTGTGCAATTATAATTAATTAACATATAGCACAAAACATTAAAATTATTCTAATAACAGATGAATGAAGTTTAAATGCACTGTGAAAAAAAAAAAAAAAAAAAGATATAAACTAAAGAACAGGAATTCTGCTTTTTCAGAATTTTGTGTCGCCCCCGACATTTCCATTGTTTCATTTTCTTTTGATGGACTGATGGCTTCTATTATTATGAAAGAGCCATTATAAATGAAGTGTTAGGTGAAGATGAAAAAGCAGTCGTAAAAAGGTTAGACCTCTGATTTTCTGGTCAGAATGGGAAAAAAAATGGCCATATTTTTTTTTCAAAAAAAAAAGTTATGGCCATTTATAATGGCTGTTTCATAATAATAGAAGCCATCAGGCCATCAAAAGAAAATAACTCGGTGAAAGCGGACAACTAACTAAGGGGAACTCGGATAATCGGGACTCTACTGTAGCTCAGTTTTAAGACTCAAAACACGCGATTTTATTTTATATAAAACGACGTCATCCGAATCCGCTGAAGAATTTCTCATTTACGATCCAATCATAAACATCTGCAATAAAGTATGGGTAGGACGTCACTATCTCAGAATAATACACAAATGCAGCAAAAAGAAAGCAATTCATTGATATTTTTTCAAAATAGCATGTATTTTAATTACTTTTTTTTTTCAATTTTTATGAGAAAGTGGCAACAAAAAGATATAATTGCTATTTTTCAACTATTTTTTCTTTACTTTCTACAGAAATGAAGTTCTTGAGTTGCCAAAATGAAACAAATGTCGCCAAAAACTACAAAAAAAAAAAAAAAAAAAAAAAAAAATTAATATCTCAAAAATAAATGGAGATACAGTTTAAAAAAAAAAATGCATTTAAAAGCACTCTTTTTTTTTTCCAATACGACGGTATAAAAGTTGAAAATGTGCGATGCTTAGAAGTTTTAAAAATTGCTAAAGAGTGTTTAATCGTAATGCTTTGTTTTATGGCTAGCGTCTGTAAGGTAACGTTATTTTTTGGAGACAAAATAAGGTGGGAGAAAGAAATAGCATTCCGGGGGCTAATAAATGAGATTTAACTAAAAAATTGTATGAATTTTATACAAAAGAAACTCATTTCTACGCAAATTTGGAATGGTTATTAAAATATCATAGTAATTTCATTTATAAAGCTGAATTAAAAAGTCGCGCATGTGGCTATTCGTGATTTTTTTTTCCTGATCTTCAAGTGGTATACAAGAAAGCCAGAAAAAAAAGATGAGTACAGAACATCTACTATGTTCTCATCTATTGCAGAGGTCTCTCACTATAGGAAAATTTAACTCTTTATCTCAAAATGATCGGAGTAAAAATCGAATACTTGATTTTTCATCTTCATAAATTTACAATTGCATTTTAATATTGTAGACATGCAAATTTTGAATTAAAAGTAATTGAAAGAATATTTTAGTAAACAACTAAATTAAAATTAAAACTACTTTTAAATGGATATAAAACGAAATTATTGAAATGTTTAATTATTTAAAATTAGTATTTAATTGTAGTAGAATTTTTTTAGGTTTAACATTATAGTTTCTGATTACAAATTTCTTCTTTTATTACTAATAATTTTACTTTTTTGAAAAGTTTTTAGTCTTGAAGATTGTTAACGATTTATATATGGATTTTTAATTAAAATTAATCTAGCATACTAAAATTATGCTAATAAAAAATACATTTTAGCATTTTAAACGTGTAAAAAGTTGAATGGCAACTGATATTTTAGCTAATAGCAAAATATGAAAATTTATGTTATTATATAACAGATTCTAAATTTCTTCTTTTATTATCATAGATTGATCTGTAATTATAGTTAATAGAGCATGCTTTCAAAACTTCAAAATTATTCTAATAACGAATGAGGAAATTTGTCACGTGATTGTAAAACAAGAGATATAAATTAATGAGATTTTATTAAGAACTAGCTAAAGTATCCGGAGTTGCCCGGAATTTTAAGAATGCTTGTTTTGAAAAATTAAATTCAAAATTAAACATACAGATAAAACAAACAATAAAAAAACCAGTAAAGCAGTCTTAATTTCAGTTCTTCACTAAGAATGAGCTCTAGGGACCTAAACCTTTATGGAAATTCTAATACACACGCAAACACGCACGTATATATATAAAATAGATTTAAAAATGGCGAAAACAAATTCAGAGAACCTCAAAATGTTAAAATAGGCCAATATTTCCATAATCGTGTTCTTAGCATGTTTCAATAAGTTTTTTCAAACTCATAGGACATTATATATTCACCTGCTTACGTCCATTGTATTTCCAATATGACGTAATATTCACTTTTTTTAAAAATTCAACAAACTATTTATTTCATTTTCATTTTTCACGTGAAAATCTTGAAACAGAAAAGTAATTGTTGTGGTAAGTACTTTATTGTGGGTTTTTAATTGTTGGCTACTGCTATAACGAAAAATTATTAAATTTGATGGGAAATTGCTGTTAAATTGATGGTTTTTATTAACTAAAAATTAACTAATTAAATTCCTCGGCCGTGTTTTAATACACATGCACGTAAAGTTTCACAATTCTGGCTTCCAAACTGCGAATTTGTATAGAATTACAGAGAAATAGATAAATTTTCATTTTTATATATTAGATTATATGAATTTCAGACAAGGGGAACTTCAGTTGTATGAAAATATGGACCCTTTTACTAAAATAGATTTTCTTTCAACGAATATACGAATTTATAATGCTAATATTTTTTATTTAAATAATCATCTTCATAGCCGTTCGTCAGGGAGGCTATTTATTTATATATTTGCTAGTGTTTTCTATTAATACTATTTATATATTGTCGCATGCTTATTTGCATATTTGCCAATTTCCTTCCTTTACTATAAAATCATTCGAAATTTCATTCTGATTCTGTGTTTCGCCATGAAGGTATTTTACTAATTTAAAAATAAGTGAAGAATTTTGAAAGACTGGTATTAAATCATTCAGAATTTTGATTAAAACATTACTTTTTTTATATTGGAACTCTTCTTCATTAGTTATTTGATAATTTACACATTAAATTTTCCATCTCAGAGTAAAATGCAGTTTATGGATTGCTTTGTGTGCTTAAGAGTGAAGAAAAAGCTCGACATATCTTAATATATATATTCCTAATTAATTAAGATTCTTTCTATATACAGTCAAGCCACAATATGGTTAGATTTTACATAAAAACGTCATAAAAAAAAAGAAAAAAAATGAAATCTAAACGATTTTTTTCATCGTTGATTATTTCTTTTTTACTTTTTTTTTTCTTTACAAGAAGAAAGTATTGGATTCGTGAAAAATGTCGACTCTCGGTTTCCGGTAGATTCATACGTTTTAGAAGGACCTGGACACGATTTGACTCTTTTTAGAAAATGTCTGTCTGTATGTGGCACAAATATTCTGGGTGCTCTATCTCAAGAACTAATGCACGAAATTTAATAAAACTTTAGATTCTGTTAGTCCCTGATATAAATTGGCGCTGATATCCTTTTGGCGTAAATCGCCCAACAGGTGGCGCTGCTATGCAGAATTTTTCTGGATTTCCCCAATAGCTCCATCACAAAAACTAACGCACGGATTTTCATCAAACTTCAGATTCAGTTAGGCGTTGACATAAGTTGTTGCTGGTTAGATTTTGGTGTAAATCACCCAACAGGTGACGCTGCTATATGCTAAATTTTTAAGGATTTACATGATTTTAGCGATAGTCATGTCTCACGAACTAATGCACGGAATTTCATATCTTTCGAATCCTCATGACGGGAATAAATTGTCATTTAATTTTGACGCTGTGATAGCGAATTTTGAAGTATTAACATGTATGTGATAGAAGAAAGTTTTGGGATTGTCACATCCGATTAGTTCGTTAAGTAATCAGACAAATAAGTCATTTTCAGAACATTCAAACAAAATATTTTAATTCTGTTTTCTTGCCACTGATTTTCGGAAACGTTTTTGAGTGGTTTTTATCATGGAGAAAGAGATAGATGGAGAGGCAGTAAGGTGGATGGGAGTGATGCCAAAAAAGTAACCCTAAAATCCACCACAGTAGGCCTAAACACAAGCACGTTGTTTCACGAAAAAGAGAAGAAAACTTTTAATAATACAGTTTTTAATTCATAGTACAATGGAATGCTGCTTTAGAATGCTTAAAAATAAGCAGATTACTTTTATTTAGAGAAAAAATGCACGGGTGGTGTTAAAGAATTCGGTCCCTGTTCCAGGTGCTTGTTTTGTTTGGGCCTTCTGTGGGCGTTTAAATTTGAGTGATAAATGGTTTCATATTTCAAACCTTTTTTACGGCATACTGCATCTCCATCTATCTCTTTCCTCCATGGGTTTTTACAGTACGTTATAGTTAGTAAGTTTTCTCAACCCAGAATCCATTCTGAAGTAAACATTTTCATATTCAGCAAACATATTTTATAGACAAACAAGATAAATTAACAGAATTGCCATTGCAATTAAAATTAATACTATTCTGCTATTCTTGCATGTATAAATTCAATTAAGCAGCTGAAAATATTTAATTGAGAATTGACTGCATCCTAAAACCGGACATTTTTGGTTTCAGAAACTGATTAATGACAATGAAAACTACCCGGAAATGTTTCCAAAAATTAGCGGCAGCAAAAAAAGCTTTGTTTTTATAAATGCTTTTCAAATCTCGAAAATATGCAACATCATACATTTTTTACATCATAACATCATACTTTTATTTCAGAATATTCCATACATTTAAGAGTTTAATGTTACTAATTTTTGAAATCTGTACAGTTATATTACAATAATTTTTTCAACATTTAATTTTATAATTTCGTGAATAATGGGCCTAATTTTGAAATTTTCTATTACAGACAGCATCTATTCTTCTTTTAGCAGCTACTTTCGTTAACAGCCAACGGAGGGTATGTAGATTCTTATATTTAATATGGTGTATATATAAATATTTCTTATAATATTGAAGATAAATTTTGAATTTTGTGATTTGAAATAAAACAGAAAATTCTGAAATGCTCTTCACACCAACCATAAAACTATTATAATTGTTGTTTAGTCTTTTGTTTAAAATATTGGATATGATAGAGATATTTCTGCTTGTTTGTGTTTCGGAAAATGTGTTCTGGTGTTACAAATTAATAATAGTCATAAATGTAATAAACCCACGGTAACTCACCATCTGGATAACTTGACTACCGCGGTAAATCAACATTTATTATTCACATAGTTGCTACAATGTTAACTTCAATCAGAAAGAAGCTCGCTAACTCGACATATTTTAGCAATATCCCACTTAAGTCGATTAAAATTTTAATATTCTATTATAACTAATCTTTTGAAAATGAGAATGAATTAGTGAAACATTTTACCATTTTATTCATTATCTGTTTCAATAACTCCCTTATCTAGAAATAAAAGGAGATTAAAGGTATATATAAATATTATACAGGCATACCAACAATAAATACAATAAACCTAACTGGAGTGAAAAATTAGCCAGAGTCAGGAATCGAACCCGGGACCACAGTATACAAGACTGCTGCTCTAACCACTGAGCTACTCCGGCCGATGCCTGAGTCTGCAATTTCTCAGTAATAAACCATGTTGGGGAAGTCACCAGCCATCTATACGACATCCTTGGATGACCGGACAACGACGAATAGATTTTACTATTACATCGACCTACGATAATTATAATAAAACATCAAGTCATCCAAGACTGTCGTATAGATGGCTGGTGACTTCCCCAACATGGTTTATTAGTGAGAAATTGCAGACTCAGGCATCGGCCGAAGTAGCTCAGTGGTTAGAGCAGCAGTCTTGTATACTGTGGTCCCGGGTTCGATTCCTGGCTCTGGCTAATTTTTCACTCCAGTTGGGTTTATTGTATTTATTGTTGGTATGTCTGTATAAGGGGCACCCCACACTAAGGCGACACATAAGACATGTCGCTTGAATTCGCTGGAAAAACTGGTTTAAAACAAGTTTGAAACAACTTAGTTCTTTGTTTCGACCGGTTTTTGCGCTACATGTTGCTGCTACATGTCGCTTGTCGCCTTAGTGTGGGATGCCCCTAATATTTATATATACCTTTAACTGTTGAATGAAGGCGTTATTTATGTATGTATGTGTGTTTTAATATATATTGTAGTATGAGTGTTTTATTATAAAAGGAGATTAGTTTACTAAATGGAGTCTTTCAAATTTTTAATAATTCTAATATTTGATACATACTTAATAATCCATTCTTACATATTATACAAAATTTAAAATTTTAAAATTCTACATGAACAGTCTTTAAAATAAATTTTTAATTGTGAAATTATATAGAACATCGGTATCTCGTCATCTGTTTAGTGGATAACAACACTTTCGCTGGTTCAAAATTTCGAGATTTTTTAGTGCTTAAAGTATTCTTTATACACATAATTTATCCGTGAATACTTCACGAAAGTCTGAAAAAGAGGGAGAAATTCCGTCCATTCCTAGCACGCATGCGCTCTATTAATATACTAAAATCCGAATTTATTTTTAAAATGTCAAAACAAATTTCTATAAACTAAGATTTCCAATTTAATTAAAAAAGAAAAAAAAGGTTTTCTAATTAAAAAATAAATAACAATTACTTTTCTCATTCATTCACAAGTACTCAATTTTTTTTTTTTTTTTTTTTTTTTTTTTTTTTTTTTTTTTTTTTTTTTAAGTTGAATACAGTTAAAAGTTGACTTTATAAAGTTGTCTATTAAAAAAATATTCGCATTTAAAATACATTTTAAATGAACGCATTTAGATGATATTTTAATTTAAATATTAAAAGGAAAAAATCCCTTTACTCGAAAGAGAAAAAAATTCTCATCGAATAGAAATATAATATTAATACAATTTTAATTAATTTTTCAACTACTTTTCAGCAGTGAAATTACGCTTCAAATTACGGGTGAAACACCGGGGTTACGCTTGAAACGCCGGGTTCGATTCCCGGCTTGGACATTTTCACTAAGTTGGTTTACGACTTGTTAGCAAAGTGATTATTCACGTCTTTAATATTCAATAATATTAATATTTTACATCTAGCAATCTACATAAGAATATTTATTATTCATATTTTTATCTTATTTTAATGCTAAATTATTAAAACCCCAGCCACAATCTCATTAGAGACGAAAACTACCCGAAATTAACTTCAAAATTAAAAGCTTTTTAAAGAAATGAATCAAGCCATACCCATCTGAAGCAAGCATATTTACTTCAAAGTGTTACGCTACTGCACAACTGTACCTCAGTGGTTAGCCTGCTCGGCTCATAACACTAAGATAGCTGGTTTGACTCCGAGGTCAACAACTTTTTTTTCCCCCACTTTCTTCAATTGACATATATTTTACCTCCTGAGACGGAGAAAAAAGAAAAGAATTTTTCTCAAATAACGGAAAAGTCCTGGTAGCACTGCTGCCAGGAAAATTTCCGTGAATTGAAGAAAGTATTTTTGAGAGCGTAGTAACTAAAACTTTAAGCTTTTAACGCCTCACTTCCCCTCCTCAGAACAGTATTTAAAAATCTACTAAAAAACAACTTTTCAAAAGTAAAAAATAAGCCAAGCAAAAAAAAAAAAAAAAAAAAAAGAAAAGAAAAGAAAAGAAAAAAGGTGAAAGTTGTGGCTAAAAAATAGTGTGATATCAAATTTCCAAGCTTATATTGCGGTACTAATTTAACATTTTTTGATAAAAATTTACCATATGTAAGTCGAGTACCTGAGTATGCGTTGATAGAAAGCCTTTTCTCCTTTACTAAATACATCATAACGTGTTTCTGAAAATTAATTTTTTTTAAATTATGCATGATGGGCTTGGCGGCCATCTTTCCATATTTTACACAAATTTCTAACCACACAAGTTCATTGTTAAGATTGGAAGTTCTAAATTGTTACTAAAGCAAACATTTTATTCTTTTAATTTATGGAAATGAGTGCCTAAGAATTTGTGTCTAAAAATAAAGCTGAAGTAACTTCAGGTTTCATCTTATGATTCTCTTTTTTCGGAGGGGGGTTAATTAATTAGTTAAAGCAGTAAAAATCAATTTGTTTTTTCAAAATAAAAAACTTTCTTAATTTATCTGTCTGTAGCGAAAACTATAAGTTCGAAATTCTTAATAATGCAAATATGTTACGAGCTTGAGTGCTTAGAAATTTGTGTAAAATATGGAAAGATGGCCGCCAAGCCCATCATGCATAATTTAAAAAAAATTAATTTTCAGAAACACGTTATGATGTATTTAGTAAAGGAGAAAAGGCTTTCTATCAACGCATACTTAGGTACTCGATTTACATATGGTAAATTTTTATCAAAAAATGTTAAATAAGTACCGCAATATAAGCTTGGAAATTTGATATCACACTATTTTTTAGCCACAACTTTCACCTTTTTTCTTTTCTTTTCTTTTCTTTTTTTTTTTTTTTTCTTGGCTTATTTTTAACTTTTGAAAAGTTGTTTTTTAGTAGATATCAGTTCTTTTTTTAAAACAAATGATATATAACTGAAATAATTCTACTAGCTCAAATTAAAATTAGTCCTTGTATAGCCTTTATAAGCAGGGAGCAAACACAATATTATACATTTTGTTTACCTATCATTCATTTTTTATAGTGATTAATAATTTAAAAGTAAGGAAAGTCAATTTCTTCTTTTAAAGTATCAGTCTTTCTCAATTTATAGCTCCTTAAAATTTTCTACGAAAGATGAAAATTTAGTAAAAAACAGAGTCGAAATAAAATATATATTTACAGTTAGTCTGTCAGTTAATTGTTTTTTCTAACTTTTTTTGCTGACGGTTTTGCAAAATAAATTTACCTTTACAAATACCTACGGTGAATCCGAGAATGAAAACCCGCAGGCATCTAAAGAATCGAAAATCTGTAAATCTAGCAATTCTAGACATAATAAAGGAACATTTTTGATAAAAAAAAATCTAAAAATTTAAAGATATAAACTGTACATATAACTTCATCTTCATTTAGATCGTGTTATAGAGAAGAAAGAATAAATATGTAATTTTACTCAAGTCTGTTTATCCATACCTATTTGCATAAATGTGAGGATATTAATTTACTATAAAATTTCCCCTAAATTGATTATCTTTAATAGTCTATTATTAAAGCCGCATATACATTAGAATTAAATATTTTTCGGTTAAAAATTGCCTGAAATCTATAGTCTTATCGTTCGTTAAATTTGTTTTTTTTTTTTTTATGCCCAGACTCTTTTTCTGAACTCTGAAAAAAGATCACAGACATATTGAAGCTATCCAAATTCTTATATCTTTCTATCGTATTTCCTTTTTTGAGGGGGGTGTGAGGAAGAGCCTTAAGAACTTCGTTTTGTTTTCAGAATTCTGAATTATTCATTCAAAAGATCTACCTACATAAGTCTTGTTGCAGAATTTTCATTAGTTAAGAGTTGCATCAAGTTATACATCATGTGAATCTATTAAATTAATTTTGTGAAATACTAGATGGGAGCCATTGATATTTCCAGACCATTTGCCTACATTCTAAACTTGAGTCATTTACTACTATTAATTAATTTTCTATACGAATTAAAGAAGTCGTTGTTTCCATGCCAACTGTACCTTTCACTTTTGCTTGCTTGTTTGTTTGTTTGATTTATTGAACATATACATCATATCACATGCGGATCACGGCGGGATTCGAATCTGCTTCCACCTACGCTCTCAAGCGATTAGCGGCATTGTGTCTTATCCACTCAGCCACAGTGGGCCACTATTGCTTTCTCTAATGCCCAGATACTCAAATTTAACCAACTGCACTTAGAATCATGGTCATAACACAGAACATTTATATGTTAGAGCAGTGTTGCCAGTGGGCTACTTTTTTTTAATTCAGATTTCTTGATTGCCAGCACTTATTATAAACGGTAAAATTCCCATTGTTTTCGCCTTAATTAATATGTCATTAAATAAGGCACATTTTACAATTTCAAAAAAGTGGTGCCAATCAAGTATCTGAGTTAAAAAAAGTAGCCCATCTGGCAACACTGTGTTAGAGTGGTGACATATGCACAAGTCGTGTACTCATATTCAATTTTTTGTCCAAAGTACGGTAACTCAGTTTTCAGTAATAGACGAGGGAGATTTCAATTAAACTAACCAGAAAAGTTAACAAACATTGGCTTCCTGATTTCATTTTATTCAAAATTGTTTTAACCAACCAAAGTTAATGTCCGGGATCCAGATAAATTTTTATCTGTTAGTAAGATTACATTGACCAATTAGTAGCCTTTATCCTTGCAGGCTTTTCGGTGTTTACTGCAAACATAAAAAAGTTCGGAAAAATGCAGACATCTGATTGATCAATCCCATCCCGCTAATTGCGAAATGTCTATCTTGATCCCGGCCTATTCAACGCCCTTTAAATATTGGAGAAAGCCTTGACACGTGTCAGAAAAACGTCACACAAAGCAGGCAAAACAAAGAAGAAAAATCATTCATTGGCTCGTTCATATCCACGAGCCGATGAATGATTTTGTTTCTTTGCTTTGCCTGCTTTGTGTGATATTTTCGTGACGCAAGTCAAGACTTTCTCAGATATTTAGGATGCTTCGGCGTATTTCACCACCATGAAGTTACGAAAAGAGAGGAACAGACATGTCAATCTTCCCGTGTGAAAAACTAGTTACCAAAAAAAAAAACGAGTTATTTCCCTCTCTTCTGCCCTTTTCTCTCTTGATTTTGACCGATAGCAGCCCATTTAGCAGTCTCCAGTACAAGATGCCGCTATATACGGTGGACGCAGGAGGGAGGGTGTTAGCGCGACCAATGACATAATAGGCCAGTTCATGATGTTTAAAAGTCACACGCAGTTGGATCGAGGCTAACGAAAAAGACAGGCTACCGCGGTGGGTCCGATTCTTCTTTTTTTACAAACCGCTGGAGTCACGTGATGCTCTTTTCACGCACCTTCTTTGGTGCATTGGAGCATCACGTGACACCAGCGGTCTGTAAAAAAAAAGAAGAATCGGACCCACCGCGGTAGCCTGTCTTTTTCGTTAGTCTCAGAGTTGCATCATCTTTACACGATGATTAGTACAAAGCTGCGAGCCGATTTTTTCTGTGTCCATTGCCGTGTACAGATAATCAACTCCGTGTGACGTTATGAACTGGCCTTATATGTTGTTGGCCACAGTTTAGGAACAGCTACAAATGACTTCATCTATATCTACTCCGAGGTAAACGAAAAAGACAGGCTACCGCGGTGCTAGAGCGCCTAGAATATATAGTGTGGAAATCGGCTATCCCAGTAATACTTTAAAAAGTGCTAAAATATTGGATCTCTTAAATTTCTAATGATGCTGAAATCCAATGAGTCGATCACAGCGATATCTGCAGGATATTTCCTAAAACTTCATGACGATTTGGTAACAGCGTCTAGAATACCTAGTGTGGAAATATTTTATTAAACAACGCTAAAAATTTGTATCCCGTAAATGATCGACGATACTGCTGAAATTCCAAGTGTCGATCGCAGCGAAATCTGTGGGATTTTCGTATTACATTGTATAGACTAGCAATATCTTTCAGTTATAGAAAATATCCTGCAGATGTCGCTGCGATTTGTATATTTCAGCAGCATCGTTTCACATTTAAGGATACAATATTTTACCACTTTTTTAAGTATTACAGGGATAGCCAATTTCCACACTATATATTCTAGGCGCTATAATTTGGTCTAGACGCGGTAGCGTTTTTTTTTTTACATTTTATTAACAAACATCTGACCTGTGTGCTTGGCGTCAAGCCCGCTGTAATAATTCGATGTTTACTTTGAAAGTTTATCACAGATGTCGATGTCGCTGCGATCAGCTCCCTGGATTTCAGCGTCAGTGCACATTTAAGGGATACAACTTTTTAGCGCTGCTTGGATAGCAAAATTCCACAGTATGTATTCTAGACGCTATAGCGGTGCATTACACGTGTCTCTTTCTTCTTTAAAAAATATCCTGCAGATGTCGCTTTAAATGACTCTTTGGAATTCAACATCGTTGTACATTTAAGGGATTCACTATTTCCGCGCTTTTTTAAGTATTGCTGGGATAGTCGATTTCTACAACATATAATCTAGGCCTATAACGGAGCTATAGTACAGCGCCTAGAAGATACAGTGTGGAAAACGGCTATTCCTATAATGCTTTAAAAAGTGCTAAAAACTTGTATCCCATAAATCTCCAACAATGCTCAGCGGCAATATGCTGATACGAGCGCCATCTCGTAACTCTTTTCAATAGAAACACTGAGTTTTCAAAAATTATAGAATGTTAAATATCGGAAACTATAAATATAAGATATTTTGGTCTGTTATAAGCTAATTTAGTTAAGGAATGACGTGAAATATGTTAAAGAGTCTCTTTTGGAATGACTATCGTTTTTAAATCACTACGATGGCGCTACTATCGACATCTTGTTATTCAGCATCGTTGTACATTTATGGGATTCAATTTTTTAGCACTATTTTGTAGCCGTTTTCCACACTGTATTTTCTAGGCGCTGTATATATAGTGTGGAAATTGGCTATCCCTGAAATACTGTAAAAAGTGCTAAAATATTGTATCCCTTAACTGTGCAATGATGCTGCTGAAATATACAGATCACAGCGACATCTGCAGGATATTTTCTCAAACTGCAAGATATTGCTAGTCTATACAATGTAATACTAAATCCCGCAGATGTCGCTGTGATCGATACTTGGGATTTTAGCTGTATCGTCGCACATTTAAGGGATACAAATTTTTAGCGTTGTTTGGATAGCATATTTCCACACAAGGTATTCTAGACGCTGTAGCCATACTTTCGGCAAAAACTTGAAATGAGCATGCTTCCTGTGCATATATCACCACTCTTATGTATGAAGGCTCTCTGTTATGGTGTTGATTCTGAGCGCTCTTTGTTAAATTTCTATATTTGTGTTTTAGAGAAAGGAATACAGAAAAGTACTGTTACTATGGAAACAACAACTTCTTTAATATTGAAAGGTATAGCAAAGGAGTTCAGAATCAGTGCCTTAAATAGTTTCGAATATGTATTGTTGTTATGACAATTAATACCCTACCTGGATGTGGAAATGCAAAATTGTGTTCAACATAATGGAGTATATTCCATCTACATTTTGATCACGTGGTCAAGGTAAAAACTTCTATCGTAAAGAAGGGAAGTCTCCGTAGACGTGTAATGTAAATCCCCGCTAGCCAATGAAACGGTTCATGAAGCAAAGTAGTAGTATCTTCCCTTCTTATCAGATAGAAGTTCCTTGGATAAATTACCGGTATCACCTGACTTTTTCAGCCTCGAACCCATATTTGGAATATCCTCCATTGTGCGCAATCTAGATAGATTTTTGGCTGTCAGAGAAACGAGATTCATCAATCAGAAGCCTGCATTTTTGTGAACTTTTCGCTGTTTGCAGAAATGCAGGCTATTGATTGGCGATTCTCGTTTCGCTAACAGCGAAAAATCTATCTGAATCTCAGCCATAGTTATCTTCGATGAAATCAATGCAAAAGGATAATATAAAAGAAAAGTATAAGATTTCTAAAATGTTTTGGCGGGTTTATCGCTATTTGGCATAAATTGTAAACTTTAGAACTAATTAACAGTTTTTCGCTAATTATGAATAGAAAATTAATGTTTTTAAAGATGAATTTTATAAAAGCACGTAGATTGAGTAAATATCTATCCAAAAATTCAATCCTTACTTTTTTCTGTCCATTATTTAAGTCTCTACCTCGATTTAAACATAAGTTGTGACGAAGAAAATAAATCTGTCATTTTCAGTATCTCGACGTTATTTAAAAAAATCTATATCTCTGTTTATAATTAATTTATGAGGATGCATTTGATCTCAAATTGAAGATCTTCTTTATTAGGTCCTTCTAGTGTTGGTTTTATTTTACTGAGATGATTGCTTCTTTTGATATGGGAAATTTTACGCTGGCATATTTCGTTCATTTAACATGGAGAAGTTGTCATCAGTATAATAAGCAGTTACGGTGTCTTGCCTTATTCTTGGCGTTTGTTTGTTTGGCGGGATTAGCATTTTTTTTCAGCTTGGCTTGGCAGAACGACCGTCCTGCTTGATTAGTGGACATTCTAGTTCCGCAATTTTTTTAATCAACCAACTTGTAACGTTTTTGTAAAGTAATCGTCACATTTTTCTAGTTAAATAGGTGGGATTTTTTCAAAATATTGATATACCATCGTGTGTGTAACTTTAAGTAACGTATTTTTTTTTGTTGTTGTGGAAATCTTACACTTTATTTTGAATCGATTTCATTTCGCTAAAAATGCACCTCTTTAAAAACATCTACGTATTTCTCTAGCTTTCAGAGGAAGCTACTTTTTTATTACATTCTTCTAACAAGGAAGCTCTCCATACGCGCATACTCCGAAAAATCTGAAAAAAAATTATATAATGTTCTTCTCATGAGGATAGATATGTTTATGAGAAAAATTTCGGCGAAACTCGATAGAGTAGTGTCCGTAAAAAATAATGAAAATTTCGTTATTTGGCGATTTATCACCCGTTGACGATGGAATAAAATTTCAAAAAATGCTTTATTATGTCAAATACTCTTTAATGTAATTTTTTTTTATGTTGAGCTTGTTTAAATAAATTTAATTTAAATAACTTTAGTTTTGTCGGTTTTAGTTTGTTTTAACTATAGTTTTGTCATATATACATGTTTATGAAAGTTAACTATGAAATTTTATGAATTAAAACAAAACTGAAATTAATTAAAATTGTTTGAATCTCAAAATTAAGTCCATTTGAACACTGTCGATTCAATTTAGTTGCCATGGAAAGAAAAACTTCTCCCATATTGCAAGGTTACTTACATAATGCAACATTTTGGAATACGCTTAAATATATGAAAATATATTTTTCAATAGGAAAATATTTTTTTATATGTGAAATTATTTTAACAGTGATAAAATTAAATAACTACAACAACGAGCAACATAAATATGTAATACAAAAAAATATATGCATTAAACTCTCTCATTGTTTAAGTTTAAATTCGTTAAATACTATTTACGCGCATTCTAAAAATCAATTAACAAGCAATTTTCAGACGCATTAAAATCGTTTGCTTTTGGCGAGGAAAAGTTCTGCTCGCCAAATCGCGCGTCGCTTTCGTCTTTTCGCGCCAAATACTCGAAAGTATTTTATT
Organism: Maratus speciosus; assembly: GCA_963932465.1. Classification (NCBI taxonomy): domain Eukaryota; kingdom Metazoa; phylum Arthropoda; class Arachnida; order Araneae; family Salticidae; genus Maratus; species Maratus speciosus. The sequence continues at coordinate 126,362,194 of OZ010786.1, forward strand.
TTTTTTACAGACTTTCTATTGTAATTCCGCCGCTAAATTTGACTGATACTTTATTACATACATAAGTAGTTTAATTTGTATTTTTTTTTTCAAAATATTCTGAGTATGCCCGCGGTAAGGAGACCTTCCTTGTAAGTCAAGTCTACGATGAATTTAAGTGTCCATCTTTTGACCCTCTTTTATAAAAGCGCTTCCGCCTATTAGCTGTCAAAGCGAATTTATTTTAATACATCAACTAAACAAAATTATGGTTTTCTACTTTAATACATTCGTAATAAATTAGTCTAAATAGATTTTCATAAATGCTTCGCTTTCCTTTAAAACAATCCCCGGAAAGGCCTTAAATTTCAGAGTGTCAAAGCAGTATTATCCCTTAAATTGACATGATTTTTTTTTTTTTTTTTTTTTTTTTTTTTTTTTTTTTTTTATCTTTATGGTTGTCGAGTTATGGAGGTCCTACTTAAAATTACTTTTCAAATGTTTAAAAAAATAAAATGAGCTCAAAATAATTTGAGAAGATCTGTAAATTCAAATACGTACTGATAAAATTTATTAAGAACAAAAGTTTTTATTATAATATGCAACAATTTTGTAACAATCTATAGCAAGAATATCTATATGGTACTTTATTCTATGCTGAGTAAAGACAGATTCGTAAAATAATTTTAATAACTATTAAGTAACCTAACTATTAAGTAATACATAATCAGAGCTTATTTTTACATTTCGTACGCTAAACATGACATTTCAGGTAAATTCAGCTAAAATAAATTTAATTTAACATTTTAAAAATTTCTGCTAAAAAAGTTCAAAAATAAGCATTTGAGCAAAACTCTAAGCCATTTGCGGCAAATGAAGGAATTCTCCAAAAAATCTCAATTTTTTCGTGTGAACTTAGTGCCACCAGTGGCAACTTTTCCGCACTACCCATAATCGAAAATCGAAAGAAAGTTTTTTTGGGCCACCCTAATATGCATACGTTATTTAAAAGCAGTATCTAATCATATATATTTATTTGAAATGTAAATGCTGACACAGAAAATCTTTTGGATAAATAACGTAAAATGCTAGAGAAATCTCATAAGTAGGGATTTCTGTTTTAAAGTACGGAAACTACTCGTATGTACGAAAACTGCCAGTACACGAAAATGGCAATTATAAAAAAAAAATTATTCGAATTAAAAGTATGTTTTTTTCCCCCTCATCCGTTAGACCAAGTGTTACAGCCAGGATTTTTTTGGACGGCTTTACCATTTGAATTTTTTTTCTTTTTTGGACGGCTCAGAAATGTACAATTATATTTAATATACTTTATAATTATCTACTGATGAATTTAAATCTATTGTTATTATTTTTAACCTCAATTTATGTAACTTAACGATACTCTGTTGCAGGATCCTTACTATGATGAAAGTCCCAAGCCCTACGCATTCAACTACAATGCAGTTTTAGATGATAACAAATTTGGTACAGGTCAGATATCAAGACAAGAAACTGCAGATGGAACTGGTAGAGTACAAGGATCTTACTCATTAGTGAATGCCGAAGGACACACGAGGTAACTAAATAAGTTACATTCGGGCAAAAAGAAAAAAAAAAATATATTTGGTTAAAATTGCAGTCGAATTCAATAAAAGCACTAATGAAACGAGAACATGGGGAAAGCTGAGCAACTTCGTGCTAAGAATGGTTAATCATTTAAGTTGCATTATAATTTTTACGTTTTTTTACGAGCTAAGAAAAGATTGTCACTGTTAATACGAGCAGAATATCTGTTTACTTTAAAGTGATTTTCTCTACTGTTAAAATCGGAATATAAATGGGATAATAGTAGGGGAAAAGATGGAAATATGGCACACCCTTAAAAAGTACGCAAACACAGACATTTAAAATGCAAAAATTGTACAAATGGACTTTATCACTAATTTCTTAGTACATATAAGGATGAAACTTTGACAATGTTTTTGTGATTTAAAGTTAAAAACAGTAGAAAAATAATTACTTTTAAACTCCCCCCAAAAACGAGTTTTTAATAAGCGGGTGGTAATATGGACCACACCGCTAATTGTAATTGGTCATTACAATTGGCCAATTCTCTTTTCTAAAAGTAATCACATGATTTTGAAGAAAGATATTATCATTAACTATTATAATTTAAATGACAAATTAAAACGAACCTCATGTTTAAGGAAAATTCATATGAACTGACCTTTTCAAACTTTTGAAACGGAGGCAAAAAATGTGTAACCTGTCACCCCGAAAAGACGCTGACAAATAACGTTTTAGCACTCTTAAGGTCACTGGGGAATAGAAAACAAACGCATGCCGAATCGTCGATAGATCGTAGCTAAGCAAATGTAGTAAATTGCTTGGTTCACATCTAAACCCTGTTAATATTCCAACGTTTCCCCCTATTTTCTCCGAGCAACAGTGTTTCTGTATTAAGGTTGTCAAACTGTTGTTATTCATAAGTTTTATCAGCTGAGCAAATTTCACCTCACTAGAAGACTTCACACACATAGTGACTTACAGTCAATAGTAAAAAGTCGAGGGAAGAATATGCCTTAGACCAGGGTTGGCGAACCTATGGCACGCGTGCCAAAGTTGGCACGTAAGGCAGTTTCTCAGGCACGCGAGAAAAATAAATTTAATGAGATAAAATTCATTTTATTTGTTTTAATTAATATTTATTTTTCTCCATACGGACGGATTATCACAAAGACTGCAATTATTTTTGCACGAATTGACACGTCAATATAATTTTCTTCTTTTGTGATGCTATGCAGCGTTTGTGACATCTATTTTGCCTTTTTATGTGAATTTAAAAATTCTGTATATTTAAAATAAATTTCACTAGACAGTCAGTGTAATAGTGGTAAATGGATCCAATTAAGTAATGTATATTTATAAAAATAATAAAATATGTTCCAGATATAAAACATTCTCCATCAAACATACAACAGTATAAAACTTTTCAGTGCATTATAATTTTATTGTTTAATGCAATTTGGGTAATTTTACAACTGAAATGTTGCATTAATAAGAAGCCAAAAATTATTAAAATAAAAATTCTTACTTTGTTTCCTTATACGTACCATATAAATGAATCCTATTTTGGAATAGAAATTTCATTAATTTAATGGTTGAATCCAGTATACAGACTAATCGTGTTTTGATTTTTTAATATTTTTTAACTATTAATTATCACTGCATGAAAGCAACTGATTTTCTAACTTAGCGTTTTGTGTAAACATGAAACATCGTTCGCTGCAATTATTTTATGTAAAACTTTGGCACGTTAAATTGTTGATAGGAATTGTTTGTGAATTTTTGGCACGCGTTCGTTAAAAAGTTCGCCATGCCTGCCTTAGACGATATTTTATTACATGCGACCTATGACCTTAGAAGAACGCCTTTTGATTCATGATGCGACCATTATGAAAATGTCCAAATGGCTCTCGGTGTTTTACGCTGAAATGAAAGGAATTTACAAAAGAATATATCAGCAAAGCAATAAAAATGCACCATTTTTTCAATAAATGTTAATGTGAAAAAATAAATAATAATAATAATTAAAAAAAACATGGTTGACGAAATTGAGTCTACGTGATTATTATTTTTTCAAATAACCTGAAGAACATCACGCTGTCAAAGTTAAGACTGAATTTCCTATATTAAGTAAATAATAACTATTTCTTCGCAGAGATAATAAGAGCAATTAAATATAACAAATTCTCTTAACAAAACCTTATACACACACACAAACACACACGTATATATATGCAGTAAAAATTGTACTCCAACGATTATCTGTTGTCTGAACCTACAGCAAGAAAAATAGGAAATAATTAAACTACCAATAATGAATATGATTGAAGGCTTCGTAAAATATTACTTGTTTAATACAAAAGCGAAAAAAAAAATAGTAAAGGAAAGATAGATATAAATAGGTAAACAGCAAGATTAGTAAGGTACATAAATAGATAATACATAGATAGATAGATAAATCGACAGGTATATAAATAGATACATTGCTTAAATTAATAAATATACAATTAGGTAGACAGAAAGAGAGAGAATGCAGAAAATTTGGAGTAAAAACACCGCACAAGATTTTTTTTCTGTATATCCGGTGGCTATTGTTATTTCTCAAATCATTTCTTGAAGTAGCACGAGCGTCTTTTCTGCTTTCTAACTCTCTCTTTCTCTCTCTTTTTTAAGAAGCTGTTTTGCAGAGTATTAAACAGTTATACGATAATTTGTTGTTGTTGTTGTTGTTATTTATACCTTTATTTCATGTTTACTTTCATGTTCACACATTCAAAAAATTCTTTCATTTTGTTTCATTTCATTATTTTTAAAATATAGATTTTTTCATATAAAAATATATTTCCACTGCTAATTGCTTAAGTTTTTAGTTTACAAAGATTTTATTTATTTATTTATTTTTGCAGGGTTGTAGATTATGTTGCTGATCAAGATGGCTTTAGAGCACATGTTAGGACGAATGAACCAGGTAGATTTTTTTCATCTGTAAATTTATTACATGTATTCTTCCTTTGTTGCCATAAAATATTTAATAAAATGTTTTCGTTCTGATAGAAATAGTTCGATGGTTCTATGGTTACCTCACTTCCACGTGTAAATTCAACATTAAGTTCAGAATAATAATGAGAGTGTTTAAAAATATATTGTGAGAAATTAGAGAAAAAATTGCAATTAAAAATTATAGCATAGTTGTAACTATGTTCAAAATTTGCTTCTGAAATAAATAATAACTTCTTTAATTGTAAAAAGATAAAATTATTTGTCAGGTAATACTTATAAATATAAAATGGTTTTAATTTTTAATTTTTAATTTTTACATTTCTTTTTTTAATTTTACTGCGTTTCTATTGTTTCTTTTTTGGTAAATGTTGCTATTTGTGGACAGTTAATATGTTCTCTATTCTTGTGAGAAAAATAACAATTGAGGGGTTCACAACCAAAGTAGACCAAGTCCATTTCGGAAAAAATGTGATAATCCATTTAGAAGGTTCATCCTTTTAAATGAACTTTATCACTTTTTTTCAAGATGGACTTTGTCTACTATGGTTGTGAGCACCTCCATTGTAAAAAGCACAGCACATAGAGTAAATGCACTAGTCGTTGATCAACCACCAATAGTTGATCAATTAATATTATATTCTATGTAACAAGATCTTATACGTATGTTTTTTCCTGCTTGTAGTAGTTATAAACTACTTGTGTTGTACGGCCAACTTCTATATCATGGTTAATTAATTAATGGGGGTAGATGATAAACTACTATTGAAACTTGATTTCTTTATGCATAATGACGAAAACAGGCGTTAGTGATACAGCATAGATACTATACATCATTTTATTCAGTATCTGAAAAGGAAAAAAAAGAAAAAGAAGAAAATCATTATTTAAACATAATTTTATGATGATCAGAGAAATGAAAAGAGCTCTAGAAAGCGAAAATATTCTAAAATGTTCAAGTAATTGTTAAATCACGCTATAAAAGACATTAAGAAATTAATAAATTGCACATCTCGTTAAAAACTACTATTACACACTCAGAGAACCACAGGGTAATTTGTCACCGCCTTGCAAAATACGTCTAGCCAGAGACGAATTACCCATTAGGCTGAGTAGGGTGAAACCTAGGGGCCCAGGCAAATGGGCCCGACGCTGAAGTTTTTTTAAAAATATATATATTGAGCTAATATATTATGCAAAAGATGTATGATGTGCAATATTCCTTGCTTTAATAACTTATTGAATCCTCTAATTCATTAAAATGTATATTGTATCCCAAACACTACTTACTGTCTTTAATTTCGCCTAATATTCATATAAAGAAAATATTGAATTCATGAAATTTTCGGCTTCCACTTTTTGATGGATTTACACATGGGTTACGTAAGGTCAAAGTAGCTTCGTAAGTAGAAATATGAGAGAGCTTTGTTTTTAAACACAATAATTTGCAACATTAAAACAAACTTTCAGTTAGTATGCATTGAGAAATTTGCTCTGTAACATTTATTGCTAAACAAAGAAAGTTTCTAAAGAAACTTTCTTTAGAAACGATTCTTTAGTAAACGATTCCACAATGGCTCTATAAAAATATATTTATTTGTGAATGTACTGCAAATTCAATTTGAAAGGAAATGTATGCAAAAGATTCAAAAATATTATCAGAAGTATATTATATATAATGCTTTGAGGGAGAAGGGGGGGTCACAAAAAAGTCAAGCCTTGGAGCCCAGGAGGTGGTTAATCCGTTTCTGCGTCTAGCATAATCACTGCAATCAGGATAAATTGATCAAAATTTTACGTAAGCGTGTGATCCAGAAATACTTTGCGATATCCGGTGAATTACTATTTGAAATATAGTTTCTTACAAATCAAAAGAGCTGTGTGATTTACATTTAATATGGATTTATTTAACATACGCAGAACTGATTCTGATCACGAAGAAGTTTCATATACTTTAGGCCTAACAAAGGAGTAACTTCTTCAAAACGCATTGATGTTCTATATTTTTTATAGTTATTTAACAAAGTCTTACTTCAGTGAGTATATTTTGTAATACTTTTTTGCCCATTTATATTGTTTAATTTATTGAATAATATCCCGTAGGAACTGACAATCAAAATCCAGCTGATGTAATTATGGAGTCTTCAAGCCCATTCGCAAATAGACAGTATAGCCAGGGCGGACCAGGTCGTCGTCCAGTCGTCGCTGCCGCACCAGCTGCACCAGAAATTGCACCAGTTGAGCCTGTACCAGAGAATGTTCTTACCACAGGTCGTCGCCCAGCTGGCCGTAGACCACCCGCCTACCGACGACCCTTTTAAACTAGAATGTATTTATTTTGAAGAGAAAAAAAAATGGATTTCAGATATATTTCTACAATATGGACCGAATTATTTTTTGTAATTTTCCTATTTAATGCTTTTCAGTTTACGTAGCTTCGTTCGACGCTGAACTCTTTTATTTGCAGCTTTTTGTCATGCTGTTTTCTTCGTGCTCGGGAGCTTTTCTTATTTTTTTGTCATGTAGCGGCTTTTCATTTCACGTTGATTTCAGATATTTTTTAATTACTGGGAGCTATTTTTTCACTCCTTAATTGTTTAGCACGTGCGCCGTGTGTACAAGAAGTGTTTGCTAGCCCTGTTAATCAGAGCTTTTGGAAGCCACTCATTTTAATAGCAATTTTTGCTTTATTCAATGACAAAAAATCTTTGAATAGCCACGGCGAAGATTACTATTTTGATCATATTTTTAGCTTATTGCGTTTAAAAAGAAACTGTTATGGTGCTGGGCTATAACAACACAAATATTGAAGGGAAAAAAATCCGTTTTAATTAGTGAAAATCTAAAACATTTATTGTACTAATTTCATTAATTTAAACTGATTTATTTAAGAAATGTGACGCCTTTGTATTTTAAGTCACAAGCTACAATATCATGCTATATGTGTCGCATACATGTGAAAATGCTATTTAAAGAATCTCATGCACCTTATAAAAACATTTTTTTTGTATTATTTTTACCCAAAATCGTAATAAAAACATCTGAATTCATAGCTTTTCACTTCAAGGCTTTTAAAATTCACTGGAATTATATATGTATCGGACTTATGGCCTCAGTGTTTCTACTCTTTGCATTTGTTGGTTTCAGCAGGTATGAACTTTGTGTTTTATTATCATATCCAAATACATACGAATTATATTTATCCAATGCGCTGCTTGGTGCTCTTGTATAGTGTGGATGTTATGTAATATTTTATGTAAAATATATTTTTGACAATAAATAAAAGAAAATTATTTGCAGGATTTTTTTCTTTTCCTTTCTTTCTTTTTTTCTTTCTTCTTTTCTTTTTTGATTGGTTGTTCATAATCCGTTATCCTGACTGCATAAATATATGACTTCAATTAAACATACAGAATCTTTCATCTTGCAATTTCTTTAGAATCAATAATATCAAATGATGCTTCAATATTATAGATTTCCCTTGTTAGCTAAACAATACCGTGTGTGTATTGTTTACACACATATACGGATACCTTGTACAATATTGGCATTAAATAATGCTCTAGAAATGGAGTGTTTACATGTTGACAATATTACACGAATACTTGCAAAAACAAATTTCGCTATTTTATTGTAATATTTCCAATATAAAGCCAATAGTTCCGTAACATCGTCATTTCATTGCAAGTATTTCCAACGTAAAGTCAATATTTCTGTAACAGCAATATTTCATTGGAATTATAAATATGGCAAACGTCTTGGAAATGTTTTCAATGTAAGGTCAATATTTAAATAATAATGGTGTATTAATGGAACTATATCCGATGAATGCAGTATTGGGTTGGGTTGGGTTGATTTTTTGACGGCCGATTATCTACTCTAGGTATATAGGCCCAAGGGAGAGTGTCTTCCGTGGGTGTCTTTCTAAGGGAACCTAACCCGTATTTACACATGGAAAATCCAAGGTTTCGAAGAAAACCACGAAAACTCCGAAACGGTTAGGCCGACGGGCGCGATTGGGTTCGAACCCAGCACCTCCCGTCTACCAGCTTCGAGAGCAGAGCCTCTCAGCCACTGGTGTGGCGAATGCAGTATTGGGATTCCAATATCAAAAACTATGTAAACTAGGGTGATCGCTATAGTTTTCCTACAAGGTTTAATTTAACTTCTACTATCGCTAATTTTTTCATAATTTAAGTGTCAGTAGATTAGGAAAAATATGGGGGGAGGGGGGGGGGTTCACATATTTTACCACTACGTTTTCGACGATATCGCTACAAATATAATACCTAAAATTAAAAAAATATATATTTTTTTGAGTTCAGTGTGAAGAGAAATTTCACACGATATATAAAGTATATATAAAGTTATATGTTTTTTTTTTCAAGTAACTTAATTAGCCCCTTTACATTTTCCCTAAATACGTTTGTGAATCGTTAATAATCTATAATATGTGGGTCAATAGCCTTTATTACTTCCCCCCCATTTGAACTTTCCACGTTCCATAGTTCACGAGTAACATGGCTGTGACAGACAGACACAGAAGTGATCTTATAATGGTTCCGTTTTTTTACTTTTTAAGTACGGACAGGGCTCGCAGAGTTCCTAAAATTTTCGCACTTTGCTACCACTAAATTAAAACTGTAATCTTTGTTTTATAATCCTATTATAGATATTAAAGTAATCTACCACGAAGAATTCTTATTTAAAATACTGGGAGAAAAGTGCGAAAATTTTAGGAACGGTGCGAGCCCTGTACGGAACCCTAAAAATACTAAATGAAAACATGAATCTTTTAAAATAATTTATTATTATATGTTCTTTAAAACATTGACCAAAAAGGCTAACACACTGTAAAAAACAAATGCGACTATCTCAATTTTCTTTTAAGGAAGCATATAATAGTATTCGTCAAAAATAAACTAAATTTTAAGGCAAATTAATATATATATGTAAATTTTAATTGAAATTAATATATATCATGGAAGACGGTAGTATTCCGAGTGACGCAGCCTTAAGCCTAAAATCGTATCGTATCGTATCGTATCATAGAATTCGTAGATGGCGGAACTCATATATACAGCTAACTCGACATCAAAGAAAACGCGAAAAGCCGCCTTTTAATAACTCAGCAGATATATGTCATATTGTTCTGAATTTCCTAGAACAGTCTTATATCTGCAGTCTAATCGTATACTGAAATTTTTACATTTCTACGTGCAGTATATTTTGAGATCTAAATTGCCATTTTTAAAGTGAAAACGTTGGTATAATATCGAGGAAGTTCCTAATTTGAAAATCTCGAAAACGGTTCTAACGATTATTTTTAAATTGATACATAATATAAATATGATTAAGGCGGCTCCAGGTTTCACTGCAATACAAGCAATATTTAAAGTAATATAATTCTATTGATTTAATGTATTTTTAATACATTGAACAATGATTAACACTTCCAAGGATTGTATTCATATTCGTTATTAAGTTTTTTTATAAAATGTTCGAAGAATAATTTTTTTTAGCATTTAAAACAAATTGCAGAGAAAACAACATTACAATTTTGCCCTTTTCCAAGACAGTCGGAGGGTTAAGGCGAGGTGAATAACACTTTTCTTTTTTCTGGGAAAACCCTCGTTCGTTAAGTAATTCGATTTTTTTTTCTCTCGAAAATGACATGGGAGATTTTTTAAAAATCAAATAAATATGTTTCAGATGAACCAAATAACAATTTACTTGTTTTCAGCAAGACTCTTGTTCATTTTATAATGCGCATGAAAAATCGGACTATATTTCTTCGCCATTCTATGGAAATTTCACCGAAAATGCATGACACTGTATTCATACACATGCTTTCTTTTTAACCACTTTTGGGGATAAAAATTTTGTCTTTCCACTGGCTGAGTGGTCAAGGGCCATCGTCTACTGATCTTAAGATAGGCAGTTCGATACTCCTGGTACGTGTTTTCACATGTGAATGTTTTTTTTTTTTTTAAAGTCTGCTAGTTGACCATTATTCTCAGTTCCTTTGTACTTTTTTAATTGCTATTAAGTTAAATAAAATTACAATTATAATGACGCCAATTTGATGATGATTATTTCTTGGCAATTTTTCAACAATAAAAATATTACCATAAACTTTATAAATATATTTAATTTCAATCACTTTACAAAAAATATACATTAATAATTATTATTTGAATATAAATCACACGATCAGAAACGTAAAAAAATAATTCATTTCAGCTCTTCTTTTTATAATATCATTTTTTATTATTATGACGGTCAATCAATATATAATCACTGACATCCATAATATTATTATTATTATAATTATTATTTTCCTTGCATAAAAACTATTGTGATGTAATATTTCTTTTATAATAAATAATTTAGTTGAAATGTTTTATTTATAAATATCAATGAAGTTTGATAACCCCGAGACAATTGTTTTTATTTAACTTTGCAATATTTACAGTTTACATAATAAGCATATCAGAATTCTGGTGTCGCCATCTTTTGACGCAGTTGCGTACTACATTTTGTCTCTTATTTGGAAAAAAAAAAAACTAACGCCCTTCGCCGCTGTGAAAGAATCTCTTGTGATTAGAGGTCTATTTCGCAAATATTAAGAAAATTACTGCATACAAAAATATTAAAATGGGTAGTATTATAGAGAAATGTTTGGTAAAAACGTTGAAGTAGACAGTTTTTAAATCGAAGAATTATTTTAAGAGGAGATATTTAATGTTAAATTTGGATAAAATTGTCTCATTAAAAAAGTCTCATAGGAAAAAAAATATACATGGGAATTTAATCATTTTCATTCAATTTAATCATTCAATAGAAACTCGAAGTTTGCAGAGTGCATTTCTTATTTTTAACTTGCCTAATTTTTTGACGGTTTATTTCAATTTTAAATTAAAATTTTCAGAATTTCCAGAGATATTTTTTACATATTTTAGAAAAGGTTATTTTAAATTGTTGCCAATTGTTAAAACAGCGCAAAGAATAATATATCCTTTAAATTAAAAATTTATTCACACGTGACTATTATAAACAGAAAAAAAATCCTTTTAAATTAGAATTAAATGATAACGTGTTAAAAGCAGGAAAATATTAAACATTACGTCATAAAAATTGTTTTTACACATGCTTACTTAAAATGAAAGAAAATTATAAAATAATCAATTATTTTCAAATTAGAATTAAATGATTACGCATTAAAAGCAGAAAAACATTGAAAATTACGTCATAAAAATTATATTTACACGTGAATATTAAAAGAAAAAGAAAATTTTTAAATAATAAATTCATTGATATGTGTTAAAAGTCGTAAATGGGGGAAATTACATCATATTGGCCAAAGTGGCCAAAACAGTTTGCAAAACATATTGCAAAACATATTGCAAAACAGTTTAAATTAAAAAAAATATATTTATATGAGAGATTTATTTCAAATTTCGAGATGATATTTTTAACTATAGTTGCCAATTTTAAGGTAGCGCAAATAATAATATTATCTTTCTAATAATAATATTTTCAGTTGAATGTTACAAAGAGAAAGGAAAGTTTGGTGAAAATTATGTCAGATTTAAAACGTTACATTTAAAATCTCTTATTTAAAATAATTTTCTTATAGCGTTGTTAAAAAATACCATAAACCAAAGACTCTGTTGACTTAGTTCCTTTTATATTTGGTAATTTTCAAATGTTTAACTAATCTTATTTAATCAAGCACGGAAACAGCAACTAACATCAGCTGATTCGGTCTTGAAATCCCTCAGTAAAAGGGAAACCCGTTTACAGTAAGATCGCCATTGATTTTTTAATTATACAGAGCAGCCTCGATTATCCGAGCTAATTGGGACTGTTAGTAAATCGGAATCGGAAATCTCGGTTAATAGAAACTGTGTGTAAAAACTCGCCGTGCTTGCGAATTTAACATCTCTTTTAAAAAAATATATAGAACGTTTTTTAAATAATAAAAATAAATATATGTAAAGTTCTGTTTCACAGCTTAACAAATTTAAAAAGAAAATCAACTACCAGTAGTAAATTTTAAAATGCAATTGAAAAATTTACGAAAGTTCTTTACAGCCCCTGGAAACAAAGCATTGTTCGCTATTGACTTCTCAGGGTCCAATGTTTCTTTGGAGTTGAGTGCTTTTGGGGGCAGAAGGGCCTGTATAGCACGGACAGTGAGCTAAAGAGTGTGGTCATTTTTAAGGCTCATTCAAAAGGGAAAAAAAAATCAGACTTTGTTATCGGCTCGGTTAACAGAAACCTCGATTAATCGAAGCTCGGTTAATCCAGGTTCTACTATAATTCAATCTTCCGTAATCTTTTTAAAGCAGATCAAATTAATGGACTTTAGCACAAAGTCACATAGCTGATAACTGCCATGCTTGTTGGCCACCTTTTTTTCAAAAAGTTTGCTTCACCTTATTCAATTAATGAGATATCTCCGATAAAATAAGTCACATTTTCCCGTTCTAAAATACTGGTATCCAAAAATCATAGCATGTAACTGACACTACAAGTACTCATGGAACTAGACTATTTTAAGTCTGATTTTTATTATAGACTATATAAAATTATTAAAAATATATATTATGATAGAAACTAGCGGGCTTCGTCCGCTATTTACGTTACGGATATAAAAATCATGTTTTTTTTTAGGGAAAAAGAAATAAAAACCTATTTGACGATAGGTTTATAAAGACACATTTTTATTTGTTATTTTTCCGGGGATGAGGAGGGGGGGGGGGCTATTTTGATTAAATATCGCAATTAGTCTACATGGCAGATATAATTATGATAGACACTAGCGGGCTTCGCCCCTCTATGGCGCCTTATGGGTCCAGCTTCCATAACTCAGAAACTACCTTTCGGACATCAATGCAACAGATTCCAAACGTTATAATTAAATTAATAATCACCCTATACAGCATTAAAGTAAATTTATGAGTACTGCATACTATTTTTTTATCGTAATTTCTGAAGAGAAAAAATTATTTCGGTTCCATTCTTAGGTACTGGTCTGAAAAATTTTGAAAAAGGGGGGAAGGAGGGGACATGAGACTGCTGTTTGCAAAAAAACACAACGGGGTCTGGCTTATTCAACTTGGTTTTTGATGACTTCAGTTGGAAGGTGGTTTGTTTAAAAGAGTGCGTTCCCTGCCCCATGAAAATTGGAACTATTGGTGCACCATCTATGTAAGGATTTAATAATTATAAATTAACATTATGGATTTATTAATTTAAGGATAAAGTGTTTTTAAAGGAATATCAAATGAAACCCTCTGTGCGATCTGCGATTATACTTACCCAGTTGTTTTTATATACAAACTGCTATAGGGAAAATTGCAATAAAATAGTAAAAATTAAATCTGCATTAAATTCCATAAGTATCTTTTTTTTTAATCATTTTATCACTAACCTCAAAAAAGTAATGATATCAATGCAAAAACCCTTGGCGGGTTAAAAGTTTCTGACGCAGCACTTTATCTTATGCTCTAAGAATTTTAAATATGGAACTTAAAAATACTGATATAAAATTTTGAGTGACGTTATGCTATTTTTTAAAAAATATATTTGTATTTATTTCATCATTTTATTTTTGTTTTATTTATAATCGCATGTGCAAAAGTTATGTTCAACATGAAAAGCTGCATAAAATTTTATTCGCTGTTGCTTTATCATTTACATCTCTCATAAATTCAAAATATGAGTTTTAAAAGATATGATATAAAATTCAAGTGACGCCTTGATGTGACTTTAAAAGGTTTGTTTTAAAATTCAATTTAAATTATTTTTGACTTGGTTAAAATATTTTTTTACATCTACACAATACTTTTAATTTTCCAATTCACTGTTAAATATATCACTTTCATTGAATCTATACTATGCATTGAAATGTATTTATTTCAATAAATTGATTTATCTTTTGTGTCACGCTATTCAAAATTGTGAGTAAGATTTATGTAAATGGTTTCTTTGCGTCATTGTGTTCAAACTACACGAAATGTATGAAAAAGGATAGTTTGACGCAAATAAACCATGTATATTTCATTTTAAAAATGATCGTTAGAATATTTTTGTTGGTGTTCAAAGGGGGGTCATGACCTTCGTGATCTCCCCCTTGGATCCGCCATTGCTACAAACATGATTTAAAACACTCAAGTTTTGTGAGAACATATTTGTAGATTAAACGTAATAAAGGACAATAAAGGATGCCTTGCAAAGGTATTTCTTTATTTAACTTTATAATAATAATTTTCATAAAATATTACATGACATCAACACTACATGAAAACAGAAAGCAATGCCTAACAGTAATACACTCAAATCACCGAAAATGCTTACAAGAAGTACAACAGAAGCACATATTACAATAATTAAAGAATGCTGCTAAAAAATGCAAAAATTAAAAATATTAAAGCATACAAAACAATAGACATATAATATCAATGAATTTGAGACTAGGTAACATAGAAAAATATGAATTAAATTATCTTTTAATTATACTTTAATTACCTCTATGCTTACTTATCTTATACTTTAATTTATTCTGTGGATCTGTTTCAAATAATAGACCGGATGTCTTTAACCAAATGGTTTTTCTGAGCGAATATTGTGTTGGCTGGGATGTCGTCCCGATAGCTCAGTTGGAAGAGCATTGACAATTGTCCAAAGGTTCTGGTTTCGAGTCCCAGCTTGGACATATTTTAGCTCAGATGGAAAAATTTTTATACTTGGATAAAACAACTTTTATTTCAAAATTTTTAAGGACTCAGAAGACATAAAGTGCTTATAGTTTTCAAATTTCAAATTTAATTCTCAAAAATAAAGAAAACGCTGGCTAGTTCAAAAATATAGAATTTATATACTTTCATAATATATAAATCCTGAAATAGGATCTTTAACTTCGTAAACAAACATTGGTGCACATTAGATTGCGATGCATACTGTTTAGCTGCTCATATTATAAAATCCATTAAATTTAGAAATATTTCATGTTTGTAACAAATTCGTTTCTTTAAATCTATTTAAAATTATAAATGAAATTATAATATTATTGAAGATACACTGGAATATATTAAAATAATATATATATATATATATTTTTTCTGAATCTGTTAATGACTAGTTTTTAATTAATGTCTTTCTGAAGGAAATAAAAAAATGCTTGTTCTTATATTAAATGATATATTTGTAACCAGTAAAAATTGAAGAAGGTTTCTGTAATATTTCTTATATATAACTGGTCTATGGTGATAAGCATTTGGATAGAGAAAAATCAAAATTAAACGCTTTTTTTTTCATAAAATTATATATATTCAAATTAAGTATTTTTTGTGCTATACATAAACAAAAATATATGCATTTTAAAAGAGAAAAAAATTAACATATAACAAGATTATAAACATCGTGCTAAATATGCTTCGTCCACGCTATCGAGATGTACTATGCGTCCATAAAAATGACAGAAAATCGAAATTAAAGATATATGTTATAAAGAAATTCACTATATAATGTAAAAAATAAGCCTCAAATTTAGGCAGGTTATTGAAGTGTCTACTCGTGTCTGTGTACGGTCGATGTGAAGTGTAGGAGGTCAAGCTGCAGGCCGGACATTCTTTATTATAATGTCGATATGTGAAAGTCCTGTCCCGGCGATTCTAATACGAGTGTGTCCTCAGTGGTGGATAGTCCCATGATGGGTATGATGAGTATGTCCATCATATGTAGATTCCATTATTACATTGGCTGGGTTTTTATTTGAAGTTCCTAAAGAATATTGTTTAATAAAATAAATAATTTTCGGAAAGCCATTAATACGAACTTTACATTCAAAAAGCTGAGAAATTCTAGAAATAACAGAATTAAATTCATATGAAATGCAGAGTGTCCATAATTAAACGACCCCACTTTAAAGTTGTCTACTGACAGAACTATTATTCATAAAGTTGTGAAATTATGTTAAAGACATAATAAAGGAATGGGAATTTATTTAAGAAAAAAAGTTCAAAATTTCGCCACCAGAGGGCGATTTTTAATAAATTACACATTTAGCATGACGATAGTTTAGAACTTTTATTTACAAGGGTCCATAATTAAACGACCCTATTTTAAATTTTTCTACTGACTGAACTATTGTTCAGAATGTTGTGAAATTTTGTGGAGGACATAATATGTAAAGGTATGGGAATTTGTTTGCGCGATAAATAAAAAAAAAAAAAATTAGGTGGCCATTTTTTAACGAATTACACATTTAGCATACATTTATGATAGTTTAACAAATTTCGTTATAACCAAACATGTTGATTTTCCGCATGACGGTCATCATTTTGAGGTACCATCTGGAATCGTAAGATAACATGTTCCACAGTTGACCGCAGTTTATTCTGGGAAATGCCAGGAACATGTCGTGAAATGCTGTCTTTAGAATCAGGTTAAGTTAATAAATAACATTTCTAAACTATTGTAATGCTCAATGTGGAATTTATTAAAAATCGCCCTCTGGTGACGAAATTTTGAAGTATTCTATTTATTTATTTTTGCGTAAACAAATTCCGATCCCTTTATTATGTCTTTCACAAAATTTCACAACTTTATGAACAATAGTTTTGTATGTAGACAACTTTAAAGGAAGGTCGTTTAATTACGGACATCCTGTATAACGAAAACGCTTATCTACTATACATATAAAATACAAATGGAAATGTCGCTTCAGCTTCTTATAACTTGAGTTCTGCTGCATGGATTTTGATGGGACGTGTACCGTTAATTCGATATTTTTTCAGAGACGGTTTTAATATATTGTATATTGTTCAATGTTGCTTCATTATAGGATTATGGGGGAAAGTTCTATTATCAAGTGAACCCGGTTATGAAAGATAAGCCTTTTTAAAAAGTTCTACAGAACGGATTTTGATGAGAGTTTGATTGGTAGTTTTATGCTTTTTTATGGATGGTTTTAGTATATTGCATAACGTCCTACGTTGCTGAGTTATAGAATTATGAGGGAAAGTTCTATAATCAGGTGAACCTGATTATGAAAGATTAGTATTTTTATAAAATTCTACTGGGCGGATTTTAAAGGGCCTTGTTCTGTTAGTTAGATACCTTTTTTCGGGATTGTTTTAGTATATTGCATGTCATTCTATCGTTTTTTACTAATTCGTACTACTAATGATTACCTAAAAGATTTCATCTATAATAGCCCACATTTTGTGTTACACATTAGAAAATACACTAACGCAATGCCTTTCTTATCATTTTCAGCAAAGCGGAGGGTCATTTCAGGTAAAGGTCCATATTGCTTTAAGGGGGCAGATCATGTTGAGCAGCTAGAAAATCACCGTATTTAAAGCAGTACGAAAAACCCTGTAGTTTCATAACTAATGAACAATTCATTTTTCGCAACAATTTTTTACTTTCACACATTCTTATGGTTTGACAAAATATTCAAATACACATATATTTAGTAATATTAATTAATTAAATCGTAACGGCAAAAGTGGCTTTTGAAAAATATGAATATTGAAATATGCATTTTGCACGCGCGATTTTACAAATTCTACTGCAGATATATGTTTAATGTTTCATATCTTTTTACTTATAATACTATATTTTACACTGAACCTAAATTTAAAAGCATATTCAAATTCTTTAGCATAATTAACCCTTAAATGCTGGGTGTTGCTTTTCGGCAACGTAACCAATTTAGGCTTCTAAAATACTATTAGAATAATATTGAAGCTATAATGCCTAATGTTACCAATAAAATACATTCTGATAATATTATTAAATCGATTTTCAACATGTAGACGGCAACACTTGTGCTGTTTAAGAATAAAGGTACATTTATTTTTTTCAATTGTTGCTACTTGTTCTTTTTGTTTTGTTTGGAAGCTTGCGAAATACTTTATTTTGTTTTGCAGTGAGCAAGTAAAATTTATTTCTTATTATAGTTCCTAAAATTCTTGTGTGCTTAATATTATAGAATTTTATCAAGGAAAATTATTTTTTCAATTAAAGACCAGTATTGACGATTAGTAAAAAACTGTTTTTTTGCCGTAAACCATGCTTAAAACAAAATAGGATTTTTAAAAGTATTTTTCCCATGATTTATTTAAAAAATAAAAGCCGAAAAAGATTATTACAATGATTATTGAAAATTCAGGCATTTAAGGGTTAATAGCTTTTCTAATCATATTAACTAAATTTCACAAAAAAAGGTATACTTATTTTTTCAATCCACAATTTTTTGTGACAAAAATAAGACTAAATTGAGGTTAAGCAAAAACTAGCACATGTAAACTAAGAATATACATAATTTCAAAGTTCTATGATAATTAGTTTTTAAATGAGAGTGCATGCAATACCAAACAATCAATTTTTAGAAAAAAAGGCTTCAAAGTTGGCTTATAACATTACAGCAAATGCTTTTATGCAAGATATTTTTAGCCATAACTGCTGTTCTAAGTGGTATTTTTGTAAAATTCTTTTTGCAGTGGATTTCTAACTTTTAAAGGTATTCATTCTGAAATATGAAAAAAAAAAAATAATAGTTAACATGATCTGCCCCCTTAAGAACCACTGCCGAATTCACTGATATAATTCGCTTGATTCAAGGTTCATTTTGATAAACCGACCAGTGCAGATGGCCTGCTAGTTTAATATACATAGACACACACACACACACACAAAAATTAAATGGTAAGTTGAGTTTAACAAGTAATATAAAAATTTTGTTTTTAAAGTCAATTCCTACTTAGACGTTCAAAGAAAAATTTAAATAATCCCTTAAGCTAATATTAGTTTTTGTTACATTAAAATATCTCAATTTGTTGATTTTCTATAAGCAAGTAGGTTTACAATGGAACTCTATGTTAATTTGGCGAAATATTAGAGATATCGCCAAGTTGGCGTCACTTTTGGCGACTCATTTTGGCCGCCAAATGGCGACAAACTTGGCGGTATTTGGCGACAGAACAGGGTCCCCCCCTATGGTAACCCCTTATTGAAAATACTTTCATTGATCTTCAATAACCAATGGCCACCATTTTGTTTCCCATGCAAAACTAAAATTAATTAATTAAAATTTAATTAATTATTAATATTTGAAAAATATTCAAATTAATATTTGAAAAAACTATATTAACATCAATTGTCATCCAGTACAAGTTTAAAAAAAATTTATTTCAACTTGATAGGAGGAATAATGAGTATTTTATTAACGATTGAAAATTTGAACAAGATATATAAATATATAAATAAATAAATATATAAATAAATCAATATAGGGAGAGTGTGAACTAATAGTTGGAATTGAAAAAACGATTTAAATATACAAATTGTAAAAAAGCTTCTGTATGCCACAGATATTCCTTTATATTTTTTTATATGTAAACTATTCACTAGCAGTAGCAATCATCATCATAAAAAGAAGAAGAAAATTACCTTAAAATACTTCATCAAATTTTGTTCAACAGCAAATATTTATATTACTATATGTAAAAAAAAAAAAAAAAAAAAAACTTTTTCGAATACAATTAAGATTAGTCACTTAAAAAAGGGATTTGAATATAATTTAAGTGTTGTCTTTATTTTTATTTGCCAAACATTTTATCACACTTTGTCTCAAAATGTTTCACAACAAGTAATTTTGAAATAAATAAAAATCATGTTATGAAATCCAGTAACTAGTTTACCTATACCTTATAATGAACAAGAAATTCACGATATGAGATGGGTAGATAATCATATTCAATTTTATCTATGCTGTTGCCATTTGCGTGTATTTATAAATAAAAGATGTGAGGCATACGCACATGACGCATGCTCAGATTGGAAATTATTGTCCAAACCCTTGGGAACCACATTCCAGAATTTGGCAATTAATTGCTGAAAAAATCGTATTAAACGAGTGAGGCAAGTCAACAAACATTATAGTGGAAATGATAGAAGGCTCACCAAGTTTCTGTTTAAAATCTTCTCAACAAATTAAATTTTATTGTTTGTATGTCGCCCTTTCTTATTTATAAACGTACTCTAGTTGCTCATCACTCACGTTCTTCTCCAAAATCTTTTCAATCATTTAAATTATATTTTTTATAAGCTTCTTACACATATAAAGGCGATGTATTCCTCGTCACTCATGTGTTCCCTGGTATGCTAGAAGAGTAGTAATGTAAATATTGCATTCAAATCCGCTCAGTGATTGTTGAGAAAATTAAGGATGCACATACATACAGAGTGGTCATAAAAAACTTCCCTGACATATGAACCCTTAGTGGCCTAACCGCTCAACCAATCGAAAGGAAATTTTAGATATACCTATTTGAAGATATGCGCTCGAGATCGTGATGATTTAAAACAATAGAACTCTCACGGTTACGGTTACAGTGAAAAAATTTCGAAAATTTCGAATGGCAACACCCATTTTTTATGCACAAATTTATCAGCGCATTGAAAAACCATAAATGGCGTTGGAATGATACACGTACGATGAAAATTGCCAGCGTAAAACACTTACAAAAAAGACCATTGCGAGGAACGAAGAAGTCGCTACAAGACATGTTTTTCAGTAGCCGATTTTTCCCCCCTTGTGACATGAGTAATGTTGTAAGATTTGTTTCAAAATGTGTTTTTGAGTTGTGTTTGTGTACACATAGTGAAAATAAAAATGTAATAATTTGTTTTAGAGTGCTGCATATTATACGTTACATAGGAACTGATTGGGATTGAGTGCCACGATATTACACCGGCAATTTTAGTCATACGTGTATCGTTCCAAAACGCCATTTATGATTTTTCAGTGCGCTGATGAATTTGCGCAGGAAAAAAGGGTATTGCCATTCGAAAATTTCGAAATTTTTTCACTTAACCGTAACCGTGAGAGATATCTTGTTTTTAATTATTACGATCTCGAACGCATATCTTCAAATAACTATATCTGAAATTTCCTTTCGATGAGTTGAGCGGTTAAGTCGCTAGGGATACATATATCGGGGAAGTTTTTTTAAGACCACCTTGTACATACACAGATCCATACATATCGAACAAAACCAGAACCTTTTTTCTCTAGTCGCTTATAATTATACTAAAGTTGACACTCATACATTAAAGATAAATTTCTATATGAAATCGAAGTAAATAGAAAATCGGTAAATATTTTTGTTATCGCTCAAGCGTTTTAGTATGCACCACAAGAAAAAATAAATACAAGTAATAAATGCATATCAATTACCTGGTTCATTCGTCCTAACATGGGCTCTGAAGCCGTTCTTATCGGCAACGTAATCCACAGTTCTGGAAAATAAATAATGAGTTTTTAGAAACTAGGAAAGCATATCGTTTATTTCTGAAATTAGGTTTTAAGGAAGATTTTTAACAACACTACGCAATAAATTGTAAACAATTTTTTTGATCCTTTAAAAAATCTAGGTGATTTTAAGAAAATATGACGAGTATAATTGAAATATGTAAACTGTTTTTTCTGTCAAGTATGGTTTTTATACAATGATATACACAAGTTTAAAATGATACTGCATTATTAAATAACAAATCTGTCAATTTACTTCTAAAATTAGAAACACTGTGTAAAATTTGCCCCACCTGCAGATTTTATTGCTATTGGAGCGAAATATTACTTTTAAAACAAAAATTATAAAGACCTTAAAAATCTGTCTTTATTATAACTTTTATTGTGAACGTGGTGAAATGTGGCTTTTAAAATAACAAGTGGGTAAGTGAGGTCGAAGATCGCACAGAGGGTTTCGTTTAATATTCCTTTTAAAACACGTTATCATTTAATTAATAAATCCAAATCGTTAATTTAGAATTATTAAATCCTTAACCTTTTTTCAATGAGAACGTAGATGACAGCACCATTAAATTATTTTTTTAATTATTACAATTAGAAGATTTTTTTCAAAATCAAATAAAAATATTCATGAACTGCTTTACAGACAATGTAACAGCATGTGTTTGCATATCGGAAAAACATATTGAATTAAATGATTTAATTTTAGCTTAAAAAAAATAGGAAAGAAATCCTTAAAATGACAAAAAGAAAATATTTATATATAGGAAATTTGTTTAATTAAATCTATCGGGCAATGAAAAGTAGTCAATTTAAAACTTCGCAATTTCTCAAAAAAAAAAAAAAAAAGAATTTTTGAATTAAAAAGTAATTGATAAAATATTTTACGACTTTTGGCTTCAACCCCTTGAGAAGAGGTGGGATATATTATTTATATTTCACCTAATTTTAATCAAGATTTGCACCGGAATCTTTTAATTAAATTTTACTTTTATAACTTTGGTCAAAAAAGTTGTAAAGGTAAAATTTAATTATCAGATTTAAAGATTTTATTTAGATAAAATCTTTAGAAATTTTCGGTGTGAATTCAACATTACAGAGACACAATTACTTGACTCTGAAAGGATTAAAATGACAGAAAAATTCCAAACTCCGATGCCGAGCATTGAACCGGGAACCTTTTGATTAGCAGGCAAATACGCTACCACGGCACGAAAAAGACGGAAATTGAGGTTCTGTTTTAAATCTAAATCGCAGAAATGGTCGGATGCCATTAAATTAATTTGTTTAATTAAAATAGTGTAATACTTTTTCAAAATTTTGTGATTTGTCGTGTGATCGGAGGTATTCAGCTATGAGTATGCAAAATTTCAAGCCTCTAACTTATACAGTTTCTGAGAATGAACTCAGTCACAGACAAACAAACAGAGGAGTGAGACGAACGAAACCCTAAAAATGATAAAGTATCTATTAATCTTAGCTAGTCTGCCATGTAAATCAAATCTGTCATTACGACAGTTTTCTAGTATTTTACTTTCTTTCATTCAATTTTTTCCACCCCCCCCCTTTTTTAAAATTCTATTCCATTAATACTAAAACTACCGTGAGGCGTCATTTTGACGGCTACCATATGCGTATGCGTCGGTTCAAACCAGAAATTTGATTATGAAATAAGTTTAAAAGATACAAAGAAGAGAAACGTTAAATAACGAAGTTAAATTGTTTTAAATCAAAATTCTGGTGTAAAATATTTTTATAAAACTTGACTCAAATTTCCGGTAGTTCTAGTGTTAATAACACAAAGGATTTTTCCCCCGGAATATAACTATTCTAATACTTTGTTTTTCACCATCGATTTTTGAGTAAAGAACCGAAATTATGCCATCTTCATTTCCTGATTTTTCTCAGATTTCGCTTTATTATTACACTCTTTTATTTAACTCAACCTTGTTTTTTCGTAATCGATTTTTAACCCACTACCTGATATGCTAACATTAAGTTCACAGGTGTATTTCCGATCACAATACAGCATGAATATTTTTAGAACTTAATTATAAATGAATACATCACTTTTAAGGCATTTTTACGTTACACCGCAACAGGTGATAAATCGTTAAAGATTCTTTGTAACTTGTGCAATTATATACGAGTTGAAACAACAATAAATTTAAAGATGCGCCCCTAAACGCTCGCCAAAATAGGTCAAATCGCTACGAAACTGCAAAAATGAAACATTTTAATGGATAAAAAGTAGAAAAAAAGATTATAAATGAAAAATTAAAAAAAGTAATATATATATATATATATATATATTAAAAAAACCTTTTTATCAAATAATAATTTACTATTATTTAATTTACGATCATACGTTCAGGAATCAATTTATAAATTCCAAAATGATAGTTTAAATAATGTTTCATTTTGTTTTCTAGCTGCCCCATACCAGAGGTTCTCAAACCATGGTACGCGTACCAGCACTGTAACGTGAAGCTTTGTTTACTGGTACGCGAAAGTCTGACAAGCCGACTTCAGTTAGGGTGAAACACCCTGTATTTGTGACTCAATAATCGGTTTGCGACCCCATGTTCCATTGCATTTTTTGCTCGTCTTGATGAGTACTATCATCCCCTCAAGTTTGTTGAAGCATTTCAGATACACCCTCCTATACTTTTGAACGGAAGGTCGTTTTAGGGACTGTCATGATCGGTGAAAATATACCGAAATTTTCCGGAATTAATTTCCTATACAAACGGCTGCAATAGGTAGCTTCTTACTTTTGGTAATGGAAGCTACCTAAAAGGGGAGCACTCTGAGAAGGGAAGGGTGCATTTTAAACTAGAGGGTTCAACATACGTTTGATGAAAAAAAAAAAAAAAAAAAAGAAGAAACTCCGTTATTATGTGTCTATACAGAATTTTACTCAAATCCGCGACCTTTTTTAGAATTACTCGGTTTTAAGCTTTTAAGAAAACAGTTCATTCATTAACGAAAGGGGGGGGGGGGAATCCGAACCGTAACTCCCAGCTGTAAGCCTGATGGAGTGTTTTCCTACGGACTACGGACAGCCGAAATCCATTTCTTAGCCCATCCTTATGACAGAAGTTTTAAACAAATTGGTCAATGCTTATGCTTTAGTAACTCAGAAAAAAAAAAAAAAAAAAAACTGTAAGGTTCTCAATATAGCTGCCTGGTTCAAAACATGACGTTTTATAATGAATTCAAAATATTAGTAACAAAAACACTACTTGTAATAACTATAATACCAATAAGAATTAAAAAAAAATAATAATATGAATATATATGAAAACTATTTACATTGGAAACATAGAAGATAACCACAAAAAAAAAAAAAAAAAAAAAAAAAAAAAAAAAAAAAAATGAGAAGATCATTAAAACAAAGCTTTTGTTCTTTTTTTTAATTTTACAGTATAATCTCTTTTATCCGAAACTTGGTTAACCGAAACCCAATTTTAAAGGGTTTTTTTTTTTTTTTTTTTTTCTTTTTACTATCACATTTCTTGTGTGCAAAATCCATTTTGAAAACCTTTTTTATTTTTTATTTTTATTATTACTATTATTTTTTAACTATCATAATACTTGTGTGCAAGCGGTCCTTTCCGAACTACGAGTACATATAAATATTTTCGATCCTTTTTCTTAGAATTCCATTGAATTTAACTTGAGCTCCTGTAAGCTGCAGAGTGGAACGAAGAAAACGAACAAATTAGCAGTTTTGAAGCTTTTGAATATTTTGCAAAATGTTTGGTAAGGCTGGAGCATCAGAAAGACTGTGATACTTTGAGAACTAATAGTATTTAAAAATTCCGTGATAGAGCTTCAAAGCAAAGACAATCGAAACTGCGACAAACAAAACATTTTTAAAAACCCTTGAGATATATGTAAAAGATACTTAATTTCAAAATTAAAATTCAGGTAATTTATTCTTGTTTCTATTTTGCTATTGCTTTATTTTTATTAAGCACTTGTTACAATAGTAAGAAATATTTGCATATATATCTCCTTAATCTTAAAATTGAAGCATTCTCGATTATCCGAAAATTTAGATTTTCCGAAAGAGGGTAAGTCCCAATTACTTCGGATAATCGAGGTTCTACTGTATTAATCTTACAAAAGACATTTTTATTTGAATACAACTTATTTAAGTACCTGGAGTATCCTTCAGCTTCGAGTGAGTAAGATCCCTCAACTCTGCCAGTTTCATCCCTAGTTTCTGATCTGGAGATCTTGCCGTCATGATGCACGTGATCATGTAAAAGTGCATTATACATGAAAGCGTAGGGTCTGGGAGGCCAATCAATGTGATGGTGATGAGGCTACATAAAATTACTGATAAGTAGCATGAATATAAATTAAAAAACAAAACAAAACATAATTTAACCATTTGTCTACTGACGGTACTTATAAGTACAATTAAATTAACTTGTTATAAAATTCATTTAATACATCAATTAGTTGTAATACAGTTTAGAATGAGTTATAGATACATTATTTTATCTTGTTCCAAAAGCATTATTGGTTACACAAAACAAAAATATTTTTAATAGGATGATTTCTTTTGCCTTTGTATCTTTTCAGCTTTCTTGACGTTTTGGGAAGGAGGGGTGTAATTTTTTAATTCGGAAATATTTCTATATTTCTATTGTAAGAACATTATATTTGTACATTTAATAATTTTACAAAATACTAAGAAAAATATTTAAAAAAAAGATTTGAGTGGGGGGTTATAAATGTTGCACAAAATCCCTATAAATTCAAATTTAATTAATCCTTCTAAATACTTCAATACTTCTAAAATTTATTAAATGATTGTGTAAATCTTCTAATGTAGTTTAAACATCTTACGAAAAATGCTTTAAAAGATAAAATTTTCATGAATTCATAATTCAGTACATAAAGGACTAAACTAACACCGGCGTCCAAAGAATAAAAAAAAAAAACTTTTGATTGATTTTACCATTTCATATACCATTTCATATCAAGCACAATTTAGAGTATCAACTTTATCAGAAGACTGAAACAAACACGTTAATTCGCGAATCGAACTAAATCTAAAAGCGAATTGTTATTACAATTAAGGTAGCGACACAGTTGCGAAATCATCCATAAACCAGCTGAAATTGGTGTACCTTTTTCTTTGCTACAACGATTTCAATGCAGTTTTTGATAATTTTGGCAGTAGCTAAACTACCAGTTGATTGTTCGGTAAGAAATAAAAGTGAAAAATACTATAGTTGCAGGGATCCGAAATAAGTCCGCTTTTTGAAGACCAGTATTTCATAAGCAACATTTTCATTTTAGATTTTTCTTGCAACTTTTGTAACAACCAGAGTCGAAAGTTGTTTCTGTTGCAAATGTTTTAGAAACCAATTACGAAATTATTTTCTTAAAAAATAGTGGTTTTAAAAAGATGGTCATTTGGGAGCACTGTAGTTGCGCTATTTGGCAAAGAATAACAACAGAAAATCAGGTACTCACTGAAACTGATGTCAGTGACACCTTATTCTCGCGAATACTAAAAGCGATTTAAATATTTTTAAATAGTTTTGGCAGTAGCTAAACTATACATTGATATTTCGGAAAGAAATGAAAATAAAAAATACAATAGCTAGTATAAAAAATACAATTTAGCAAACAAAAGAAATCTAGGTTTATTTAAAAAAAATAAAATAGCTGTTGCATATTTCATTTTTATTTTTTGCCAAACGATCAATTTATGGTTTAACTACTGCCAGTGATAAATAAACAAGTTGGAAATTGCAAGTCAAACGTGGCAAATGAGGTGCGTTCGTACTACAACTAGTTCTATAAATATTTTTTGCACCGCATATTGTACTGAATGTATATTTTAGTGCACTTTATAAGTGTATATCCATTTCATTCTGTTTGAAAGACTGCAACATCATTAAAATGCACTTGAAATAATTTTGTTCCATTGGCCGTAATGTAACGGAAAACTTTTCACTGTCCTTGTCATTAAACTATAGATCCAATTTTCATAAAATTTGAAATGATTCGACAAAATTTTGCAGCAATTATACATTTAAAATTTCAGACAATTCGGTTCAGTAGTTTTTTGCTCTGTTATATGCGGACGGACAGACAGACGGAACGAACGACTCACTAAAGGTGCTACGTATTTATATAACTACGAAAGCACCTAAAAAGGGGTTATTAAAATCGCTTAATTCTCGAGTAAAAGATACAGTCGTGGGAAAAAAAGTAAATACCCCTACTAACTCAGCAACTAATTTAGAAATAAATTACAGATACCAAACGACTGGAAATAAAGTCTATTTTTAATAATGTATATAAAATTTGCTTATACCAATACAAATATGGCCAAAAATGGCCAATACAAATTTGGCCATATACAAATCCAAACCAGACCAAACTTTGCTTTTTTTTCAATGGCAACACCCAATTTTGAAATTATATTTTAAATCTTCGGTTCAAACTATGCCTAGAAACGAAATTGCAAATTATTTGGATGATAAGTCTTTGAATTATAAACATTCAAAATTTAGAGCTTCTAATGATGCTAAATTACATTTTCATATTTTTAATAATATCTCATGAAGTTATAAACCTGATAGTTTTTTTGTGTAATGATAATTTTTTTGCGTAATTATAACACTAAAAAGCCCAAACATAAATACATTGAATTTTTTATTTTTAAAATTTTTATAATATGAATTATGAAATTAATATGGAAAAAAATATGAATTGCAACCTACAATTTTTTTGATAGATTTATATTTATTATGTCCTGCTTTATGCAAATTTTCAATCTCAAATTTTTCTTCCAAGTAGTTTTCGAATTATGAGTAAAAAACGTCAAAATGACGGCTTAAGGAGTCGTCTATGATGTTCAGAAAAGCATAATTTGAAAAAAAATATATTTCACTTATTTTAATGAAACATTTGGGCTGGCAATAGTTTACATATATTAAGCGATTGAGACCTTCATATTGGCAAGAAATAATACAATTATAGAAGTGACATAGTCATTCTGCAGTATTTCAACAATCGTGTACGGAGCTTCAATTTGGATACATCTTCTAAAATAGGCTCATTGTAAAATGATTAATTTCTCGGCAACTAATCATACGAATTTCATGAAAATTTGGATTTAGACTTATTGAAGGGTGTAGAATCTGTATGGTGTCAAACTTGGGTATCTCTATTGAAAAAAAAAGGACAAAGTTTGGGATCGTTTTGGTATATAGATGAACCCCCTAAGCAAATTTTATATGCATCATTTAAAAGTAGACTTTATTTCCAATCATTTGGTACCAGTAACTTTCTTCTACAATGATCAGGGCCCGACTTATGCAGGGGCATGCGGGGCAGCTGCCCCGGGCCCCCGTTTTTAGCCCCCCCCCCCATGAAAGTAATTAGGATTTTCCTTAAAAAGTGCCGAATGATTAAAATTAGCCAAAAGTGATCAAATTTCATATATTTTCAAACATTTAAGATGGGAGTGTGGACCCTCTGCTTCCAGTATCTTCACCACCCACGCAATAAAACAACAACAACAACAACAAAAAAAAATCCTGTATTATTAGAAAACTAATGATTCAAATTTTATTACAACTTAGTATTCTATTGTTTTCAAA
Organism: Maratus speciosus; assembly: GCA_963932465.1. Lineage (NCBI taxonomy): Eukaryota > Metazoa > Arthropoda > Arachnida > Araneae > Salticidae > Maratus > Maratus speciosus. Next base: position 126,391,708 of record OZ010786.1, read on the forward strand.
AGAAATTCTTTATTAACGTTTTCCTTGTAACGTGGCAAGTTTAAACCATTAATTATGACCAATTTGGGGCATTCTCTTTTAGACATCTTATAACGTACGTAGATAAGCAAAGTAAAAGTGTGCAAAGAAATACTCGTGTCAACCAATCTATCATTTTTTCTACTATGATCCTACAAGTAATTTTTGTTAAAGTTGTGACCATCTTTTTTGTGATACCCTGTATACAGATGTGAGCAGTACCGAGTACAAAATTCATGCATACATACAATATGTATGAAGTTTAGCAGTAGCCACTTCTATATTATTCACAAAAAAATTCTGTAGATAGATAGAAGAGGGCCCTCAGAATGATGCTTGCCCCGGGGCCCCCCATAGCCTAAGTCGGGCCCTGACAATCATTTGTTGCAGAGTTAGTAGGGGGTGTTTACTTTTTCCCCCCACAACTGTACATCAGCTGTTTCACATGTGAGTTCACAACTGTTGTCGTCGCTTTAAACCAAAGACACTAGTTTTTTAAATATGACGCAGAAAAAAATATATGTAAGCAAAACCTTATAAATTACTAATAAACCAATATTGCGCTATTTCGCAAATAATAACAACCGAAAATCAGGTTTTTTCACTGACACTGATGTCACTGACAGGCGTCACTGACACCTTATTCTCGAGAATACTAAAGCGATTTCAATATATATATATATATTAAATAGTTTTGGTAGTAGCTAAAACGTACATTGATATTTCGGAAAGAAATGGAAATAAAAAATACAATAGTTAACGCAATTTAGCAAACAAAAGAAATCTAGGTATTATTTTAAAAAAATAACACAACTGTTACATATTTCATTTTTATTTTTGGCCAAACGATCAGTTTATGGTTTAGCTACTGCCAAAGGTAAATAAAAAAGTGGGTATAAAAATCGCTTAAATAATTCTCGAGTAAAAGGTGTCAGCTGTTTCACTTGTGAGTTCACAACTGACCGAAGACACCAGTTTTCAGATCAACTGCGTTGTAGTTTACTATATTTTTAATTAATTGCTGTGTTTATTGTGCGTTAAATTTTATTGCGCGTTTCGAATTTTTGGCAGCAAAAAATAGTAAATCGTATAGGAAATGGCTATTAGCTTTTTTTTTTAATTATTAATTAAAAACGAACTATAATTTATTTAGAATCCAGGATTGCATTTTTTGTCTCCGCAATATTTTAATACACCTGTATGTAAAATTTCATGATTCTAGCTTCTTAATTGTGTATATTTTTAGAAAGCTAGACAAAGTTACAAAATTTTATTATTATTATTTCTTGCTGTTGTATTAGATAAACAAATTCTCGTTGCCATCGGTAAAACAATGTCCGTTTTTTTCCGCTACATACTTATATAGTGATTAATTATAATTGTACACAAAATCAAAGAGTAAAGTTGGGTTATTATTATTATTATTATTATTATTATTATTATTATTATTATTATTATTATTATTATTGTGTAAAATTGAATAAATGGTGGAAAAAATAAAATTATATGGAAAAATTGGATATATATATAGAGAGAAATATATATAAACAAAGAAAGAAATTGTTTTAGGTCGCATCACATATAAAAATATAATTATTTTTACAAAATAAAACACTTTTGAAATGTGGTGAAATCGTTCATATTTCATCCTAATCTGCTCATGGTAGCATATATGATACCATACAAAAATCCTGTAAAATATAAAAAAATCCCATTTTTTTTTCTTCATATTTTTACTTTATTCGACTCTCAACAGCATAAATAAGAATTTTTCCCCCCCACAGTAATATCTTTGGTAGGAATTAGAGGCTTAAGAAACTAATTTTTTAAACCTATTTCCAAGAAAGGAGGTTATACAATTTGTTTGCATGTTGTTTGTTTTTTAGCCCCCGGAATGCTGTTTCTTTCTCCCAGCTTATTTTGTCTCCAATAAATAACGTTACCTTGTATACGTCAGCCGTAAAACAAAAGACGATGTTTCATTGAGCGATTAAATACTCTACAGCATTTTTTAAAACTTCTAAGCATCGCACATTTTCAATGTTTATACCGTCGTATGGGGGAAAAAAAGTACTTTTAATGCAATTTGTTTGAAAACTGCATCTCCATTTGTTTTTGAAATATTAATTTTTTTTTGTAGTTTTTAGCGACATTTGTTTCATTTTGGCAACTCAAGTACTCCATTTCTGTTGAAAGTAAAGAAAAAATTGTTGAAAAATAGCAGTACATAAAAAAAAAAAAAAAAAAAAAAAAAAAAAAAAAAAAAAAAAAAAAATGGCCATAATTTTTTTTTTTCAAAAAAAAAAAAAAATTATGGTCATTTTTTTTCCCATTCTGACCAGAAAATCAGAGTTCTAACTTTTTACGACTGCTCTTTCATCTTCAACTAACGCTTCATTTATAATGGCTGTTTCATAATAATAGAAACCACCAGTCCACCAGAAGAAAATGAAGTAATGGAAATGCCGGGGGCGAGACTAAATTCTGAAAAAGCAGAATTCCTGTTCTCTAGTTTAATGTATGTTTACGCATAACTCTAAAAACTCTAACTCTCTTTTCATACATATATATTTTTTGCGTTAGAAAGGGCTCGTCTTACTGGGGGTAAACGTATTAATTTCGCCAGGATCTAAAAATGATATGTTTGTCTATCTGTTTTATTGTTCTCTTTTACTTTGAAGTCTTTAACGTCCGTAAAAACTGACCAATCGTCATGAGTTTTGAATATGATATTAAGGTGTATTAGTATTACTTTACGGTTTTAAAATAGTTGTCATACCGTGTCGAACTTTTTACATTGAATCGTTAAAAAATTTATATATTACAGCAAAAGGCTGTCCAATCTGGCGCCCGCAAAATAAAAGTAATTTCTTATAGAAATATTCGCCTTATTTAATCACCGGATTTTTGCGATTAAATTAGGCGAAGATTTCTGTAAGAAATTACTGGTTTTCACCACCGTAATTTTTTTCAGGCGTGTAATGGTCTACTGCGGTCAAAGTGAATTATACTGGAAGCAATGGAATTGAAAATGAATGATATGGATTAAGGTATTGTATCAGGTCGGTTAACCCTATTTTAATCCGGTCCGAATTACCCAAACTCGATTTTGTTTGACTCCAGGTTCGGGCCGGGTTCAAATTGGTCATGTTCGAGTTCTGGTTGTGAGCAACCTGACCTGTATATGACTCGAATGTGGATAACAATAAATATTTGCCACTAAAACCCGTAACCACACATTGCCTCGGAATCCTTTAAAGTCGTTTATATTTTTTTTCTTAAACATTATTTGTTATTATAACAAAATAACGAAACCTACCGCTGTCCCATGATGTGGAGCAGGATGTCCCGTGTGTGGAGAAGGATGTCCCGTGTGTGGAGAAGGATGCCCCGTGTGTGGAGCAGAAAGTCCCACGTGTGGAGCAGGATGTCCTATGTGTGGAGTTGCTCTGTGTTGCGCAAGAACTGCACTATAAAGAGCAGTACCCGCAAGTAGAAGAAAATATGCAGCCTGTAATAAAAAAATCAAAACAACTTAGACATATCATTGTGAATTTTCTTTCATTCCAAAATTATGTAACATAATTTTGGAATGAAAGAAATATTTTCAACAGAATTTCAACGGTACCTATCAGAATTTCAACGGATCCAGTGCTTAAAAAAGCGGCTCGAAACTCTTGATGTGACACTTTGAAGGATATTCTAATCTTGGGCGATTTCCATTTATTTTTGACCTTCCTCGATTCTACCAATTATTTGCCACATTTGACCTTAACTTAAATTATGCCTTTGAGCCATAACTAATGAATACTGATCACACTCAGACACTACATTCACTTTAAACAACACTACAGACCAGAATTCAACATACGTCCATTGCGCACCACATTGTCAATCATCTAATTTGCATATTTCCGACGCTAATGTATGCGCGGAAGTGCAATTTTGAGTTCAGTAGTATTTAATTAACAGAAATAATTGCAGTATTGAGCATTGGTTGCGACATTAACTTAGTGAGCATATTTTTTAATCATTATCCTTTAATTTTGATGACCAGTGTATATATACATATATATTTTTTTTCATCGGGGGCGACACTAAATTCTGAAAAAGCAGAATTCTTGTTTTTTAGTAAATAGATTTTTCGTGAATTTTTTTATACTTATCTTTTTTTTGAAAGGATAGTAGAGATGCATTAAAAGATTAATGTTGATAAATTCTCAAAAATTATACATTGTATTATTAAAAATTATTTTTTTCATAAATATGATCAAAAACTCCAGTAACTGACACCAACTCCATTTTGAAAATCGGCATAACAGATTACGCGCACGATTACAAAATAAATTTTTCAACTAGAACGAAAATTTTGGTGCCTACTTATACTTCAGATCGTAATAATTACCCTGAACCTAAATAAATTTGTATTTAAAGCATTTTTATATATTTAATACAAAACTGTATTTAGCTAATGAAACATTTCGAAAATTTTACAGTATAATCACCTAAAAAAATATTTTTTTGAGCAGTAAAAAGGAAATTTTTCATTCAGTTTATACAGACTAACATGAAAAATATTTTTTGAAAATTTCATGAAAAAAATATTCAGACGTTTTTGAAATATAGTGTAATATTATGCCCAAAAACGTCATTTGGAGAAAAATGACTTCAAAGTGTCGGAAACGTCGCTTCAGCTATAGAGCGGGTATAATTGTAAAAGCCATAACTTCTGTTCTAATGTGAATTTCAAGGAACCAATTATATCAAAATGTTCAGAAAAAATAGGACTTTAACATCTAAAAAAAGAAAAGAAAATAAAATTTCGAAAATTTTAAAGCTTTAAGAGTTCTGAGACACCTTAAATAACATTACTTTTCAGAATTTTACAAGAAAATGCTCATTTGAGTTAGGTTTTTGCTGAAGTGTCAGTTACTGGTTTGTTGTCAAAAACTGGAGGTTTCACCCTAATTCTGCTTTTATTGTTTTAAAATTATTATTTCACAAATTTTTTTTGCCGAATTTTTTTTTTTTTTTTTTTTTTAAAGAAAAAGAAAAAAGGTTGAATATAATTTTTAGTATTTTGTAACATCTATAATGAGACATCTCATAAGGATTTTAATTTAACATTGTAACTAAGAAGAATAAAAAATGCTGCTCTTGATAGAAATTGCGCGGAAGTAATTAACATAAACATGTTGATTGTGAATAATAAGCTTATTTAAATATTTAAGCTGGGGTTCGCATAAGAAAACCCCTTACGTGTTCATAAAATATCGTAAAAAAAAGAAAGAAAATAAAAAGAAGTTGAAGGAATGAGACAATACCAAAAACATACCCGCCAGATAAAATATTTTGGTCGCCAACGGTGACCTGGCGTCCGCATTTGTCGAGCCTTGAATTCGAGAATTAAGAAAAATGACGGCTGACCATGGAGCTCAGTAAAATGCAGCCCTTGGTAGAAGGTTCAACTCGAGCACCACATGTTGGAAAAATATTTCACCACCTGATGGCGGTCATTTTTTTCGAATAATTTTTTGGTGAAGTGTGGAACCACCATTTTAATAGTGCAGTCTTTTTTTTAAATATTGAAATTTATTAACCAACTAGCTTAATCAGTTTATTTTTAATCGTCACTATTTAAAATTATTTACATAAAAATATTATATTTTATAATTTTAAAAATAATTTATAAATTATATACAATAGTATTTAAATATTTAAATTTACTTATACCTATATTTCAGGCATTATAGTAGCCACTAGTATAGACACTTTTACTACATTTGTTTTACATTAATATATAAAGATTCATGACACTTAACTTTTATTTTAAAAAATCTTTTATCTTTCGTTTTCTACATATTAAAATCGAACATTATAATTTTCATTTCTTTACTTTTCTTAAAAAAACAAACCACATTTTTTTACTTAAAAAGGACATAAATTCCGGTATATCGTTAAAACCATGTCACTTTATAAATATATATTGCATTGTCCATACTCTTTGGCACTTCTCTGAAAAAACGTTTTCGTCCATTTTCTTGGACATCTTCAGTTTCATTTGGCGGCTCGCAGTTTCATTTTCGACCTTTTATCATTTCTCTTTTTCCATTTTTCCCCCTTCTTTTGAGAGAAATGATAAAAGGTCGAAAATGAAACTGCGAGCCGCCAAATGAAACTGAAGATGTCCAAGAAAATGGACGAAAACGTTTTTTCAGAGAAGTGCCAAAGAGTATGGACAATGCAATATATATTTATAAAGTGACATGGTTTTAACGATATACCGGAATTTATGTCCTTTTTAAGTAAAAAAATGTGGTTTGTTTTTTTAAGAAAAGTAAAAAAATGAAAATTATAATGTTCGATTTTAATATGTACAAAACGAAAGATAAAAGATTTTTTAAAATAAAAGTTAAGTGTCATGAATCTTTATATATTAATGTAAAACAAATGTAGTAAAAGTGTCTATACTAGTGGCTACTATAATGCCTGAAATATAGGTATAAGTAAATTTAAGTGTAATATGGGCATTAAATGAGACAGAAATTACTGTCGAAAAACACTGACTAAGTATTTAAATATATTACTAAGTTTATTACAAATGTTAATTTTATCCTTTTTTTTTACCAAAATATTATATTTCACTTCTATAAATCCTTTAAACGTATGCAGCACTGAAAGGCATTTGTAACTTTATGCTGATGATAAAAATACTTATTGCTTACCAAAATCTTGTTAAGGCCTACATTAAAATGGTCGTTTTAGTGAAAATTTTCGAAATTTGTTTTACTATTTTATTTGAAAGAGCAATCATTTACGATTTCAAATTTATTTTAATTTTATTCCTGCGATTACTATAAAAAGAGTTATGGTCATTTTAATAAACAGGAAGTAATGAGTCAACAATCGGAAGTGGGCGTAAAAAGGCCAGGGGAAATGTAAAAAATGTTTCTATGCATGACTTTCTTACATTTTTTACATAAAAACACTAATAAACCTCAGACCAAAACCACTTCTAGATTAATTTTATAGATAAGAAACAATATAGATAAAAAATCTTTAAATGCGATTCCTGGAAAATCAAATTTTCCGTTATCTCTATGTTCGATAAATTCCATTACATAAAATATTTTAAATATATTTCAGTGAAATTTTTTCAGAATGCTTACCATATTACTCACTATGTTCTGAACTAGAATCTAATCTCTATGTGATAATGTAATTATTTTATAGGTACTCGCATATAAAAAAGGGTAATTTTTAATAAAAAATATGCATTTTTTGACATACAGCAGAGTTTCGATTATCCAGGTTAATATGGACCAAGCTCACCTCGGATAAGCAAAAAACTCGGATAAACCGCATTTACACAATTCGTCACCAACTAATGAGATGAAATATAAATTTTCACTTAAATCATTAATTTTTTATGGTACTATCAACATTTCTTTGATGTACATTTCCGCTACTTTTAAGAAAAGCGGGGGATGAAATTGTTTATTTGAAAAATCCCTTGACAGTTTTTTGCTTGTCGAATGTCAATTTTGCTGCAGTTTTTATCTCTTGCAGTATTACACTACTGCATATAGCTACCGATTTCTAAGATTTTTTCTTACCATACTAAAACTTACCTGTAAAGCTTGCCTAATTCAATTACCGAAATCTAACAACTGTCAAGATTAAATGTAGGAAAAAATTATATTAAATTTTAGAGGTAACAAAACCGTACAAATTGGCAGTTATGTTATTCTATTAGTGTCATGAAAATTGCTGGTGTAGCCTCTTCTTTCTGCTTAAAGTATTAAATAGTATTTTTCAATCGAACTTATACCTTTGGAATGGATCATTTTCTCCTGATGGACTGATGGCTTCCATTATTATGAAACAGCCATTATTGATGAAGTGTTAGGTGAAGATGACAGAGCAGTCGTAAAAAGTTAGAACTCTGATTTTCTGGTCAGAATGGGGAAAAAATGGCCATAATTTTTTGGGGGGAAAAAAATGGCCATAATTTTTTTGGGGGAAAAAAATGGCCATATTTTTTCTTATTTTTACTTTAAAATATTGAAAATTAGTAAATATTTTATTAAGTTTGTCTCCAAATACCTTATTTTATATAATTATTTATTTTATAAAGCTTAACCTTATCTCTTTAATTCCCATGATAGAATGCGTTCTAGAAATTATGTAGTTCGGAGAATCTGACTTTACACCAGAAAGTTTCAATGGTTAATTTCGCTTTATTTAAATACGGAATGTCTGTTATTAATTAAAGCAAATACTGCTATTTTAATTTCTGGTGTGAATTAGGTATATACGAATAAAAAAATCTATTCAATTCAAAATACTGTTGTTTGCATATATGCAAAGCTGCGCACTGAAGGATTAAGATACAGAACCGAATACCGGATAAAACCGAAAAACAATTTTAATAATATTACCGTAAATTTGAGGGAAAAAAACTATTAGTAAAAAACAACAATTTTATAATAAGATGTTATGAAATTCTATCATAAGAAATTTCTGATCTGTTAACTTTTTCGTCTTGATTGAAACTTAAAAATCAGCAAACCACTTATAGCCCAGTGGTTAGGGAGTTGGATTCGGAATTAATTAGGGGAAAGCTGGAAATTGTTGTAATCCCTTTTGTTTAAGTCTAAAATGAATATGCTATGTTTTACCCCTCGTACTAGGTGAGCGTTAGGAAATATGTAAAGATTTATAGTCAAAAAACACGTTTTTTTTTTTTTTTTTTTTTTTTTTTTTTTGCATATCATAACAATATCTCAAAACAGCTAACTCTGTCAAAAACATTGTCAAAACAAATGTTGTAGAGCTTAAAATTCTGAGTAAAATGTGTACCTACACTTAATATTTTTGTTGAACATTATGGTCACAATTCTACTTTAAAGTTTCCGACCGGGGTTGAACTCTGAGAAAACTGAAAATTGTTTTAATCCCTTCAGTTTAGGTCTAAAATGTACATACTATGTTTTCTTCCTCGTACTTGGTGAATGTTAGAAAATATATATACATTTATTTTCGAAAAACACGTTTTTTTTTTTTTTTTAATTACTTTAACAATATCTTAAAATAGCTATTCTATAAAAGAACATTGTCAATACAAATGTTGTAGAGCTTAAAATTATGAATAAAATGAGTGCCATCATTGATATTTTTGTTCAACATTAAGGTCAGATTTTTTCATTTACATCTGCTATAAGAGCTTCCCTCATGTTAAATTTCAACGTGTTGTCAACAGTAAGTACCCTATAGATTTTAAGAGTAAAAACAATAGGGTACTTTTGGTGGACATAGAACCTTCAAATCCAGCAAGAAGGAAGGTCTTATAGCACATGTAAAAGAAAAAATTCGAAAATCATTAATTAATAATTCTATGTCGATTTATTACGTGACACATTCATGAATTTCCATAATCGGGACTAACGTCAAACTTGTTGTATTGTAACAGAATTTTGTGTACATTTGTCAAGAAAGCTTTGCAGTAATATCACATAACAGTACGAAACCGTCCTACTCACACTTGTCCTGTTTTTTCATTAATCTTTTCATATTTAACTGTATTACAAAATCTATAACAAGTGTTAATTATGATTTTTCTTTGACCAAGTATCATTGCAATTAGCTACTTTGTATCATCTTTTGCACGCATTAAACACTAAAAAGGCAATCGTTTATCTGAAAAATGAGTAATAATAATACTAAAATAATAATAACATTTAATATTTAAAGTATTTATTGCTTACCAACATCTTGTTAAATAAAGAATAATATTTCCTGACAGAGATATGACTTCAGCAGCTGATGCGAAGATAATGTCTCTACTCATCATACTTTCTCCATTTTATATCATTTCAAGAATTAAGAAAAAGTGACGACTGACATGGGGTCAATCGCATGAAAAAAAAAAAAAAAAAAACTTAAGATAGAATACCGTCCTTGTAAGGAGGGTGTTCGAAAATGATACAGCAGGTGACTAGGTCAGTCGCATAGGGCACAATGAATAAATTTATGGACAGTCGTATTTCATTATATTTCATTACTAGTGATGGAAATGGTCATTCCGCGGAAAGTAATTATTTAAATTATTTAGGAATCGATTTAGTTGAGAGAAAAAAAAATTATTTTTTTTTTCTTTCCGTGCTAAATTTTTGAAACGTTTATGTTTAACTGTTTAAAATTCAGGGGTTTTCCATTTTTTAAAAGCGTCTCATAACAGAGATGATACGCAGAAGTTTAGACATTACAAGGCCTATGCATCGCAAGATGATTTAATTATGTAAAAAATCTGTAGTAGGAAGGCGGAATGAAAAAACGTCGAAAATATATTCATTTATACAACAAAAGGACATATCAATAATTAACTTAACCCTTAGTATCAGCGTGCTGCTTATCTGCAACATACGCAAAAGTCAATGTTAATTACTATACAATGGGCTTTAAAAGGCGGTTTAATTTTTTTTGTGCTATTATCCAATACAGCAGTTAATACAAATTGTTCATAGAATTCTCAAGAAACAGCGATTACTGAGTTAATTTTTCATACCAAAGTTTTATTTATCATTTGAGCTATTTCATATCGTTATTGCTAAAATGAACTTTCTAAATTTAGTCAAATTAAATAGGCTGGAGATCTCCAAAAATAGATTTTTTTAACCTCCTTGGTTCTGAAGTATCACATGTGATACTTCCAAACCGAGGAAGATATAAAGTAAACTATTTGATTTTTTTTATAAAATTTCTTTTCTTCTAGATAGCTGAATGTTTCTGGATTTGGATCAAAACCAATAAATGGCAGCACTGATGCTTATTTCTTCATAAAATAAATGTTATTTTCATCTGAGTTTGCAAAATGCATTCCAGACAGAGTAGCCAAGAAAGTAAGAAGTTTTCATAATTCATCAATTAAAACACTTAGGATTTGTAGACCATTCAATAAATTAAAGGCCCTCAACTTGTTACTGCGTGAATTTAGGTTATTAATAATGAAATTGATATTTTAAGGGTGTTAGTCATCCGTACTTGTGAATTACAAGGACTATGCATCGCAGAATGAAGGAAATACAGTAGAGTTCCGATTATCCGAGTTAATATGGACCAAGCTCCCTTCGGATAAGCAAAAGACTCGATTAAACCGGATTTACGCAAATCTTCACCAACTAAGGAGATGAAATGTAAATTTTACATTAGCTATGTGATTCTATTAGTCATTTTCTTCTGATGGGCTGATGGATCCCATTATTATGAAACAGCCATTATACCGGTGTCACAAAAATGACTGATGGATTTTAAAATTCAATAACTTGCAAACGGTGACAGATATTAAAAAAAATTCTTGCTGGAGTGTTATGTAAGATGTCAGGAGTTTTTATGCTGCAATTCTCAGTTTTAGTTACAAATAGAATCGATAGATGGCGCTGCAAGCAATAACCGCTAAATCCAGGCTTGATTTTTCGGCCTCTTTCTTCTTCCATGCGAAAAAAAGAGATTAAAATCTATTGAATGGATCTCTAAGTGCCAAAAATCGGGTCTGGACTGAGCACTTATTGCTCTCTCAGTGCCATCTATTGTTTGAAATTTGAACTAAAATCAAGAATCACAGTAAAAAAACTCCTGACATCATACATAACACACCTGCAAGAATTTTTTTAATATCTGTCACTGTTTGCAAGTTATTGAATTTTAAAATTCATCAGTCATTTTTGGGACACCCGGTAAATGAAGTGTTAGGTGAAAATGAAAGAGCAGTCGTAAAAAGTTAGAACTCTGATTTGCTAGTCTGAATGAAGAAAAAAATGGCCATTTTTTTATTCAATGGCCATAATTTTATGGCCATTATTCCCCCTATTCTGACCAGCAAACCAGAGTTCTAACACTTTACGACTGCTCTTTCATCTTCACCTAACACTTATAATGGCTTATTTATAATGGCTGTTTCATAATAATGGAATCCATCAGGCCATCAGAGGAAAATAATTCGGTTAAAGCGGAAACTCGGATAATCGGAACTCTACTGTATGTAAAAAATCTGTAGTAGGAAGGCGGAATGAACAAATGTCGAAAATATATTCATTTATACAACAAAAAGATGCATCAATAATTACCTTAAGGGAGCAGATACATCTCGACAGTGCGAGTGAAGCAGATTTAACATGATGTTAACGGGTTAATTGAATATTCTTTGCATTTATTCCTGTCCCCCATCTAAAAATTTCATAAAGATATTTTCAATGTATTAATTGTGGTTTTTACTCATATGTAGAATAGCCAGAATTCAGTGTTGAATGCAGGGGGTGGCCTCGCGAGAATTCAGATCCCCCCTCCCCGGAAGATTTCAGATTTTGTGTTTTCAATGGCCAAGTAGTGCAATTTCCACCCCGGAACTATATTATGTCCTCTCCGGAGCCACAGAAATCCCTCCCGGAGAAAAGTGTCTGAATTCAACACTGAGACCGTTAATCTACCCTTTTCAAAACGAAATAATTGTTAATATCTTCTTTTTTTTATGGTAACGTATACTGAAAAAAAAATCCCGCGATTTTATATAAAATGTTTATATTTTAACGAAAACTTTCTATTTATATTGAAAGTTTTAAATTTTCCTCGAAAAAATGGAATTTTCTGTTAATTCCTTGCTCATTGAATATCAAAAACCAAAATTTTCCCTCGAAGATAGCCAAACGGAATGCTGTCTTTTCAGTTAAAAGAAAAAAAAATCATGTCCAACATAAATTATGAAACACTTTCCAACACATTCAGAATACTGTAACACAATTTTACAATATATTAAGGTCTTAAATGTTTAAATAAAGAATTTAGAAGATACATAACGCATTTGAAATCCCAATTTCTGCTATTATCATGAATATTCAAAATATCCGAATTTGTTTGTGCAGCCCTGTATATAATTCATAGATTCGTATGCATATTGCATAGTATGCTAAAAGTTTATTCAATTAATAGCATAGCACAGTTGAAATTTCCCATTCAGCAATTTCCGACAATAAACGAAAATGGACTTGAGATATTTTGTGTACCCCTGTATACGAGATATAGAATTTATACACCAAGTAACATGCAAAAAATAGTTAAATTTTAAAACACATACCACAACTGAAAGCGTATTTCCAACAATTATTCTTCATAGGCAGTACTGCAGTTAAATATTTTTACGCTCCCCTGTAAATGAATGATAAATTATATGCACGCCACATTCTACAGTAAGCGTTTTGTAATCAGTGATATATATGTCGTAGGCTAATTTAGATATCCGGATCTTTGTAAAGAGCTTAGGCTGTTTGCAAAGAGCCGGGCTAATTGGAGAATCATCTTTGTTTTTCCAAACATCCTGATATTTTTCAGGCTTATTGCAAAGAACCTAAAGAACTTTAGGCTAATTGGAATAAGGCAACTCATTTCTCAAACAGCCTAAAATTTTTATGCTCATTGTAAAGAGCCTAGATTCCGTTAGACTAATTGAAACATGACCACTTGCTTCAATTCCATCGAACCATAACCCGATCCGAGCAAGACAAAATAGTTTCCGTCAAAAAGGCAACCTGGCTAGAACCTGAAAATTCCTTTTGAACGATAACACGAAGCCCGATCTGAACCCGAAAAAAAATCCATCGAACCGTAACCCGATCCGTGAAAGACATAATTTCCGTCTACACGCACTGACTAGAACCTGAAAATTCTATTTGAAGTCTACCCTAAACCCGATTCGAAACAGGCAAAAAAGAAAATTGTATCCAACCGTAACCCGATCTTTGCAAGATAAAATATTTCCCGCCGAAACGCAACCCGACCAGAACTTAAAAATCCCATTTGAATTTAACCTGAAACCAGATACGAACCCGAAAAAAATACCACTGAACTGTAACCCGATCCGTAAAAGACAAAATAATTTTCTGAGACAAAATAAAATCTGCGTCATCTGCAGACTTGATTGTTGCAGAAATTTTCATATACTTTTTACTTTCTTCTATCTTCAATAGAAGAAAGTATTGTAATCGAAATTTTTTTCGACTTCCGGTTTTCGACGGATTTACACGTTTTAGGGGTCAGAAATCCCCAAAAACATGTTTATAGAAAATGTCTGTCTGTCTGTGTGTCCGTCTGTCCGTCCGTCCGTCTGTCCGTCTGTCTGTTGCCATTCTACCATCAAAAAGTGTATGAAGTTATGCATAGAATTGAACCAAATTTTTATTTTAAGTTTTTATCTATGGCAAGCAGATCCTCCCTGGAAAAAATTCGCCGGTAGGGGGCGCTATAATATCAATTTTTGTGCGATTTTGAATATTGTACCATCCAAAAGTGTGTGAAGTTATGCATCGAATTGAACCAAATTTTTATATTAAGTTTTAGGATATGGCAAGTAGGTCCTCCCTGCATTTGGGAAAAATTCGCCGGTAGGGGGCGCTGTAACAGCGATTTTTGTGCGATTTTGAATATTGTACCATCCAAAAGTGTATGAAGTTATGCATAGAATTGAACCAAATTTTTATATTAAGTTTTCGGATAAGGTAAGTACGTCCTCCCTGAATTTGGAAAAAATTCGCCGGTAGGGGGCGCTGTAACAGCAATTTTTGTGCGATTTTGAATATTGTACCATCCAAAAGTGTATGAAGTTATGCATCGAATTGAACCAAATTTTTATTTTAAGTTTTCGGATATGGCAAGTAGGTCCTTCCTGCATTTGGAAAAAATTCGCCGGTAGGGGGCGTTGTAACAGCGATTTTTGTGCGATTTTGAATATTGTACCACCCAAAAGTGCATGAAGTTATGCATAGAATTGAACCAAATTTTTATTTTAAGTTTTCGGATATGGCAAGCAGATCCTCCCTGAATTTGGAAAAAATTCGACGGTAGGGGTCGCTGTAATAGTGATTTTTTTGCGATTTTAATATTGTACCATCCAAAAGTGTATGAAGTTATGCATAGAATTGAACCAAATTTTTACTTTAAGTTCTTGGCTATGGCAAGCAGGTCCTTCCTTAATTTGGAAAAAAATCGCCGGTAGTGGGCGCTGTAATAGCGATTTTTGTGTCATTTTGAATATTGTACCATCGAAAAGTGTATGAAGTTATGCATAGAATTGAGCCAATTTTTTTGTGTTTGTTCTTGGTCATGGCACGAAGGTCCTCCCTGAATTTGGAAAAATTCCGCCTGAAGGGGGCGCTATAATTGCGATGTCTGTACCATTTTCATTATTGTACCATCGAAAAGTGTATGGAGTTATGTATATAATTGAACCAAATTTTTTGTGTATGTTTATGGCTATGGCAAGAGAGTCATACCTGAACTTAAAAAAATTCCGCCGGAAGGGGGCGCTATAATTGCGATCTCTGTGCATTTTCATTATTGTACAATCGAAAAGTGTATGAAGTTATGCATACAATTGAACCTAATTTTTTGTGCATGTTTTTGGCTTTGGACAACAGGTTCTCCTTGAATTTGGAAATATTGCACAGTAAAGGGGTTCTGTGATAGCAATTTTTGTATACTTTTCTTGATTTTTTGTAGTTCTGTTGTCCATCGGCGGCTCGTGCAAAGGCGGGAACTCCCTTCCTGCTAAGCCGGCTATTCGCAAACATCTGATAACAACAGAATAAGCAAAAACTATTAATTTTAGCAAATATCATGATATAGATTAACTCGTTTTTAGTTCGTTTAATTGACTGAAGCAGAAATTTAGGATGAAAATCAAAGTTGGTATAGTATTGAACTAATAATATTGAAATATTATCATGTGTAACTAGTTTTTGAAATATTAAGATGTATAAGATAGAAGAAAGTTTTGGGATTGGCACATCCAACTAGTTTATAATTATTTTCATTAACAACCCAGCTTCCTGGCTCAATGCTGCGAAATCAATAAAAATCTGACTCATCTGCAGATTTAATTAAAATAAAAAAATTCATACATATTTTTCATAATCATTATCATTAGTAAATTATCTATTCTGAGTAATTGTATGAAAAAAAAAAATTTGCAACATCTACAAATTTAATTAATATAAAAATTTTCATATAATAATTTTAATAATAATTTCAATGTAATAATTTTTTTAGTAACCATCTACTTTGCGTATAATTCTGGAAAAATATTAAAAATCTGCCTCACTTGCAAATTTCCTTCATGCTTAGCATATAACATGTCCATTTTTAAACATAAAAAAAAAGTATTTGTAATGTAATTGTAGAATACTTTTCTTAATTGCATTAAAAGATGATTTAATTTCCTTTCATTTAGAATTTGGATTGAAGGATTTCGAGTTCTGGTTGAAATTTGTCGTGTTTAGGGTAGGCTTCAATTGAAATTTTCAGGTTCTCGTCGGTCCGCGTCGACGGAAATCGTTGTCTCTTTCTGGTATCGGGTTACTGTTATCGGGTTACCCGAATTGGGTTTCGGGTTGACTTCAAATGGAATTTTCAGGTTCTGGTGAGGTTACGTTTAGACGGGAATTATTTTAACTTGCACAAACGGTTGGATGGAATTTTTTTTTTTTTTTTTTTTTTTTTTTTTTTTTTTTTTGTCGGGTTTAGGATAGATTTCAATTGGAATTTTCAGGTTCTGGTCGGTACATGTCGATGAAAACTATTTTGTCTTTCTCGGATCGAGTTACGACAGACTATTTTTTCATTTCTTTTTTTGATGGTTTCGGATCGGGTTACATTTCGCAGGAAATTATTTTGTCTTGCTTGGATCGGGTTATGGTTCAATGGAATGGAACCAAGTGGTCATCTTTCAATTAGCCTAACGCTATCTAGGCTCTTTGCAATGAGCCTAAAAAATTTTAGGCTGATTGAGAAATAAATTGTCTTATTCCAATTAGCCTAACGTTCTTTAGGCTCTTTGCAATAAGCCTGAAAAATATCAGGCTAATTGGAAAAATGGCGATGATTCTCCAATTAGGCCGGCTCTTTGCAAAGAGCCGGATTTCTCAATTAGCCTACGACATAAGGGTGCAAAGGAAAGTCCCTTTAACCTGAAAATACTTGCGAACGGATTGAGCTACCGCTATGCAAGTAAGGTAACGGTATAGTAAAGCGACTACGCCCGATTTAATGCAAATGACGGCAGCGCCCCTAGTGCCGAAATTTGGATAATCGAAAACGAAAAGAGATAGAGCAAAAATTCCAGTTGGAAAGATTTAGAGCATCAATTAATTAGTACGAAACTATATTTGGTTTACACGGATAAGATAAATCGTCGCCTGTATACTCAAAAATGTCCGAAATCGATGCACTCTATTTCGCGTAAGCGTTTGAATGGAATAGCCAGAAGTATGAAGAAATACGCACAATTTATTTTATAACTACGTACCTATCTCAATAACTTTTGATAACATCTTTTTTGTTTTTTTAAAAACGAAAAAGACAAACTGTCTCACAGTGATAAAAAGTTAATATTCAGTATGTTCGAAAAGTTCGCCATTGCTCACGATACACGTTTGAATTCGTGAGAGTAAATCTGCATGCACAATTCTCAGCATGGAGCGTCTATTGCGAGCCTCTTTAATACAAAGACATAGTTTTAACCCTTTCAAGGGCGGTGGCTAGACGGCCTAGTCACCCAATTTTAATTCCAAAACTGACAAATGACACTAAGAATATTTTAATAAAATTTTGCTTTTGTAATGGAAGCACAAATTAGCGTGTTTTTATTTTCTAAGAAATTCGTTTGAATATCCTGGTGTCAGTCAATTATTTCATCAGTTTACGAACAGAATTCTTTTGCCCCTGAAAGGATTAAACTAAAATTTTTAATGCATTCGAAATTAAATTTTTACAGACATTACAGTACAGTACAACGTCAGAATTTGCAATTGCGCACTGCTACATTTCCGAAATGTGAATATGCAAAGTAGAATTGTCGCTCATCGATTTCGGACATTTTTGGGTATACAGGTGACGATTTATCTTATCCGTGAGAACCAAATGCCGTTTCGTACCAATTAATTGATGCTCTAAAACTTTCTAATTTGAAATTTTACTCTATCTCCATCCATTTTCGATTTGCAATGGCATTTGCGTGGCAATTCATTTGACTTTGTTGATAAAATTAAACGCCTTTCTCCTTGCAATTATATAATGGTTTCCTTAGATGTTAAATCTCTTTTCATTAACGTGCCTGTTCAAGGGGCAATTGATTGTTTGGAAAGAAAGCTGCGCGGATTTCATTACTCTTCCATTAAGATTGATAAAATCCTGCATTTAGTTAGTATTTGTGTCAGGCAAACTGCTTTTAAGTTTAATAATTCTTTCTATTCTCAAACTGAGGGTTTGGCCATGGGTAATCCACTGTCTCCTCTTTTATGTGATACTTATATGCATTTATATGCATTTACATTATTATTAATGGTTACCTTCCAAATTTCGCCACTAGGGGGGCTGCTATCATTTGCATTAAGTCGCGCGTAGTCGTTTTACTATACTGTTACCTCAGATGCATAGCTGTAGTTCTCTTTTTTCGCAAGTATTTTCAGGTTAAAGGGACTTTCCTTTGCACCCTGTGTACAAATTTCAGTATATTTAAAACAGTGTAATATCATTAAATACACCGCAAATGATTTTTTCCTATATACGCCGTAATGGAATGGAATACTTTTCAGGAAGTTTGGTTTGGTTTTCATATGTAGATGGCAACCCTAAGCAAATTTTCTATACATCACTTAAAAGTAGACTTTATTTCCAATCGTTTTTTACCAGTTACTTTCTTCTATTATAATTAGTAGTTCAGAGTTAGTAAGGGATGTTTACTTTCCCCCGCCCCCCCACAACTGTACCTAAAGCTGTAAAAAATGTGTTATGAGAGACTAAAAATAATAAAAAAGGGTTTTATCATGTTTGTTTGCTAACTCAGGTTCTATTCAGGGGTTTATACAGGGTGTCCGGTCTCAACGGTGTCCAATGGCTAATTCCTAAACCGTTAGTCATAGACATATAGTTCAAATTACAAAAATGTTTTAAATCAGGTAAAGAAACATTTTAAAAGTGATTTGGGTCAATAAAAACATTTCTTAAAAAATTACGAAATTTAAATTTTTATACGGTCCCCCGGTCCTATAAGTTATATTTAGTAATTTTTTCCTATTACACTGACAAGTAAGACGAAAAAAGTCCCATTCATATAACGCTAAAATTGAGCGAGTCCGAAACTTTAAAAATGCATGACTTATGCCACTTTTCTACTCTGAAAACAAATGAGTTCGGCTTGGCTTTGAGGGATCATATACCAAGTGTTTAAAGTATTCGAAGATCTTACTTCATGTGTATCCGCTTTGAAAAAAAATCCTACAAGTATTATGATTACGTCTCAAAATGGCTAAAATAACATATCTTTTATTTTGTCAGGATTTGAGACTGTTTCTCTTATGATTTCTTTTAACAAAAATTATGTTTTTTTTTATAAGTTTTTATGTAACTTCAACAATCGTATGTATGATTTTCCAGTTCAAAATTTGTACTCGAACTTTAACCCACTTTTAAATATCCGATCGAGATTACATTTTACATACTGGCGCAAATCCGATAACAATGTAATATTATTATGATTTTCGGTGGTTACCATTTATACTTATTTTACAAGATAACACAAAAAAATTCGGATAGATTTCTGCCAAGGAGTTTGAGAAAAAATTTTAGATTAGATAATACAAGACTGCGATTGTTGAGTTTTTTAACTTTTATGTATTTTTTAGCACTGAATCCGAAAATTACCTTAATTTTTAACCATCATGTCAGGATATTTCGCAAATCATAAATTTTCAAATTTAAAGAATAACAAAAATCGAATACTATAAAGTAGAGAAGATGGTTGTGTTTTTTAACTTTTGATAATTGATTTTTACGCACTTTTTAGCACTGAATCTGAAAATGACCTTCATTTTTAACCATCACGTTAGAAATTTTTTGAAAATCGCAAATGTGCAAGTTAAAATATAGCGAAAATCTCATACTATAAAACATACGTAAAACATTTTTTATTTTATTTTATTTTATTTTATTTTATTAAAAATTTATTCGATATTTTTGCTTATCCTGGGATTCTTGCAGCTAAACAGCTGAGTGGTCCGATGAGATAGGGGAGGAAATTCAGTTTTAACATTGAACTTCTTAATTTTGAAATTTGCAATTTGCGAAAAATCCTGATATGATAGTTAAAAATTAAGGTCAATTTCGGATTCAGCGATACAGAATATGTAAGAATCAATTATCAAAAGCTAAAAAACATGACATAACCCAGCTTTTGCTGGGTTGTGCAATCTAATAATATTTTAAAATACGTATCATTTTGTAAAGAATTGAGGCTTTTAATTTAGAATAATTTTATTTAACAAAAATTCTGTTTTTTCTTTCTTCTTAAATGTTTATTACAAATTGTATATTTTCCATTAATATGCCAGAATGATTAAAATTTCAAATTTATGTTGCAATGTTAATTTTACTCCCAAACATTTTTTATATCTGACGAAATTATATTTCGACTAAATTTGTGAATGACCCCCAATTTGCAGCAAAAAATATGCTCCAACTTTAAACAGCTATTACTCGGTCAATTTTAATCGTAGAATAACGGGACTTTTTTTGCATTACTTGTCAGTGTAAAAGGAAAATTTCACTAAATATAACTTATAGGACCGGGGGGCCGTATAAAAATTTAAATTTCGTAATTTTTTAAAAAATGTTTTTATTGACCCAAATCGCTTTTAAAATATTTCTTTAGCTGATTTAAAACATTTTTGTAATTGGAACTATATGTCTATGACTAACGGTTTAGGAATTAGCCATTGGACACTGTTGAGACCGGACACCCTGTATAATGTAGAATTTTATATAGTTATTTTTGGAATTTTATTAGTCTGCTTTACTTTTTTAAGAGAAAAACAGAAAATTAGAAGACTTGAAGCACATATATTTTAATATGAACTTTCTAAATCTCAATACGCTATATTCTCACTATATTCTTAATTTCATTCGATGTATCATGCTGCATACGCCACCGACACAAATTCGCTTTGCTCTGTCTTCATAAACCCAAAGATATAAGTTAAAGAAAAAAGCACAAAAGGTATTTTTACTCGACTGCCAAGGCGATAGGGTCCAGGCAATAGAGACCGTATAGTGGCTCTACCTAGCAAAATTCATGGTAGTTCTGGAAAACATCTTACTATATGTTTTTTGGGTAGCTGAATCCGAATTTTTAACTTCCCACCAAAATTTCTCCCGGCAACCCCCCCCCCCCCAAATTTTGGTAAAATGCCCCCCCCCCCCCAAAAAAAAAGGTTTTTAATAAAAAAATCAATTTTTTATTGTTTTAGGCAAAAAGCATCTAGAAATTCAGAAAGTAGACAAAATTTGCAACAAATTAGATATATGACATTATGACTTAGGATGAAGGGGAAGGGGGGATCTGCCTCGGAACATGCGCGCGGTGCTGCGTGAACTAAGCTACTCAATTCCACTTAACCACTCACACGTTTACATTCGCCCTCCCACCTCCCCTCCGAACTGTCTCTATAAGGTTTACTTTAAGTTTTTTGGGTCGCTGAATCCGAATTTTGTAATGATTTTCCCCTAAAACAATAAGTTAATAACAACTATTTTGGGAGGTTTTCTGGGGGGGAAATTTTGGGGGGAAGTAAAAAATTCGGATTCAGCGACCCAAAAAACTTAAAGTAAACCTTATAAGGAAAGTTCGGAGGGGAGATAGGAAGGCGAATGTAAACGTGTGAGTGGTTAAGCGGAATTGGGCAACTTAGTCCACGCAGCACCGCGCGCATGTTCCGAGGCAGATCCCCCCTTCCCCTTCATCCTAAGTCATAATGTCATATATCTAATTTGTTGCAAATTCTGTCTACTTTCTGAATTTCTAGATACTTTTTCCCTAAAACAATACAAAAAATTGATTTTTTTTTTTTTTTTATAAAAACCTTTTTGGGGGGCTTTTTACCTAAATTTGGGGAGGTTGCCGGGGGGAATTTTGGTGGAATGTTACGAATTCGGATTCAGCAACCCAAAAAACATAAAGTAAGCCGATTTCCAGAACTACCATTAATTTTGCTAGGTAAAATTCCCTATTGCCTGGACTAGAAGGGTTATGTGTTTCACATGTATCTGGGTATGTGGATTTCTTTAGACCCTCGAAACATCCGAACGGCTGGATGGATTTTAATGAATGAGGTCTCTATCGATTCGTCTTAACCGTCCAGTGGTTATAGGCTAGGTTTTGTTTTTATAAATTCAAAATGGCGGTAGAGACGAAAAAAAATTTAGGCACCCTATTGAGTGGCATATCATTGGACAGGTCTTTCAAAATGAAGACGATGTTTCATTGACTATTTTACTGTCAGAAGCTCCGTTTAACTATTACACAACATGGAAGTTGTGTAGGTAGGACTCTAGCTTTATGCAACTCTAACCATCATAGGCATCTATAGGCCGCATCAGAACAGTGTTTATACATAGGAACGAGCAATTAAACACAACTTAAAAGTCATCAACACAAGTAAATAAAAACAAATAGGCAAGTAATATAAAAAATAGTTTAACACTGATGAGAAATAATTAATTAAAGGTATATATAAATATTTTACAGACATACATACAATAAATACAATAAACCCAACTGGAGTGAAAAATTAGCCAGAGCCAGGAATCGAATCCGGGACCACAGTATACAAGACTGCTGCTCTAACTGTAGTCCCGGGTTAGATTCCTGGCTCTGGCTAATTTTTCACTCCAGTTGGGTTTGTTGTATTTATTGTATGTATGTCTGTAAAATATTTATATATACCTTTAACTGTTGAATGCAGGCGTTATTTATGTGTGTATGTGTGTTTTAATATATATTGTTGTTCAGTGCTAAACTGATTAAGAATCAAATATAAGATTTAGTTATTCTGTTTGTTGACAGATGGCAGCACTATGCATTCTGTGCTGTTGTGAAATCTTAATTATGACATCATCAGTGAGTTGATGTTTGGTTTTCCTGAGAGTGTGGCATGGAGAATGTTGCTCCTGCTGCATTATTGTCTTTCTTTATTCTATTTAATTATCTGCACCCAGTTTAGGCAGGGGATATATTTTTATAATGTAATTTAAGGCTTTCATGTGATGAAAGCATACTAATTAGAGTGTTAATTTTAACTAGAGAAATTTGATTCTGAAACCAGAACTGTATGTTTCATTGTGTGTTAAGTTTTCGTGAATGTCAAGATTTGTTTTTGTGTTGTGAAATAAAAATAAGAAAATTTCAAGGATTTCTTTCTTCAAATTCTCTACATAAAGAAAATTGGAGGCACTTAGGCGAGATATGTGAGTACTTACTTTGTTTTGAAATTGTTCTTTGATGCTAAAGCTTAATTTTTCTACTGAAGTTGCATTTAGCAAGATATTTTAGAATATGAGAACAATCTGGTATCTTCTTTATTGAATTGATAAAATAAGAAAAAATAGTATTCTACAATATTATGTTTTGATAGTTCTTGAAAAAGAAAATTGTTCTCAAGATTATTATGATTTATTTACTTCTTGTTCTCAAGAACATTATGATTTATTTGCTTGAAATATTTGAATATTTAATTATTATGGTGAATTAATATTTTACATTGAAGAATTTTGAAGATTTTTAATTTTATGCACATTTGAGAACAGAAAATTCTATTGTTTGTATGAAAGAATAATTATGAACATTTTATAGTAGTTCTGTTTTTGACTTTGATTTGTTCTGTTTTTGAACTTAATTTGATTAGTTTTGTTTTGAAGCAATTCTGATTACTTTTGATTTTGAAGTAATTTTGATTAGTTTTGTTTTGAAGTTATCTGATTAATTTTATTTTGGAAATTATTCTTATAAGTTATTGTATAAAATGGATGATTATGAAAAAAAAATCTGCTCAAATTAAAATTGAGAGAGGTAGGGTGAAAGGCTCTGTAACTAGATTAGAGAATAGTTTTGATAATGTGAATACTAAAAATGAAATTTTGATTAGATTACAAAGATTAGATGATTTACTTAAAGAGTTCTTAAGATTAGATTCTTGTTTAAATGATGATGATTCTGAATTAGCAGAATTTGAAGACAGGTATTTTCAGTTAAAAACTAAATATCAAAACAAACTAGATTCTTTGAATCCTTCAGAAGTTGTTAACGTTGCAACACACAATTCTGTGCAAGGTTCTTCTGTTACTATTCCTAATCAATGTAATATTAGACTACCAAAATTGAATATTCCAGTATTTTCTGGAAAGTTTTCAGAATGGACAAATTTTAAGGATATGTTTGTTTCAACTGTCCATTCACAAGTAGGTTTAAGTAACATTCAGAAATTCCAGTATCTTAAAGGGTTACTTTCTGAAGAACCAGCTACATTAATTAAGCATATTCCCCTTTCTAATGAATCTTATCAAGAAGCTTGGGAAAAGTTATTAAATCGATATGATAAAAAGAAACAAATTGTTAATTCTTTGATTAAATTATTTTTAGAACAAAAATCAGTTCTGCATCCTAATAGCATAAATATAAGGAATTTGTTGAATACTAGTGATGAAGTTATTAGGGGTTTGAAAGCTGTTGGTGATGAAGCTACAAATAGAGACCCATGGTTAATATATTTGTTATTTCAAAAACTTGATCCGGAAAGTCGAAGACTTTGGTCCATTGAAAGTACAGAAAATGAATTTCCTACTTTGAAAGAATTTTTTGATTTCTTAAGTGTAAGATGTTCTTCTTTAGAGCTAATCTCTAACAATGAAAGTGATATGAAACATTCCAAAAGTTCAAATTTTGTTGGTTCCAAGTACAGTTCTAATGATAAGCAATCAAAGGTGTGCTTAAAGTGTCAAGGAATACATCCGCTCTATAAATGTGTTAAATTTAAATCCATGGATGTTGTTGCTCGAAAGAACTTTATTAAGCGTAATAACTGTTGCTTTTTATGTTTAAACTCTCATAAAGTTAAGGAATGTCCAAATTCTCATTTGAAATGCTTTAAATGTGAAAGTAAACATAATACACTCTTACATGAAGAGAATAAAAGTAATAATGCTTGCACTGCTAAGTTTGAAAATAAAGTTTTTCCAAATTCATCTGAGAATAAAAACCACCAGTCAAATAAAGAATTTGTACAGGAGTCAACATCTCACGAATTACAAATTAATTCTAGTGCTTCTTTCAATAATTCTAAATGTGTTTCTTTCCTACCTACTGCTAAAGTTCTCTTATATAATAATGAAAATAAACCTTACTCTTTTAGAGCTCTACTCGATTCTGGTTCGGAATGTTCTTTTGTTAGTGAAAATGTCATAAGAACTTTAGGGTTAAAAAGAAAGAATGACAGAATTCGATTAAATGGAATTGCTGGAGTATTGGCTGGACAAACTCGTGGTTCAGTAACTCTTACAGTAGGTTCAAAGCTTTCTACTGAGTCCTTAAAGGTTCAGGCATACATCCTGCCTAAAGTGACATCTCAATTACCTGCAGAATTGCTTGATACGAAAAATATAGAGTACCTTAAAAATATTACGTTAGCAGATGAAGATTTCATGAAACCACAGGAATGTGATATTATTTTGGGATCTGACTGTTTCTTTACTATTTTAAGATATGGTAGAATTGTTAGTACCAAGAATGAGCCAATTGCCCAAAACACTATGTTTGGTTGGGTGGTAGCCGGAAAATTGGAACCTAAATGTAAATATTCTTCTAGTATTCAATCTCATTTTCTTAGTGTTGAAAATGAATCCAATGTTGATCTATTATTACAAAAATTTTGGCAAGCAGAAGAAATAGATGTTAATAAACCCCATTTGTCTGAGGAAGAAGAATTTTGTGAACAACATTTTTGTTCAACTTACAAGGTAACACCAGAAGGTAGATTTGAAGTTAAATTGCCAGTTTATAAAGATGTGATGTCATTAGGCGATTCTAAATCCCTGGCAGTGTCACGTTTGTTTGCTATGGAGAGAAAATTTCAATTTGATAAAAATTTTGAAAATGAGTATAGAAATTTTATGAAGCAATATAAAGACCTTGGTCATATGACACTTATCGACAAAAACTCAAATCCTGCAAGCAACAAAGTATATTATCTTCCGCATCATTCTGTTATAAAAAGCGACTCTATTTCAACAAAGTTACGTGTGGTGTTTGATGGTTCATGCAAACCTCCTAATGCTAATTCGTTAAATTCTGTTTTAGCTGTTGGACAAATTCCACAACCAAATCTTTTTACCATTTTGATAAGATTTAGAGCAAATCCTATTGCTTTTACCGCTGATATTCAGCAGATGTATAGACAAGTTTTGATTGCTCCAGAAGATCAAGATTTACAGCGTATTGTTTGGCGTGACTCAGCATACTCAGCTATAAAGGAATACAGGCTACGAACTATTACATATGGTACATCATCAGCTCCATTTTTAGCTACTCGTTGCCTATTTCAAATTGGAAAGGATATTGAAAAGAATGATCCTGTAACAGCTTCAATAATTAAAGATAGTTTCTATGTTGATGATTGTATGTCCGGTGCAATCTCAAGCGAAGAAGCTATTAAAATGGTTGAGAAACTTTCACTGGCTTTAGAAAATAGAGGTTTTCATTTACGGAAGTGGAGATCTAATTCTTCTGATGTAGTGAATCATTTATCTTCAAATTCTCTTGAGTCAACAAATTTAGAAATTCATCCTGATGACTGTTCCAAAGCCTTAGGGCTTATTTGGGATTCTTCAAATGATGTTTTTGTCTTTAAAGTTAATTTACAGTTTGATGATAACATAACTAAAAGAAAATTTCTTTCACAATCTGCCAAATTATTTGATCCATTAGGATTTTTGGCTCCATGTACTGTCTCTATAAAAATGTTTTACCAGCAATTGTGGTTGATGAAGTTAGACTGGGATACTGCTCTTCCTGAAAATTTCCAAGCAAATTGGAAGAAATTCCAAGAGGAATTTGAACAAGTTTGCTCTATTAGAATTCCCCAATGGATCCAAGTTTCCAGTAAAGAGCTCATTTTACATGGATTTAGCAATGCATCAGAATCAGCATATGCCGCCATCATATATGTGGTTCAACCTGGTGAAGTGAAGTCAAAGGTGACCATTTTAGTTGCTAAAAGCAAGGTAGCACCCCTTAAATCAGTTTCCATTCCAAGGCATATGGTGCTTTACTACTTTCCAGACTATATTCTGCATTAGTGACTATTTTGAATTCTAGACCATTAGTGGCAATTGATAGTGATAACAATTCAGATGGTATAAATATATTGACTCCATCTCATTTTTTAACTGGTGATGTCATAACTTCCCCAGCTGAAACTTTAAATGAGGAAAATTTGTCTTTACGATCTCGTTGGGATATTGTACAAAAATTGAAATTATGTTTTTGGAAAAGGTGGAGTATTGATTATTTGAGTACTCTGCAAAATAGAAAAAAATGGAGAGTAAATACTGAAAATTTTAAAGTAAATGATGTAGTAATTTTGAAAGAGGATAATGTTCCTCCTTCTGTTTGGCCATTAGGCAAAATTATTGAAATTCATCCAGGTAAGGATGGTATAGTCCGTGTAGTAACTGTTAAAACCGCTAGGGGTATTTTTAAAAGACCTATTGTAAAACTTTGTTTACTTCCTTTGCATCAAGAATAGCTTCTTGATGGGTGGGAGTATGTTCAGTGCTAAACTGATTAAGAATCAAATATAAGATTTAGTTATTCTGTTTGTTGACAGATGGCAGCACTATGCATTCTGTGCTGTTGTGAAATCTTAATTATGACATCATCAGTGAGTTGATGTTTGGTTTTCCTGAGAGTGTGGCATGGAGAATGTTGCTCCTGCTGCATTATTGTCTTTCTTTATTCTATTTAATTATCTGCACCCAGTTTAGGCAGGGGATATATTTTTATAATGTAATTTAAGGCTTTCATGTGATGAAAGCATACTAATTAGAGTGTTAATTTTAACTAGAGAAATTTGATTCTGAAACCAGAACTGTATGTTTCATTGTGTGTTAAGTTTTCGTGAATGTCAAGATTTGTTTTTGTGTTGTGAAATAAAAATAAGAAAATTTCAAGGATTTCTTTCTTCAAATTCTCTACAATTGTAGTATGTGTGTTTTATTATAATAATTAATTAGTTCGCTTTTTACGCAGTCGGGTTTTTTGATTTTTTAAATTTAATTTTTTATTTCTCTTTCAAAACCTCCTCAATAAAATATAAGTATTTTTTCTTTTAAAAATTCCTTAAATCGTTTAATAAATATAGATTCAATAAAGTTATACAAAAAATTTTGTGGTGATTGGATGAGTGGTTTAGGTGAAAAGGTACAGCCGTGGAAAAAAAAAAAAATCAACACCCCCTACTAACTCTGCAACAAATTATTGTAGAAGAAAGTTACTGGTACCAAACGATTGGAAATGAAGTCTACTTTTAAATGATGTATATAAAATTTGCTTAGGAGGCCATCTACATATCAAAACAAACCCAATTTTGTTTTTCTATAGCAAGATTAGTTTCAGATAAATTATTTTAAAACGGTCATATTTTAGGGGCTGTATCCAAGTTGAAATTCGGTACTCGATTGTTGACATGCTACATAATGACTATGTTAATTCTATTAATGTATTATTTTATGCCAATATGACCATTTCACTCGCTTAATATGTTTTGGCTATTGCCAGCCCAAATGTTAATAAAATGAGTAAAATATATGTGTATTTCAAATTATGCTTTTCTGCACATCATACATGGTCCCTTAAAACACCATTTTTACGTTTTTTAATCATATTTCGAAAACTACTTGGGGAAAAAAAATGAAATTTAGAATTCGCATAAAGCAGGGTATAATAAATATAAATCTATCAAAAAAACGTAGGTTGCAATTCATATTAATTTCGTAATTCAAAATTTATATTAAAAAAATTTAAATTGCAAATTCAATATATTTATGCATGAGTTTTTTTTAAGAATTATAACCACATAAAAATTATCACATTAGGATTACAACTTCAGGAGATATTAATGAAAATGTAAACATTGGAAGTTTTAAATTTTGAATGTTTATAACTGAAAAACTTATCATCCAAGTGATTTTGAAATTTCGTTTCTAGGCATAGTTTGAACCGAAGAATTAAAATAGGGTGACGGAGCCAGTAGTTGATCAAATAAGGTCAGTGCTACGGGGTTTTTATAATATTTCCTCCCTTTTAAATTTTAGAAGTAAACTAACATGATTACTACAACCCTTAATGAATGTCCTGTAATGGGCAAAAATGAAATCAGCTGAAATTAAATAGCAACAAAATTATAAGTAAATAGTTTCTTTAATTGCCATTTACCCAGTAGTTGATCAATCGAAGAAATAAGTCAAAAATTCAAAAATTAATCTTTAAAATATCATGCTTAAGCTGTGATGAACAATAATTCATATAAAACTATTATTTGAAATAAGCAAGATGGAAGTGGATTATTTTAACTTAGCGTAATGGTCTCCTACTGATCAATAACTAAATTTACATTTTTTAATAAAAAAATTCATAAATTGGCTTCTCTTAGGGCAGGCAATTGACAACAATGTGACAACAGGTGCTCCAACATTCAAACAAAAACATTATGTCTAGTGCCAAGTGTAAAAATTATTTCCGCCTGAAATGGTGCATATTTCGCAAATTTGATCAACTATTGGAGGGGTATTCAACTACTGGAGCAGTCACACTATATTATCGAAATTATGTGTTACCATTGGTAAAAACACAAACTTTTGTCTTTTTTGATTTGTAGATGCCCCCTAAGGCAATTTCATACGCATCATTTAAAAGTAGACTTTATTTTCACTCGTTTGGAACCAGTAACTTTCTCCTATTTTAATTAGTTGCAGAGTTAGTAGGGGGTGTTTTCTTTTTATTTTCCACGGCTGTACATTTAGTTAAAATGTAAAACACCCCAATAGGTTACTGAATAGGTGAAAGGTTTCTTTAAGAATTATTGTAGGTCGAACGTCACGTTTACAAACATTAATCTTCGTTGTATAAATTAATACCTGCTGCTCATTCCATTTTTTCTCTTATTAAAATTTTATGACAACGACTTAAGAATATCTTTCTGCCCATTAAACATTTTATTTTTGCTGCAGAAATGCAAGCTTTCTTAACAGCAAAAAATTTTAAAATGCTGAATCAGTATTTTATTTCGTATACTACATCTGCATACCGAGTTGTCATTTTCCGGGGTGCGCCCGGTAGAAGCTAAAGTTCATACCAACAGACCTTGTGTTCATATCGAGAGTACATAATATTTCTTGTATTTTACTTTTTATACTATGTATTTCTTACGTGATTGTTACAATGTTAATAGTTTTTATTTTAAACATAAATAACTTTTATTACACCATGAATAGTAATTTCACAGTTTAATGCCTTTTTATATTGGGTAAAACCAATGGGATAACTTATTTAACCTCAACAATCTTTATATTGTTATTTTAAACTGAGCTTGAATAAATAGTTAACTTCTTTCCCGAAAAAGCAAAAGTTCTCCAGTTAAACTGGCATTTTTATGTGCATTCGTAATTATATAAATACGTAGCACCTATAGTCGTCGTCTGGTTCGTCCGTCTGTCTACATATAATAGCCCAAAAACTACCGAGCCAAATGGTTTGAATTTTAATATATAAAATCGTTGCAGAATTTTGTCGAGTCATTTCAAAGGAAATTCGAATTAAAACTTAAAAATGTATTAATAAAAGTTTTCTTCATTCTGTTAAATCCTACCATACGTAATTAATTCAGTGTCATCCCATGATAGTTAATGATTCTAGTTTGCCATATGGTGATCACGTCCTATTTAAGATGGAGTCCTATTATTTCCGTATTACGGAATTTAATATATATAGCATTATTTTGTATTCATGCATTTTTGCATAAGAATGCAACAGCTATTGCACCAAGATCTGAATATTTATAAAACTAGTTATAGTACGAACGCACCTCATTTGCCACGTTTGACGTACAATTTGCGCGCTTGTTCACTTAAAACGAAGAGTTCACCTTATTGAGCGAAAAATTTTCATTTTTATACAAGGTGCCGATTAAGTAACCCCCCCCCCCCCATTAACTTCAGAGCGGCAGCTATAGTAATAAACATGGTACCTATAGGCACAGTAAAGTAGCTTAGCTATACGTAATGAGACTGCATACAGCGCCCCTAGCAGCAAACAGCGGAGTTAGCGTTCCTATCACAAACACAGTACGAAACAAGGAAAAAAAATAAAGTACAAAGTTGTAGAGCGTCTCCGATTTAGTATTGATGTCTTATAAATTAAAATAACATTATTACAAGCCTTGAAATGTAAATTATTTTATGCTATCATTAGCTTAAATACGCCACCATTTGCATGCAGAAGTGTGGCATTGTAAGGCAGATGCACATTTACTAATAAAACTAGCACATGTCAGATGTGTACAGTTTATTTGAATAAGATAATCAAGATTTATAAGCTAAATGCATCTACCATCAGAAAACATCCATTACTGCCAATGCTGAAGACATTTAGCATATACTTAACTTGATTTTATTACTAAAAATAAACTTACATTATGTGTAAAAAGTACCCGAAATTGTTAAATAAAACGCAAAGAAAAATATATATATATATATATTCATCAATTTCCTCCCGCTCAAAGTAGGCTCCATAGAGTTCAATTATGGATGTTTGAGACGTTCGTAGACGTTGAAGGTCCACCAGAACAAGGCAAATCAGCCACTACTCCTCGGCCCTCTTTGAATGCTTACACCATTCAAATGCCAGCGCAGGACCCAATCCTCCATACATTTTTCGTAGGCAGATTGGGGTATGGCATTTAGTTCCTATAGCGAATTTACTTTTATGTCCTCATTTGACTCAAAACGTCTTCCTCCTTCCTCGAAGTAACAATTTTAGCTTCTAAAACAGAACAAAGTCACACGGAGCCATATCAGGTGAGGTGCTTGGTCGATGACTTGAGTTGTGTTTTTGGTCAAAAACTTTTGCACCACGATAGGACAAAATTGAGCTCTTTCGAAACCTGCTGTACGGCGACGCATTTCATAGCCAAAATTTCAGTCATAACGTTATGAACGGGGTTAAAAGATTTGTTCAATTTTTTTGTTCAAATCTGAATCCAACTCTCTAAGACTCATACGATGATTTTAGAGCACCAACTTCTTGAATTTATGCATGTTTGAGACGTTCGTAGACGTTGAAAGTCCACCAAAACAAGGCAAATCAACCGTCACTTCCCAGCCCTCTTTGAATGGTTTACACCATTCATATGCCTGTGTTTTGAACATGCAAGATTCACTGTATTTCATCTGCTCATTTTCATTGATTCGGTATACGAAATTTTGTTTGAAAGACAAAATTTAAGTCAAACTCCTTGTTCAACTAATTTTTCCATTGTAAAAATCTCAGAAAACTCTAAAGATTATCAGAAGAAACAGCTGCTGTCAACACACTAAGTCACAAATGGCTCTCAAACTCCGCGTTGCAGCTCGGTACAGTAGTCCAAAATTAAGAAGAAAAACAATTGTTGATATCTTTTATGCGCGTCTTTTAAATGATAAATTCAAACGACTCAAAAGACTAGATGGACGTGCTCCATATAGTCCAGAGTTTGTATGAAATCAATGAAGCGTTTTTGATATTTTGTTTATAAAAATACGCGATTTTAACAATGCTCAGCGGGTCACTTCGCGATTCATCTTGAACATTGTTAATCCTGAACTACTGATGGAGAAAATCAATGACAATGACGATTATCAATTGTTCCCACACATGAAGACCTGACTCGCAACACAACACTACGACGATGACGAGGAAATATTAAGACATGCAGGCGTCCGCGCATCATTGAAGTCACAGGCCGCAAAATTCTATGCCGATGAAATTAACAAGCATGTGTACCGTTGTGATAAATGGTTTAATTTATACGCCGATTATGTTGAGAAGTAGCTGAATAATGTGCTTTTTAAATCTAAGTAATAAAAAATGTTTTCTTTCATTTAAAAAAAAAATAAATTCATAAACCTAAGTTACTTTCTGAATAGACCTCGTATTTCATTGGATTCAAGGTTTGTTTGGAAAAACTAACCAGCGTAGCGAGCGAAACCTGCTGGTATTTTCATAAACTTACAAAGTTAAATTAATATGATTGCAATGTATTATTTCTTGTTGTTATTATGTTCGATATTAAGTTGTATATTTAAGTTACATTCCTACTCATTCCAATTGCCAATTATACGGCAGGCGTTTTACATTTACGGAATACCTATACATACGTACTAGGGAATCAAAGACATCCTCCAGTCTCTGGTCAAGAATATCTAATTCGACGTTTTACATACTATGCAGACATCAATTATCCGCCCATCCTAAGACTCGAATAATAGAAGATTTTATTAAGATTAATTAGAAGACTATTATAGAAATCCTAACCCATCCATGTCATATGGGCAGTATTCCTGTGACGTCACAGTAGGTAAAATGGCGTCGTGATCGTTTGTTTGCGCTTTGCATCCACCAAGGTTTTTTTCGCTATTTCTGTTTAGAGCGTTATTTCATTGTCACAATTATGAGCTTATAAACCCAATTAATGGTAATATAAGCATATTCTTTCATTATTTAGTTATTAAATAATAAAAAAAAATTCATAAAAGCAAGATTTGAAGAATTTAAAGGAAAAAATTGTTAAACACTAAAATTTAACACTGAAATCGTTAAATAAAAGCATATTTAAGTAAAATAAGTTTAATTTACATAATTTATAATCAAACCTCAATTTAAACACTTGAAATTTCACTCATTTATACAGACATTGGCTATAATTTAATTTATTTTAACGTTATATTTCTAATAAATTCGATAATCTACACAAAATTAATCTCAAATTAAATAAATATTCCTTCTATTATTCAGATTTATTACATACATTTCAATCCTTTCAGCTAGGGGAATAAAAAGCAAATGGATTCTTGAAGACCGCAATGCTTTCCAATGGAGCCATTTTCCAATGTTTTTCCAAACAGCTGTTATTTTATAGCCTCGAACAGAGAGGAAGAATAGGGCCCATTGCTTGAACCAGAATGTGTTTATTTCGAAGAGTAAAATAAGTATTAAAACTAGAGAACAGGAATTCTGCTTTTTCAGAATTTAGTGTAGCCCCCGACATTTCCATTACTTCATTTTCTTCTGATGGACTGGTGGTTTCTATTATTATGAAACAGCCATTATAAATGAAGTGTTAGGTGAAGATGAAAGAGCAGTCGTAAAAAGTTAGACCTCTGATTTTCTGGTCAGAATGGGAAAAAAATGGCCATAATTTTTTTTTTTTTTTTGCAAAAAAAAAAATTATGGCCATTTTTTTCCCCCTTCTGACCAGAAAATCAGAGGTCTAACTTTTTACGACTGCTCTTTCATCTTCACCTAACACTTCATTTATAATGGCTGTTTCATAATAATAGAAACCACCAGTCCATCAGAAGAAAATAACTCGGTTAAAGCGGGCACTCGGTTAAGCGGAACTCGGATAATCGGGACACTACTGGAGCTCAGTTTTAAGACTTAAAACACGCGATTTTATTTATGTAAAACGACGTCATCCGAATCCGCTGAAGAATTCCTCATTTACGATCCAATCATAAACATCTACAATAAAGTATGGGTAGGAGGTCACTATCTCAGAATAATACACAAATACAGCAAAAAGAAGTTAATTCCTTTATATTTTTTCAAAATAGCACGTATTTTAATTACTTTTCTTTTTCAGTTTTCTTGAGAAAGTGTCAACAAAAAGATATAATTGCTATTTTTCAACAATTTTCCCTTTACTTTCTACAGAAATGGAGTTCTTGAGTTGTCAAAATGAAACAAATGTCCCCAAAAACTAGAAAAAAATTAATATCTCAAAAACAAAGGAGATGCAGTTTTCAAACAAATTGCATTAAAAAGTACTTTTTTTTTTTAATAAGACGGTATAAAAATTGAAAATGTGCGATGCTTAGAATTTAAAAAAATTGCTATAGAGTATTTAATTGTACTGCTTTGTTTTACGACAGGCTTCTGTAAGGTAACGCATTTTTTGGATACGACACAAAACAAGCTGGGAGAAAGAAATAGTATACCGTACCGGGGGCTAAAAAAAAAGCATTTTAACAAATTACAACGACCATTTGGAAAATGATTTTTTCAAAGACATATAAAATCCCACGGAGTTGATCATACATTACGTACGCCATGGATTAAACATTAACATTTCTGGACCCATCATGAACAAATTTTAACAGAAATTTCAGTTTTACAATTTTCGGTACTGAAAATTTTTAAACTTCTACGGAGCTGGTCATACATTACGTGCGCCATGGATTAAACATTAATATTCCTGGTACAATTTTAAATGAAATTTCATTTTTAAACTTCTAAACATCGCACACTATTACTTTTTACACCGTCGTACAGAGAAAAAAATGTACTTTTAAATGCAATTTGTTTGAAAGCTGTTATCTCAATTTGTTTCTGAGTTATTAATTTTTTTTTTGTAGTTTTTATTACTTTTTTGTCATAGTGGCAACAGAAGTATCCATCTCTGTTGAAAGTGAAGGGAAAATACAGATTACTGTATAGACTCATCAGAAAACTAATAAAGTGCGGAATTCAACTAATAAAATGCTTCAGATATGTTTTTGATTTCTTACCCTGACTGAGGACAATAACCGTTTTTCCAGATAGTTAATAAAAATAGTTAAAAAACCACTCCTTTGAAATCATTCAGTGTTCATATTGAAAATCACGTCTATTTTTTGCCTGCAAATCATGTTTTTCCCTAAAAAAATTTCCGTATTAATATGTTGATTTGGCGAGCAAGTTATTTTATTTAAAAAAACCGGGTGTCCCAAAAATGACTGATGGATTTTAAAATTCAATAACTGGCAAACAGTGACAGATATTAAAAAATTTCTTGCAGGAGGGTTATGTAGGATGTCAAGAGTTTTTTTTACTGTGATTCTTGATTTTAGTTCAAATTTCAAACAATAGATGGCACTGAGAGCAATAAGTGCTCAGTCCAGACCCGATTTTTGGTACTTCAAGATCCATTCAATACATTTTAATCTCCTTTTTTCGCATGGAAGAAGAAAGAGGCCGAAAAATCGAGCCTGGATTTAGCGGTTATTGCTTGCAGCGCCATCTACCGATGCTATTTGTAACTAAAACTGAGAATCGCAGCATAAAAACTCCTGACATCTTACATAACACTCCAGCAAGAATTTTTTTTAATATCTGTCACCATTTGCAAGTTATTGAATTTTAAAATCCATCAGTCATTTTTGGGACACCAGGTATATAATTTTTGCTCTGTTTCTTTTTTTAAGATGAGGGCAACAGGAAAGAAAAACGAAACATTGTTTAAACGATCATGTTAGGGTTTCTAAATTAATTTCTCAACGCATAATCGTAAATTCATTAGTATTAAACTTTGGTACTACTTAGTTATCCCGTCGACCAATTTTGCCAAATTATACAGGGTGTATCTAAACTCTGGGGCAAAACTTTAAGGGTGATAGTACACATCAAGACAAACAATATTAAACAGGAAACTAAGGGTCCCAAACGTCTTCCGAAGGAGATAGGCACCATTAAAGTTTACGGTCCAAAATTTCAAATGATTATAAAAAAAGGAAAAATTGATCGATTCGCTTGCGGTTTTCACTAAAACTATTCTTTATGTCAGTATTTTCTTGAAAATAAATTTTAAAGATAAAGTTCAAAAAAGGCCGATAGAGGGCGCTTTAGACTTTGAAGTAACGAACAACTATTTTTTACCATTATCTTTTGTATCTCATTGAATGCTTTCAAAAGCTCAGACTTAAACTTAAATTTTGAGCTCATAATCTGAATTGTTGGGAGTGGTGAAGTAGCGCAAACTGAACTGTGTTCAGGAGTTGAAATTTGAAACCCCCTCCCCACCCTCCTGGTGCCCCACCCCTAGCGTATGCTTAAATCCATTGTTATTTCAACTAATACACATTAGTACGAATTACAGAGAATATTTGGCGACTGATCACATGTGGCGTGTTAACGGAAAAATGCCTTAAAATGAATCTATTCATTTATAATTAAATTCTAAAAATATTAAAATGTTGTATTATTTTCAGAAACACACACGTGGGCGTAATTTTTATAATGTTAGCCTATAAGGAAGTGAGTTAAAATTATCCGTATATTTTAATGCTAAAATGGCGGGCGTCTTTATCTCATCTTAAAAAACGTTCGTAGACAAGATTGTTCTGATTGGCTGATGAGTAATACTAATACATACAATCCTCACACCTGATTAGAGTGAATATTCACTCTAAGCAGGAGTGAATAGTCACTCATTTAGACTAGTGACTATCCACTCTTGAAAAAGAGTACGTTTTAGTACCAAACCAGCGTAATTTCCAAGGTTACATTATGAATTGGATTTTTTTTTAAATTAAGAAGTGACATATTTTGGTGCTTTTCATTATTTTATTCCATATATTTGTTCAAAGTTGAACGGAAGTTTTTTAGAGTGTATTATGCCAGACTTTCGTCAGCGGAGTGAGATATTTCACTCTCGACAACGGAGTGACATATTTCCGTCTCGACATAATGGAGGGAAATATTTCACTCTTTTCTAGGGAGTAGAAAATTTTACTCATTAAGGAGCGTATTTTTATAAAATTCACTCCAAAAAGAGTGAAAATGCCTGTCACTCTTTCAAAGAGTGAACTTTTGACTCCTTCCAATTTTAGAGTGTGAGGGGGAGGGGATCGTTTGCAGACTATTTTAATGATGTTATACTATTTAAAGCGAAATGAAATTGAAAAGCATTTCTGAGGTGCACTAAAAACTGCTTTCTGTAGAATATGGAGTGTAAAGCATTCAACAGCCATTTACAGGGTCAAACAAAAAAAATTCGGTTACATAATAGTCTGCTGGGAAGAAAATTGTTTTCACCGTATTTGAATAAAGTCACACTATTTCAATCATAATGGAATTTATATTCATT
Organism: Maratus speciosus; assembly: GCA_963932465.1. Lineage (NCBI taxonomy): Eukaryota > Metazoa > Arthropoda > Arachnida > Araneae > Salticidae > Maratus > Maratus speciosus. The sequence goes on from OZ010786.1 coordinate 126,429,813, forward strand.
ATCGAGATGTATTAGAAAGTAGCCTGTCAGAAAGTGTGTTAAAAATCGATTATAAAATTCCATCTTTATATGCGAAAACCAGGTTGAATTAAATAAAAGAGTGCAATAAGAAATTATTTTTCTAGCATAGATGCTGAAGTATATTTTAAATCATACCTTCCTTTAAAGGTTTTTTTTTTCAATTATTTTAAACTAAAAACGCAATGAACACATTTAAATTCATATTTTTTCCCTCTTAAAGTGTTTAACCTTTTTCGGCGTGGAGTAATTCGTTTTGTAAAATGATGAAATGATGGATTGACACCAGAATTTATAAACGAATTTAATAGAAAATAAAAACGCGTTTACTTTCCTGTTCTTTATAAAAGGAAATTTTCAATTAAATATTCTTGGTGGCAGTAAACTTTAAATTAGGCGTCCTTTTTTGTGGACACCACCCGCTAAAGGGTTAAACTTCAATGGCGTTACACACAAGCATTTGGCTTACTCTTAACTATTTTTATACTCCTTTATTTAACTGGGTATCCTTTATTAACTCCTTTATTTAACCTGGTTTTTCTATCCAAAGATGGAATTTTGGTATAGAATTTTAGCCCACTTCCTGATAGATTAAAATTATACAAATTATGTACAAAGACGTGATTCCGACGACAATACGCATTTTAATATTTTAAAAACTTAATTACAAATTAATAAATTCATTTTAAGGCATTTTTGAATTAACACCCCTCAGGTGATAAATCGCCCAATATCTTCTGTAACTCGTACAATTGTACGGGAGTTGAAAAAACGATGGATTACGCGTCAATAAACGCTCGCCAAAATAGGCCAAACCACTGTGAAACTGCAAAAGGGGAATATTTTAAAGACTAAAAAGCAGAATATAAATTATAAATAAAAATGAAGAATGTAGTATTTTTTTTAATGCGCCTTTATCATTTAATAGTTTAATATTGATTACTTTACGATTATACGTTGGGAAATCAACATAGAAATCTTAAAAAGATAGTTAAAATAATGTTTTATTTATTTTCTCCTGTTTCCCTGTATTAAAAAAGAAACAGATCAAAAAGTATAATATCTTTTAATAAATTCACTTGCCAGCGCTTTCTACCAAGTGTAAAAAAAACAGCAAATTTTTCATACTGGAGGTCAACGCCAAATTAGTGAATTATTGAATTAGATGCTTGAGTGTTTTTTTTTTTTTTTTAACTATTTTTATTTTAATATTTATTATTCTTTTCATTTCTTCATGTGCTTGTGCATGCCAAAAAGCATTATTTAAGTAATTTTTGCTATGTTCCTTAAAAGAATTATCAGTAACATACTACTTGTTAGAAATTAATTTTATCGTCTGCCAAGGTTCAGTGCGAGCATTTTTTGTGTAAATTTATTTTCTGAAAATGGCAACGTTCTGTTTTGTTGACATGTAATTATTCTGTTCCAAAAGAGTGTGAAACCAATAGGGTTTATAATTAAAAGCGTGATACAGTTCACTTTTTTGTTTATTATGTGTTGTGAGTTATTGACGAGTCCGTGTTTTACTTAATTACAACCAGCGCGTTATCACTACTTATGCAATATGCTATTTAATTCTCTTATATAGTGCGATAACATATAGTATTTTACGAAAAATATTGTCTTAATAATAAGTAACTATGTGTATATATGCAAGGCATTATTTAAAAAACATATATATATATTTAATCCACGAACATGCTGTACTAAAAGATTATGTGATGTTTATCGTACACGTAGCATCAACTAATAAAATATAAAATACTGCTAAAGATAAAATTAAATTGTCCAAACAATATTCTTTCGTTTCTTCATGTGCATGCCAAAATTTATGGGCATTACTTGGGTATTTTTCGCTAGTCCCATTAGAAAGAATTTTTAGTGATATACTATTTATGCAACATGCTACTCAATTCTTTTATATAGTGTGTAAGAGTAATAACATCATGTAATTTTTGGAACATAATATAATAATGGACAAAATCCATTATCATGCATCATGCTACTTAATTCCCTCATATAGTGCAGATGATATAGCTTATTATATGTACTTTACGAAAAGTATTGTCTTAATAATAAGAAACTATGTGTATATGCAAGGCGTTATTTTTTTTAAAATGATATTTAATCCACGAACATGCTGTTCTAAAAATTATATGATGTTTATCGCATTTGTAGCAGCAAGTTATAAATTATGAAATACTGTTAAAGACAAAATTAAATTGTCCAAACAAAAGCAAACAATACTCAAGTTCAATGAAATTTTAATGCATTTAGGATAAATCTAAAATGTATGTCAGGGATTATGTCTAATGAAGGTATTATAATCTGAATCGTTTTAACTAGGTATGAAAATCAATGTTTAAAAAGATATAGAGAGTGCCAAAATTTTTTTCATGGCACTAAAATGCGTCAATTTCCGTGCCAACTGTCCAGTTTTTTTTTTTTTAACCAAGCAGAACCAGAAAATCTTTTTAATAAAATGTCTTGTTTTTATGTGAAACTTATTTAATTTTATTTATTAAATACAATTTCTGGTTCAAAATGTGTTTTTTTACTTTTTTTAAATGTGGAAAGTTAGAAGCTACGCGTTTGAATGAAATTTCGTTGCAATATTAAACTAATTTTTTCATTTTTAACACTTTCCAACAAAGATGAAAAGTGTTTCGGTTTGTCTGTCCGTACTCTATCTCGCGTAAATATACACGGATTGCCATGCAATTTTTATATGTTATTGAGATTTACCATGGCATGTTTGGTATAGAAAATGAAATCTGTAGCATTAATATTTTATTTACAGGGACACTCAAAAGAATTCGTTACATTATGGTCAATGGGGAAAAACCGTTTGGAATGTTTTTTAATGAGGCTACACTATTCCAAATATATTGAAATTTATGTATATCATAGAGGCTCACTATAAGATGCTTACTATAGAATGCGGTTTTCATAGCCTTTATCGTACGTTTACAGGGACACACAAAATAATTCGTTTACAGTACTGCATTTTAGCAATAATTGCTGGAAGTGAGTTTACAATTTTGGTGTGTGCTTTTAAATTTAACTAATATTTTGCATTTAACTCTAAGTATAAATTCTATAGATTATATACAGGGCTGCACAAAAGAATTCCAGTGCATTTCTGCTTATTGCCGGAAATTACGGAAAGAGAATTTTTAAGATGGTTATGTGTTTCATATCTGAACTAAATTTTTGCATACTATGTAGTATATATACAAATCTATACATCATATACAGGGTTGCACAAAATATTTCTGATAATTTTACAGCTGTAGATGAGAATTGTTTAAATAAGGTTTTCAATCTTTTATGCATTTTCTAATCTGTTTATTTAGACATCATCTTTCACAATATTAAAAGAGGAAGTTTTGATAAATAGTTTTGAATGTATAAGAAAGTGTTTCATAATCTATGCTTGACGCACGATTTTTCTTTCTTGTATTTTAGATAAACTTGTTAAAACATTTATTATGAATCTAGCATAACAAAAGAAAATGAGCAGCATGCTATTGGTGCTGCATAATTAAAAAATATATATATAAAATAGAATTTTTCTGGTAAAAGATTGTTTGAATGTTTGAATCTGAGCGCAAACAGTAAGTATAAAAATCCTTTTACTTTATGTTCCTCTTCCATATACAATGGAACCCCGCTAATCCGAACCGATTTTATTTTCGAAAATTACACTTGAATAGATTAACTGAAAACATTAACTTACGAAATTTTTCGGATTGCATGATGAATGTCGGGAAAAATGTCTAGAAGTTAAAATCAAGTAAAAAAAGGTAATAAAGCATGCTTTTTATTATTTAAACAGCTTGAATAGAAAAAAAAACTCAATAATGTAAAAGTACAACGTATATGTACACGAATATAAAATGAAAACGTGCACTGTAGAACTACTCGTAGAAGCCATCTTAAAAAAATCTCGAATATCAGTTTGTTTGCCAGTCACTATAAAATTATTTCCTAAAATGCAGATGATAAGATGATAAAAAATTATTTTTCCTTTCAACAGTTTGATTTCGTAAATTATCTTCAGAAATGTTTTTTTCTTTTCCTCATCGTCGTGGTGACTGAGTTATTTATAGATTCGCGATTTTGAACCGTTTGTAATGGGTTGTTACCTAATTCCTCATTCTGAAGTTCTATTGGATTATTATAAATATCAGGAGTGATTGAACAAGGAATACTGTTTTTCTTTCTGAAAGTCGAGCCGGATTATCCAGTATGCCGGACCTTAGAATGCAGGATTAGAGGATGTTTACTGTACTACTGAGTACTTATAACTTACATTTTTTTTAGCACGCATCTTTTTCTTTTCTATTTTCATCGGAATTTCGGGTAATCCGAATTTTTAGTAATCCGAACATGCACCGGTCCCAATTAGTTCGGATTAGCGGGGCTCTACTGTATTTTGATTTATAGTGCTATTGATGAATTACCATCAAAGAAGAACTTTTTACAGGTATCACAAAATACTTCTTTTAAAATTAAATTACTATATGTTGCATCAATGTTAGATATGAAAATGTGATTAAAAAAATATCTCTGCTGTTTATCTGCTTTTACCATATATGAATTATTCAAAACGTACGAATAATTCTAAAAAGTAAGACGCAACAAAATATCAAGTAATTAACCAGAGAAAATTTATTTCACCAAATATAAACAAGAGAAATACATAGCATCACATTTTATTTAACTTGCAAAGGAAGAAAACACGCAAGAAAAGACGCATTAGAAAAATGACACGAACGAGCAACGTGTAGTGTATGTAGATAGATACTATTATCCATAAGCTTACAGAAACGAACGAACACTACCACTTCCATATATGACTTAGATTATCATTGTTTAGATAATCTTTAACAGGAAGCACTATTTAAACACAAGAAAAAGATAATTAAAATATGTATTCTTGAAAACATTTTATATACAGTGGTGTACAACAGCTGGCCTATGGACAAACAAGTTACCACTATTTTAAAAAAGAATAATTTACCTTATTTAATGACAGAGGCTTTGGAATTAAATAAAGCAGTAATTACATTTTGGAAATTGTGGCGCCAAACGAGTTTCAGGCAAAAAGATTTTATAGCCCTATTTTATGATATGCATTAAATTCTGAAGTAGCTTAAAGGAAACGGGTACCAAACTTAAAATTAAAATTGTCATAAATAGTTGACATCAATGGGGAATATTATTAAACGTAGAATAAGTCGCTGATTATAAGTCTTAGGCTTAATTATAGGCTTTATTTGTTTAAAAGCTTAGTTCGAAAATCAATAAGCTATTTATTTTAGTTACAGATAGTGAATATAATATCATTTCTATTTAAGCACAGAATGAAACATTTTACATTTATCTGACTAGTTTCATCAGAGCAAAGAAAATGCTATTAATTTCGAAAATTTAGCTTATTAAACTTTGTATTATGACCTATATAAACTTGCATGAAACAATCTTGCTATACAAAACAATAGCTGTTTTAAAAGAGCATTTGGTTTTTCAAAAAACAGTCTTTTACAGTTTTTGAAATTTTTTAAATTAAATTAATTTTTTAATTTTTAATCATTATTATTTTCTTTTTTTAAACCCAAATTTCCCTATAGAAACATTTGCAATAAGCACAATCTCACAACTAGCACACATAACAGTTTTATTTGGCTTTACAAGGAACGGAGACAGTTTCAGGATTTTTTTCGGACGAGCTGAAGCAAATGTACAAAAAACTAAGTCAACTAGTAATATCCATTTAATAATAGCCACGTGCCCTTGGGTCGGTGACTGGTACTAGGACGTATCGGACACCGGCTCCTTGAGGTGCAGCTGGAGCAACGCGAGGAGCAGGGGCAGCATAAGTACCGGCATCGGCTGTGGATTCAATGGTGACATCAGCAGGGGCAGAGCTAGCAGTGCCTGAAATAGAATTACATTAAGTAATGATTGCAAATTCACAAATTAATTAAACTTATTTGAAATTAACACTTAAGAAAACATTTAATACCTGGTTCGTTGGTTCGGATATTAGCTCTGAATCCACCTGAAATTGAAAGATTTCGGATTAATTGAAATGCCACATTAACTAAATAAATAGATAAATGAGATAAAAATAAATTAGGTTATTTATTTTCAAATTATTTCTTGTATTTTTATACGGGTAACAATGTTATTGTTTCCTCTGCCGTGGCTTCAAATTCATTCATGTAACTTCAGAATTCTGATAAAAATACCTAGGGTGACCAAGCCAGTAGTTGATACCTTTCCAGTAGTTGATCCATTTTTTTAAATATAGCTCCATTTCAGGCGGAAATGAGTTTTACACGTGGCACTAGTCATAATATCTTTGTTTGAATATTGGAGTACCTGTCGTGACATTGTTTTCACCTGCCTGTTGTCAGAGAAGCCATTTTGTAATTTTTTTTTTTTAATTAGAAAATGTAAAAATTTAGTTTTTGATTAGTTAGAGACAATTACGGTAAGTTAAAATAATCCACTTCCATCTTGCTTATTTCAAGTAATAGTTTTATATGAAATATTGTTTATCACAGCCCAAACATTATATTTTAAAGATTAATTTTTGAATTTTCGACTGGTTCCTTCGATTGATCAACTACTGGGAAAATGACAATTAAAGAAACTATTTGTTTATAATTTTATTGCTATTTAATTTCAGAAGATTTCATTTTTACCCACTATAGGACATTCATTAAGGATTGTAGCAATCATGTTGGTTTACTTCTAAAACTTAAAAGGAAGGAAGCATAATTAAAAAAACCCGTAGCACTGACCTTATTTGATCAACTACTGGCTCGGTCACCCTATACCCATAAGTTTTGAGACGTTGATCTACAACTTTATTACATCGCAAAGAAGTGATCACTTTCGCAAGTGTATTATCACAGCTAATCACACCACTTAAGCTTTCTGACAGTGCCTTAATTTTTATGGCTTTATTTTAGAAGCCAGGATGCATGATACCATACCCATATGTAAATCTAACTTATATACTTGAATATGCTGATTTGTAATTTCCTTTTTATGTGTGGCTTATCTGTCTTTTTATTTCAATGTAATTATTAGTTGATATGCATTACCGAATACAGAAAAGTTTATTTAAATTTCATTACTAAGGCGCTCAGTACTGCCTGTACTACTGCGGTGTTAACATTAGGGTTTTAATTGACATAAAATCTATATAACTGATGAAAAATAATCTAATAAACATTTCAAGAATAAAAATATAAGTTAATACATTTTAAAACTTGTTTAGTTATTGCTACCAGAAAAGGAAACAGAAAATTACTTTCTAAATGACATTTAAATGGAAGAATAATGCATTTTTATATATATACACGCAGACACATATACATATTGACAAAGAACTAGCATATATATTTGAATTGTTTGGGTCCAAGTGAATGAACCGATAATTTATAAATTTTGATGAACTGATAAACTCACGTGCACTCTGTTTTGAGTGAATTGCATTTGGCTGTTTCCCAGATATCAAGAATTTTTGTAACCTATAAGTGTATATGATCTTTCACAATAAAGGGGTTCCTCATTATTATCACGAGCAACGTCTCGCGGATCAATTAGTAGAATATAAATATCAACTTAGATCGTAATTTTACAAAGGTGATATGTTTTCAAAGGGGGAACTGATTCCATATTCTAAAGAATATGTCAGTTTCATTCATAAAGCTCAGGCGTTTTGGTAAAATTATGACTGAATTTTCATTCCACCCGTACTGAAATTAAGTCTTCTTAATTAAAATAATTATCTATATTGAATTTACATAGTTATGCTAATGGGATTTTTAATTCGTTTTAAATATAGATACTTTGTCATTGTTTTTCAACAGCATACCATATTAAAATTTCCTACGTTTTTATCAAATTATTCTTTAATCCTATGTTTTTATCGCTCAAAGTTTTTTCTTTGCAATTTAAGGGAGAACTTAAAAAAAAAAAACTAAATTAACTAGTAAAATATGACCGTTTTATCAAAATGAGACCAGTGTAACTAAAAAAGAAAATACTTCTCGTTTTTTTATTTGTTCACAAACTGGTTGAGAAATGGCTTAGATACCAAAGCCGTTGACTGATTTGTAAAAATGAATACAGATCGTGTGACAGCGGCCTGTAACCTGCAACATATTCACCAAATGGAATGTATATTTTGGGCGCTATCGTGTTCACTCACATACATACCGACATCATCGTAAATACATCAAAAAACGGGTTCTGGGGACATGAAAACATAATAAAATTCCAACATACATTACATACGGAATAGTTTTAAAAATAGCGAAAACGGATTCAGGGAACGTCAAAATTTAGAAATATTTTATTTATTTATTTATTCATTTATTGAAATGCACACTACATACGAATCCATTTACAGTGTTGCAAGAACATCATAAAAAATAAGGAAAAACACACATAGATATAAATCACATACTACAACACAAATACAAACACAAATTAAGAGATTATAAATCACATACAACACAAATACAAACACAAATTAAGAGATTAAAAGTTCAGAACATTTATCTTTCGAAGCAGTAAGGGACATATCAAAAATATCAAGATGCACAGAGAATTCATTAAATATTTTGTAAAATTTATATAAAGAGAAATTACTAACACAATTATGTTTAAGAAATGGTAATATAAAAAACTGAGTACACCTGAGGTGTACATTAAAATTAATACCGTATTACCTCGCATTAGCCGGCATGCCGCAAAATTTGAGGGAGACCAGATTTTTGAATGTTAGTCCCTGGTCTTTCTCGGCATGCCGGAAAAAGCGAGGGTCTTCGAAAACGGAAAGTAATGGGCTTCATTAGCTGTATTCAGTAGCAGCGATTGGTGTTGGGGAGGAGGGGTGCAATATACAGTTTGTTCCCACTTTTATAATTTTTTAGTTTACCTTTTTTACATATTAAAAAAAAAAATAAAAACGTATTTGAGGTGTCTCATATGATTTCACACAAAGCTCTCTCCCAAGAACCCATCTGATATTTACAATTTAGAACTCATAAATTATTGCATGAATAGAAATAGTCTTACTATATATAAAATAAAAAAAATATAATAAATATCTAAATGTATAAAGATAGAAATAATTGCCTACCTTATATCAAAAAAGTAATTTTATATGATAATTTAAAAATCTGAAATTTAACTGAAATCGAGGGTTTTATTTAATAAGAAAAAATTAGAAATACAAAATTTACTCTATATTTTATCATTCATTATCACTATATTCGCTTTCTTCGTCTGTTAGACCAGAAGTATCGTCCTTGGTATCAGAATTGATATTTTTTTCTTAAAATGAAAAATGTTGTTAGAAAAACCAACATAAATCAGCAACCCGTCCTCCAGTAGCAAAACCTCATATTTTTCGGCATGCCCGTAAATACGAGTTTCTCCGGCATGCTGGTATACCTCGATTTTTTCCGGCATGCTAGCTAATGCGGGGGAATACGGTAGAATTAAGTATATCACTACAATCAATCATGTTATCAATAACCTTGTAAAAAAATAAAACACAAAAAAGATCCCGTCTAGATTTCAAACTTGGAATGTTAAAAATGCTACGTAGATAGGAAGAAAAAATATCATAAGAATATATATGATTACTCTTGAATAATAAATAACGCGTGAATTTAGAAATATACTAGTATTTAAATAATTGCATAATTACAATGCTCTTTTTACACTGTTTGTGTGCGTGAAGTAAAAAAGTGTAGAACCTTGTGTAAAACTTCATATCGAAAAAATAGATTCCTTCATGTGGAAAGCCGCATGCAGCATTAAAGGCTCATTTTCAAATTAATTGTAGGCTTAATGTTTCAATCTTTGAATCCATATTTCACATTTTTAAAAAAAAGCCATATTTTTTTACAGTTAAAAAGTATGTCAGTACATTACTTTATACTAGTTAATAGAATGCATTCATTAAAATGTTTATATGTTTTTAATATCAGAGTATTAGATTATTTTAATTATCAAGCATAGAAATTTATGTATTCCAAAGTACATCACAGCCAAATACAGCAAAGAAAATGCTATTAATTTCGTAAATTTAATTTAATAAACTTTGTATTATAAACTTTATAAACTTAGATGAAACAATTTTGCTATACAAAACAATAGCTGTTTTAAAAGAGCATTTGGTTTTTCAAAAAACAATATTTCACAGTTTTTGAGGTGGTAAGGTGATGTGGTAAGGTTATAATAGCAGACAGTTTCTTCTAAAATATTTGCATAATATTTAATAATAGTTTTGACTCCATTAAATTTAATGAGTGTTACCTCAGAAGTATTACTATATATATTTTATAAAGATTTTGACTCTTCAAGTTGGCAACAAAGTTAAAAGAAGTTGTTCTTTCTATTTTATGTATGCAAATAATTGAAAATACTATAGAAAATTTCATATATGCGTGGTAAGTGTTTTTGATTTCTCTCATAAATGTCACCTATCCATTTTATTAATTATTTATTGAAATTTTATGTTTTTTATTTAATAATTAGATATGTTTCGGTAATAAAATAAGAAATCATTACGATTAACGTTATTTTGCTAATGATAAATTTTTCAAATTAAATTATTTTGAAAAACTCACAAGTGTTGTCTTTTAATATTAATCAAAATAATCAATTGTCAAACATTTTTTCTTTCTAATTTAAGGAAGAGATTCATAAATAATTTCATTTTTACAGTTGGTAAAACTATAAAAAATAAATAATAGAGACTTTTTTATACTAACGACAACAACAAAAAATTCTGTATGTTTTTAATGCTAAATTAGCAGTTTATTTAAAAATAATCCCCAAACCGCTTCAGAAAAAAAAAAAAAAAAAAAAAAAAAAAAAAAATCTGGCTAAAGGTTTTCTTTTCGGTCATTCCATACAAAATGAGCAAATCAGCTATGGCTGACATGTCATGGACTTTAATGAAAATCTGCATATAAGAAGATCATATTTATTTATGAGTAAATGGAAAATAACAGATTTCAGGATTGTTTAAGTATTAAAACTTGCATTAAAGGTTGATACAAAATCGAGGTTTTGTCTACATGCTTGAAATTTTGCTTTTGATTATTAGTCTCAGGAATGGAAAGACTATTTCAAAAATCATTTATAATTAAGGAGGAACAATAAGTAACAGCTTGGCGTAATTTACTAATTGTCTTTTTATTCCTTAATAAGACAAAAAATTAATGAAAAATTTTGAAGGAAAAATTCAATATTCCTATTACTTGTTTGAACACGAAGGAAAGCTCTTAAAAAATAAAACATATTTGTAAATAATACATACAAGACATTATACATGAAAGTATGTATTTTAAATATAGAAACTTTCATGCTTAGTAAAGTTTTGAGAGGAAAATTAAATATTTCTATTACTTGTTTGAACACGAAGGAAAGCTCTAAAATTTTTAAATAATTTGACATTATAGATAAAAATGTCCCTTTTATATATAAAAGCTTTCATGCATGTCTTCAATTTATTTTTGCCTCAAGAATAGTTTAAAGTATAGTAGAGTGGAACAAATAATTATATATATAGTAATATATATTGTAATCATAAATCAATATGGAAAGCAGTACTAAATTTCTCTTGAAATCGCTCTTGTAAACCCCATTTATTTTTCCATGTGACTGAAAATATTACAGTGAGTGAAATGTATCTGGATCTTGTTTTTCTTTTAAGACAAACATTTATCGTTTCCAGAAATATTAAAAAATAAATTTGAGTCTTTATAAAGTCTATAATTTCTAATTTTGATAGAAAAGAGATACGAATGATTAATTCAAACGGTGATGTGGAAGAAAGTTTGTAAGAGACCTATCACAACACACATTATGTGAAAATTATTGATTTAAACACTAGAAAGGATAAAAATATTTTACACCAGAATTTTTATTTTAAACTCTTTAACTTATTTATTTAACTTTTTTCTTCTTTGTGTCTTTTAAACTTATTTTATAAAGAAATTTCTGGTTCAGGCCGAACTATTTTCATTTGGTAGGGGTCAAAATGACCCCTCGCTGTCCTTCGGTTCTGAACTATGTAAATTTTCAGATGATGTTCGGTAAAGAAATTCGATAATTTTGTCTTCACCATGAATAAGTATATTTGAAGAAGTATAGGCACTTACTTGGGCAAACCTGATGTGACCATTTTAAAAAACAGAAAAAGCCAGTTATGAAATCAGCCATTAATAACACTATACACTGCTAAAAATGACCACGTACACCTTCATTACATTTTTGGTGGCCCATTAGAGATTATCTTTGTTGGATACCATTTGAAAATACACTTATTACAGTACCAGTTACACCAACATCACCAGAAGGCAGATCTTATAAAATCTAACAGCACACTTTTATCGAGGTTGAGGAAATATTTCGAAAGAGTTTGTTGCATAACTCTTGACTGAATTTCTTTTTCTTAAGCATTTTATAATGGTACATGTTTATATATGTTTTATTAAATAAAGGTCAGATAAAATATTATTCAATTTGATAATATATTATTCCATCTGGATGACATACCTTCGTCAGCAATGTACTCGACAACTCGAGTATGGCCTTCTAAGTCATTGACGGTGTAGGATCCTGTGACGCGACCCGCTCCATCTCCGGATTCCTGATGTGCACTGCTTCCACCATCTTCTGTGTCTGCTGAATAACTGAAGGAATAGGGAATAGGAATATCCTGTGTCTATGCAAAAGAAATGAAAATTTGACATAAATATTAAGATTTCGGCAATTTGTTTATTTATAAAAATTACTAAAAGACTGAAATTATGAAATTATGTCTAAAAAGACTAATCAAGTATGGCTAACTCAAGTCTTGCTACTTTATCTAGACTTTATCAAGTCTAGCTAAGTTTTTATCAGCTTTAATGACAAATTTAAAAAAGAGAGAGAAAAAAATTTTACGAGATACTTAAAAAAAAATCTGCTATGTCGTAGTTTTTTTTATACCGAAATTTCAAATGAAAATGAAAATTTTATAAGGTTTATTTATTAAATAACCGAAAAGAAAAAAACTTCATGAAGAAATTAAAATACAACAGAAACCAGAAAAGTTAAATGAAAAGGAATGTAATGTTAATTTATTTCGCTATAGTCTATCCCATAAAGCAAAAGCATGCAGGTCCGTGAGTAACGATGACGTCAAATCGACGGATGGAAACGATCTACGCAATTCATTTCCCTTTTTGCGCAAATTTAATTACCTCTGAACATCTCATAATTTCAATTTTTATACGTCAAATACGAGAAAAAAGTACTTACAAATGCGATTTGTTCTGCATCTCAATTCACAGATTTCTTAACGGTTTTTGAAATTATTTTCAAGTATATATTTTTTTAATTTCTGTCACGTGTAGCTCCATTATGGAAGATTAACCCATTTACACTTAAATAATATAAATAGCTCGGCGTTTGTTTCCAGCTAATATTGTGTGGCAAAATTAATACTTCATAAATAAATAAATAAAATAATATAAATAAAACACAAAATTAAAAAATATGTATTCGAACTACACGCTTAAACACTGAAATAATCAGAATAAAAAAGGCCGTTTTAAGTAAACAAATTTGGGGCGATTTCTTCGATTATTAAACTCTGACATGCGGCTAATACGAAAATATAGATTTTAATGAATTTCAAAACTTTATTTGATTATAGAATTGATATTTTTCATTTAAAAATGTTTTTTGTTGTTGTTAGTGGGCAATCGAAAATATATATAGATATTAAATGTAAAAAATCAATTAGAGTTTTCAATAACAAAAAAAAAGGTGTTTTTCACCTATGCTCCCTACACCTAGCAGTATGTTCTATAACCTGGGAAGCCGGTGTTGGATCCTCTGTTAATAATAATAATGTCTATGTTATAAAGGATAAATGTGCCCGTCCGTAATGCTGACGTCATTTTGACGGTGGCAACAGCAGACGATTAAATTAAACTTTTACTGGAGTATTTTAAACTTCCAAATGCGCATTTTCAATTTTTACACCGTCGAATAGGGGAAAAAATATACATTGAGATGCAATTAGTTTGAAAAACTGTATAACAATTACTCAATTTTCATTGTTTTTTAATTTCATTTTTAAGCATAATTTTTTAAAAACTATCTTTATCGCATGCAGACTATTACGAAAGATAAATCCGTTTCCACTTGAAATTCATACGCTCAGCGTTTGTTTCCAGCTTATATTCTATAACGAAATTAAAATATTCATGCATCAATAAATAAAACAGTAAAATATAAATAAAACCCAAATTTAAGACATGTGATCTAACTACGCACTCAAACCAGTGAAATGAACAGTATAAAAAAGGCTGATTGTAAATAGCGGTCTTTGGCGATATTTTCGCCTGTTAATTCCTGCAGCGAGGGCAATACGAAAATATAGCTTTTAACAAATTTCAAAACTTCATTTGACAGCATTATTGCTATTTTACATAGAAATAGGATTTTTCGTAATGTTATTGGGCATTCTAAAAAAATATATTAAATGAAAAAAAATATACATATTGGAGTTATCAATAAAAAAACAGTTTTCACCTATATTCTGTAACCCGGGAAGCCCGAGTTTATCTCTAGTATTTTATGACAACCTGAATAGTTTCTCTCTTATGAACTTAAACTAAATTTTTTACTTTATCTTAACTTTTTAATTTCTTTAATTTTTCTTATCCTTTTGTGTGTGTGTGTGTGTGTGTGATTTTGTATAGTGTTTTAATTTCAAAAAACTTAATGAAAAGTCTGTTACGAACAAACTTCTTTTTTCGTTAAAAAAAAAAAAAAAAAAAAAAAAAGGCTACTATAAAGTGCCTTACTTTATTTGAAAGGGTGGGGCAAGAGGATTGGCTTTTGGCCGCCACCGTTTTCCTATTCCCTTTTTAGAACTAATGGAATATTTCATTAGTATTATATATATATATATATATATATATGTATTTTCTATATTAAATTCAACCTTAATTTGTATGCTTAATTTTGCTTATTCGTTTTGTAATTTACTTAGATTATTATATTGTGTAATTTTAAATTTAATTCATTTTTAAGTAGTTTTATACTACGCTTAAACTTAATTTTTCAATGACTCCTTAATGTCTTGGCAAATCGCTTACATATTTTAAAATATAAAGTTGCACAGCAACTAGAAAATCCCAAGAGGATCTTACATTATTTCATTATTCCATAATATATTTAGGATTTTTTTAAATGTATTATGCAGTCTTGCTAATTATTTTTTGAGTGAGTCTTTCATTGTTTACCTGCTTAAATTTAAAATAAAAAATGTCCATAGAAGAATAATTAAAAACTTACCAAGGGTGCATACTGGGACAGAGCAACAGAAACTAAAGCAGCAAGAACGATGAAGGCCTGGAAAAATAAACAAATAAATAAAAGATTAAAAAATGAAAGTGGAAATAGAAAAGAAAATGATGATTTTAAATAAAACCCCAGCAAAAAAAAAAAAAACATATATTAATTGTATAAACTCTGTTGAGATCTTTAAGTAGCTTGCATTACAAACAGTAAGAAGAAACAGAAATTCTTTGTTGGTTGTCATTTTGAAATAAGACAAGTGGATTAAAAATAAGGAATTTTTCCATAACCTGGTATAATTTATAAGTTTTAGAAAACGTGGTTTCTCGCAAATTTTCTTTTGTTGTTATAACCATTGTTGCTGCTCTCAATGCTTTTTAATAATCGTATCCTGTAACATCAACTTTTGTTCAACTTTTAATGTGTTTTTAGTATCATTTCAGCAAAAGATTTAGTTAGTACTTTTTTTTTTATTAATTAATCATACCTGATTAAAAAAAAACTGTATTCTTACTAGTTCTAAATTCTTTTCAAAATACTCTGGCATTTCCTTAGATTTGCTGCAAAGCCATATATATTTATTCCAATGAAGTATTTAAAATATTTTGAATGTATTAAAAAAGGGCCAAAACATACAAAAAGTTGTCTTTTTTTTATTTAAGTGGAAGTTAATAGAACAAATCGAATTAGGGATTTCACACTGGCTTATTAGTTGATGCCAAAACATTCAAAAAGTTGTTAATTTTTCATTTAAATGGAAATTAATAGAATAAATAGAATTAAGGATTGCACACATACCAGTTTATTAGTTTATGTAAAACATTCAAAAAGTTGCTAATTTTTCATTTAGGTGGAAATTAATAGAATAAATTGAACAAGGGATTGCACAGATACCGGTTTATTAGTTAATGCCAAAACATACAAAAAGTTGTTAATTTTTCATTTAAATGGAAATTAATAGAATAAATAGAATTAAGGATTGCACAGATACCAGTTTATGAGTTTATGTAAAACATACAAAAAGTTGTTAATTTTTCATTTAGATGGGAATTAATAGAATAAATTGAATTAGGTATTGCAGAGTTACTGGTTTATTAGTTGATTGCAAAACATACAAAAAGTTGTTAATTTTTCATTTAAATGGAAATTAATAGAATAAATAGAATTAAGGATTGCACAGATACCGGTTTATTAGTTGATGCCAAAACATACAAAGAGTTGCTAATTTTTCATTTAGGTGGAAATTAATAGAATAAATTGAACAAGGGATTGCACAGTTACTGGTTTTTTAGTTGATGCCAAAACATACAAAAAGTTGTTAATTTTTCATTTAGATGAGAATTAATAGAATAAATTGAATTAGGGATTGCACAGTTAGTTGATGCTAAAACATACAAAAGTTGTTACCTTTTCATTTAAATGGAAATTAATAGAATAAATAGAATTAAGGGTTGCACAGTTACTGGTTCATTAGTTGATGCTGGTAAAAGAATCAAATTACGTGAGTCACGTGACTTTTGAATGGCGGCTTATTTAAATATTTAAGTTAACGTTTTGAATGGTTTGAATTTTCTAATTTATTTGCATTAATTCATGATTTTTTCCACACATCAAAACTGATGATTGTTATTAAAGTTTGATTGATTTAAGGAAAAGAAAATTTTTAACAAATGGATATAATTTAAAGATTTGTGAAACTGCTTTAACACAAATGGCTCCTAGAATTTGATAGAACTACAACAATCGACCGACGCTTAAAACCAATATAATCATTATTTTAATAAAAAATAAAATGTATACGATGCAATTTAAATTTTTATAAACTTTTTATCTAACTTAAAATATATATTTAAAAAAGCTATTTTTTTGGTCTGATGTAATTTCCAAACTGTAGAAAAATCCAAATTCTTCCATTCCAAAATACATAAGTCCATAATTACCTTCATTGTTGGTGAGATTAGCGTGAGCTTGACTTAGTGGACAACCGTGCTTTTAGTCGATGATTCGAATGTGGTACTCATCTAATGTCACAAACTCTTATATATACTGTTAACGGTTGTATAGGTCCGCACCAATCATGCATACGTGTTGAATACCAAATATTAACAATGGTCTCGAACTGTGAGGTCGCCGAGTCACTTTTCTAAACCACCTTCCGGCATTTTTACCCACCTTCTCCTTGAAAATATTCTCTTGTCTTCTGTACATTTTTTTTTATTTCTGTCTTTCGGAACGTAACTGGATCACACGCTGGTCACGTAATTTGTGTCTTCTTATTATGAAGGGAGTTTGATAAAGTGAAGGTTTCCGGTAATGAGCACATTTTTTTTTCCCCTTTTGTGTCGAAATGAGATTTGCGGGCCCCCGTCGAACAAGTCGTGAATGAAGTGCTTTTCTTATCTACTTACTTACCTTCTCGAGTCGTTCGACATTATGCGTAATGATAAATAGTGAAGAGTAACAGTCGGAATAAGAATTAAAGAATACAATTAATGTCATTGCTAATTTGTGTATTATCATTTTTTATTTTTTTTATTTAATGCCTTACAGAGGGATTTTGTAGGTGTTAGAGAAGAGAGAAAATATATTTAAATAGATGTAGGAATTTATCTGCGGATGTTTAAATTCATAAGAGGTTCACTGCTGAATTTTAAATAAAAGTGTTTCAGATTGTGTATTTTAATTGAAACTAATGCCATTTTTATGAATAATTCAACGTGACATTTTTACCAAAAAAAAAATATATATATATATATATATTTTATTTTATTATGTTGTTTTGGGATATGATGTTTTATTTAAATTATTGAAACCCCTATCATAATCTAAACAATCTATTCAACGATCTAGTTATGAATTTAATAACCCTGCATTATGCAGTGATGCACATATGAATCAACTATATGGTTTTCGCCCGCCTAGACGGTCGCTTGGGGGGATGGGGGATGCTTTCAAAAGCGTACAGCCCGGACTTAGCCCACTAAATGTCCATTTTACATGGAAACAGAAAAAATAAAACATTTTATTTTAAATTATACGAAAATAACTAATAAAAATATCAAAAAAGCTTGTATATAAAGATTTCGCTATATAAATAATAAATTAAAACCCCTGACAAAGAGCTGCTCTGACCGTACTTATCTAGGGGGGTGGGAAAGCTCCCGAATAAAATAAATAGAAGTGGGATAACTTTAAATATATGGCGATCATTGTAAATGGGTCCTGTGAGTTTCGCGCCCATAAATTGATAATATGGTGATCAAAATAACGGGGCCATGTGTTCTTCTCAGCCATATATCGTTAATACGGCGATCACTGTAATGGGGTTCTTGTGTGTTTCGCGTTTCATAAATCACTAAAACGACAATCACTGTAAAAAGGACCTTTAAATTTTGAGGACATAAACCGTTAAAACAACAATAATTTAAATAGAGCCCTGTGAACTTTACGATTATAAACTGTTAATACGATCACTTTAACGAAACTTTGTGCACACTCAAGATGATAAATATGGCGATCAGTATTTAAACTGTAAATTTTTTCTCCCAAAAAATGTTTTTTAGAATAGGAGGAAATGTACTATATTTTTTATAAAGATTGAAATCCGATCGCTAAAAGAAGAAAAGCGAGAAAACAATTTATAAAATTTGAAATAAAAATAATAGACTAAGCAAAATTTTCCTTGGAAAAATGTCTTGCGCAAAATATCTGATCAAAAATCAGCAATAATTTTCTTATTCGTCTAATCTTCCATAACCGAGTTCATAGCCAAGGTTGGCGATGAACATGAGAAATTCTGGTAAGAATTAGTTTTAAGATTATGAGAGTGACAACAATGATTACAGCAATAAAATTAGATATGCGCCAAACCTCTCATGCTCAAATACACAAGTTGGCTATAAACTCGATTACGGAAAATTTGTTTGTATTAGATCTTCAATACCCCTTTTCTTCCCTTTGGTGGTTGCTGCCAAAATCTCTTATATACATGTTTAACTGTTTTTTTTAGTAGATGTGTTATGGTGAATTTTACGCTCCTGCCTAAAACTGTTGCTGAGATATAGCGAAGTGACCTGAAGCATTCGACACCCGATTTAATCTCCTTAGTGGTTGAATTTCTAAAATAGCTGAAATGCGTATTTAGCTGTTTTTTTAGTAGATTTGTTATGCTGAATTTCAGGCTCCTACCCAAAACTGCTTCTGAGATATGTGAAATAACGTAAAACTTTCGACACCCCTTTTAACCCGTTTGAGATTAACTTTTCAACAATCCTTTCTTAGTGGATGTCTAAATTGTGTAAGGCGCATGACTTCCAAATTCTATTTCCTGGGAGCAACGGTTGCAGCTCGGCGTTGATATATGAGTCAGTCAATCAGGACATGTTCTTTTACAATTTAATATTCAACCTTTACTGAACAAATAAATTCAGTACCATGCTTCTACTATATTTAAATAAAAATATACGTGTTTGCAAGGAGGAAGAGTTTTTCCTCCGTGGTAGTCTACTACAAAAGTCAGCAAACGGAAGTCTGCTATTAAATAAGGCGTAGAATTAAGCTTTAATATTTATGGTATTAAACTCTAAATATGAGTGTAAAAAGATTTCTTGCAGTGTAGTGTTAAACAATAGTTTTTAAATTACAAAACAAATATTACAAAAGAACGTTGAAAAATACAATGTTAAATGCTTTATTTAAATATCGCATATTTTAAAATAAAAATCATCTCCGTTTCATGATTAGCTAACTTCGAATCATTAATTGTTGAAAAGTAATTTTCTAAGAGTGCGTTGGATACAGTAAAATGCTTCTTTTTTCTTTCTTTCTTTTTTTTTTTTTTTTCAATTTAAAGTGCAACATAATTTTTGTGAAGAAATAGGAAAATTTGTTTTACTTGATATTTTAGAAATGATAAAATTTATTTTAAATTAATTTTTCTGGTGGTTAGTTGAAATTCAAAATTAAATAGTCCTATAACATATAGTAGAAAAGGAAAAATTATTAACACATGTAGGAAAAAATTATAATATTCGTCAAAATTATAATATTCGTCATTAGTGTCTTCTTATTATGAAAATAGTTTTATAAAGTGATATTATGAAAAGAGTTTTATAAAATGTGCAGTAATGAGCACATTATTATTATTATTATTATTATTATTATTATATTTTGAAGATTTTTGATTTCGTTGGATTTGAGGACCCTAGTTGAACAAGACATCAAAAAGTGCTTTTCTTATCTAGTACTTGCCTTTATAACCTCTTCGCTACTGAACAAAAAATACTTTTTGAAAAAAATGTTGCAATAGTTTTTTTTACCTATTTTGGTTACAAAAACGATAACAATAGAAAATTTTTAAAAATTGATGCACCAGGGTACTAGTAAATGGAGGACGGGACGCAATTGCGTAAAAATTTCAAAATTTTGGAAAATCATTGTAAATATTTGTTTGTTTTTTTTTAATTGCAAAAATAAATGTTTTTTTATATAACATAATTAAATATTATATTTATTGCTTTAAATGTATTAAATTAATTAAATCGTAATTCTCAAAATTTTAAAATAATTTTTGCCTTGAACTATTGTTAAGAAACGACTGAAAAATTTAAATTTTATTACTTTGTAACTTACCCATCATACGTAGCATAGGGAAAATCTTGTAATCGTTTTGAAAATCGAAAAAAAATTTTTTTTGTCGGATTTACACATTTCAGACATTGGAGATTCCGAAAAACATATTTTTAGAAAAAAAATTTGGGTGTCCGCCTGGGTGTGCGTCGGTGTGTGTGTCTAATCGCTCTATCTCACGAACAAATTGAGATAGAGACTTGAAATTTGGTGTGTACTTAGGGAATAATAATGGAAAGAAGCCCATTGAATATCAGTAACCTCGATTATCCGGAACTATTTTTTTCGGACTCTCGAAATATTCGTTCTGATAAAAGGTACACAAAAATTTTCGAATTTGTTTATTTGAAGGAGTGAATATAAAAGACAATAAAAAACATAAATTTTGCATCATGAATGAACTCGATCGGATAATTAGTTGCCGAGATATTTGTAATCCTATTTTTCACACTCTTCGATTTTTCATGACCCTGTATTTCATTCAAATTTCAATTCAAAGATATATTTTAATTAGAAATAAGACGCTTAACCCGACTCAGTAAACTGTTAGTTAATATGATTATAATTGTCTGAGCGAAGCGAAGGCTAATACTCAGCGAAATATTACTGTCCGGACACTTTACTACTACGATGGATATTAACGCCATGTCCTACTAAAAAAAAAGCCTAATAAAAACCTTTCGTCAAGCATAACTCAAAAAATATTTGTCGGATTTCGTTTCTGATTGCACCAGAAGGTACCTATGAGGGTCTCCTACTGAATGCACCTACTATGAAAAATAAGATCTAAACCGTTTAAAAATTATGTAGAAAAAACTCTTAAAAAAGCACAATTTATCTGCATACGTCACAGAAATTTGGTGTGCGTCACTTTCACCGGTTGATGTTTTCGTAGACAACTGGTTTGAACACATGGAGGAAATAAAAAAAAATACGCACGCAGTAATATTGAATAGATCAGTTTCAATCACGTGATCACAAACCTTGCAACAACACGTGGCAACCAGTTTTGGTGGGCAAACAAATAATAATACAGTATTCCGTACCACGGTGACCGTTTTTAGCCTGTTGCATAAAACCTGGCATGTTGTATGACATACAATTGTGGATGATTAAAACAAATGACATGAATGTTTATTGATCCGGAGGTTATCTTTCTCTGGATGTCTGTCTGTCTAACATACAGCATACAATTTTCTTGTAAAGGATGATATTATTATGCAGTAAAACCTCCATAACGGACACACCCGATTAGTGGACACCTCTATTTAGCGGGCATTTTTTCGATTACCAACCCTTAAATAACTGTACATTTTTTACTCTCAGTAGCGAACACCTCCAAATAGAGGACAAATTCTGCCCTCCCGAGGAGTTCGCTATTCAGAAGTTTTACTGGTAAATCCCCCATAGCGGACACGCCCGATTAGCGGATACCTCTATTTAGCGGACATTTTTTCTATTACCAACTCTTAAATAACTGTACATGTTTTACTCTCAGTAGCGTTCACCTCTAAATAGAGGATAAATTCTGCATTCTCGGGATGTCCGCTATTTAGAGGTTTTACTGTATATAATATTGATAATTATTTTACAGGGCCGCACAAAAGAATAAGAATGTATGAAACGAATATAAACTAAATTCGGGATTGGTAGATCGCTGATGGCTGATGGTAATGTAATTTTAGGATGTTGTTACAGTCATCCGCAGCATGTTTTTAGAGTTTCGTCCATCTAACGAAACCCTACCTGTCTCACTCCTTAGTCTGTCTGTTTGTTCGTCTGTCACAGAGCCCGTTCTCAGAAACTATCTATGTCGGAGACTTGAAAATTTGCATACTTATAGCTGAACACCACACATCAAACGGCAAATAATAAAATTTTGAAAAAGTCTAATATTTAACCCTCTGGGCTCTAACTTGTGTATTTTAAGCAATTTTTCTAACTCAGCCCCTAATTTAATTAAGTTGGAGACATGAAATTTTGCATACTTATAGCTGAACATCTCACATCAAACGACAAATAATAAAATTTTGAAAAAAGGCTTAATATTTAACCCTCTGGGCTCTAACTTGTGTATTTTAAGCAATTTTTCTAACTCAGCCCCTAATTTAATTAAGTTGGAGACATGAAATTTCGCATACTTATAGCTGAAATCCTCACATCAAACGACAAATAATAAAATTTTGAAAAATGTCTGATATTTAACCCTCTGGGCTCTAACTTATGTATTTTAAGCAATTTTTCTAACTCATCCCCTAACTAAGTTGGAGAATTGAAAGTTTGCATACTTATAGCTGAAAACTTGCGATAACACGATAAATCATAAAATTTTGAAAAAGTCATATTTAACCCTCCGGTCTCTAACTTCTGTATTTTAAGCAATTTTTCTAACTCAGCCCCTAATTAAGTTGGAGACATGACATTTTGCATACTTATAGCTGAACACCTCACATCTAACGACAAATAATAAAATTTTGAAAAAGTCTATTACTTAATCCTCTGGGCTCTAACTTGTGTATTTCAAGCAATTTTTCTAACTCAGCCCCTAATTAAGTTGGAGACATGACATTTTGCATACTTATAGCTGAACACCTCACATCAAACGACAAATAATAAAATTTTGAAAAAGTCTATTATTTAACCCTCTGGGCTCTAACTTGTGTATTTTAAGCAATTTTTCTAACTCAGCCCCTAATTAAGTTGGAGACATGAAATTTTGCATAGTTATAGCTGAACACCTCACATCAAACAGCAAATAATAAAATTTTGAAAAAAGTCTAATATTTAACCCTCTGGGCTCTAACTTGTGTATTTAAAGCAATTTTTCTAACTCAGCCCCTAATTATGTTGAAACATAAAAATTTGCATACTTATAGCTGAACACCTCACATCAAACGACAAATAATAAAATTTTGAAAAAATCTAATATTTAACCTCTAATATTTTGTCTCGTGCAATTTTTAAATTTAAACTGTTTTGCAATACTATTTTTTGTTAATTTTGCATAATAAGTGTAATGTGACGTAATTTGTTCTATTTCAGATTTCTAACGCATGTTAATGAATTTATTTTACAATATCCTTTCTCTTTTAAAATTCACATGTAAATATAGTTTTTATGGCGTAATTTCCAATAAGTGCCTGCTTTTTATACCTAATTATTTAATTGTAATTTGAAGGGGTTTTTTCTGTTTATAATAGTAACGTGTAAATAATTTTTTTATTTGAAGCAAACATTATTGTTTGCGCTGTTTATAGAGTGGACAACAGTTTAAATTAATACTATTTTCTAAAATATGTAAAAAATATCTGTCAAAATGCTGAATATTTGAATTTAAAATAGAAATAAAACCTCAAAAAATGAGTCAAATTAAAAAAAAAAAAAATTAATGAAATCTGCAGACCGGGATCTTCTATTGAATAAAATGATCTAAAAATGATTAAATTCCCATGTATAGCTTTTGCTCTTATAATTTTTTTTAATGGAACGATTTTGTCCAACTTTAGCATTAAATATCTCTTAAAATAATTCTTCGATTTGAAAACTGCATGCATTAGTGTGTTGATCAAACATTTCACTATAATACCAACGATTTTCATATATTTGTATGCAATAGTTTTCTTAATATTAACGAAGAAAGACCTCCGGTCACAAAAAATTCAAAACCGGCGGAGGCGGCGGTGACAGCGTTAGTTACTTTTCATAGAATAGAGAGATATATAAAAATGAAAACTTGTCTATCTGTCTGTTTGTAATTCTATAAAAAAATCCACAATTTGGAAGCCAAAATTGTGAAGAGATACGTACATGTGTATTAAAACATGGCCGAGACAACTAAAGTAATCCGGAATCGAAATAACTTATAGTTAATTTTTAATTAATAAAAAACCATCAATTTAACAGCAATTTCTTATCTAATTTAAACATTTTTCGTTATAGCAGTTGCCAACAATTAAAAAACACAATAAAATTATTACTATAACAATTAATTTTCTACTGCAAGATTTCCACGTGAAAAATGAAAATGAAATAAGTAGTTTGCCGAATTTAAAAAAAAAAGGTGAATATTACGACATAACTTTTCTATTGCAAGATATTCACGTGAAATATGAAAATGAAATAAATGGTTTGACGAATTTAAATGAAAGTGAATATAACTTCATAGCTTTTCTATTTCAAGGTTTCCACGTGAAAGAGGAAAATATTACGTCATATTGGAAATATAAAGGGCATGGTGGATATAGTATAACGTCATATGAGTGTGAAAAATGTATTGAAGCATAATAAAAACCCGATTAGGGAAATATTGGCGTATTTTAACATTATTGCTCCAATTATAAATTGAAATAAGTTCATTTATAGCTGTATTCTTTTGCGTCTGTTATATACATTTATACATTTTTATATAGCGTTTTCATATGATTCATTCAACATCATTTCGACTGCTTTTTTTAATGTTTGTTTTGTGTTGTATGTTAAATTTTGAAATTGATTTTTCAGAACAAACATCCTTCAAATTCTGGGCAACGCCGGCACTTTAGCTTGTAACAGATAAATGGCTTTTGTATCTGTACATCTAATGCTAATATTATAAAGCGTTATAATATTATAAAGTATATAATATTATTAATGCTTGTACGTTTGTGAGGTGTTATCTCTGAAACTACATAGCAACTTTAAAAAATGTTGGGGCCATCTCTGCTCCGAAAAAAAGACTATTTTATGTCAGTGCAAGAACCTACATCGCTGCAGGAGCAAAAAAGTTCTAAAATTGTGATTTCTGCGATATTGATTGGGTTAGCAACTTTAAATTTGGTGCGGTAGTTACTTTTAAGATGTAAATACTCGTAATGAACGCTCTCTAAAAGGTTCAATTTGACGGATAAACGTAAAAATTTTTAGAAAGTTTCTAAACTATGATTTATTTGGAATACTGAAATTTTTGGGATACTGTTGGGGTTAGAAACTAGAACTTTGGCATGGTAGTAATTAATAAGATGTATATGCTCGTTGTAGAACGAATTCTAAAAAATAGAAAGGCTAAACAAAGCGGAAAAAGATCTAAAGATGATCTAAGTAACGAAGAAATTGGAACTGTTAGGAATATAAACATGAACATTGACATGGCTGTATTTATCATGACGTAAATTCTCGCAACAGAACAATTTCTAAAAATGTTGCTATAAAAAACAGTGCAGAAACAAAAAACTTTCAAAAATTTTCTATTTCTCTGTTACTGCTGAGCCCAAAATTTTGAAATTTTGTTTCGGGTTAGTTTTAAAATATACAATTGTGTCTATGAATGGTTTCTAAAAAATTTAAAATTTAAAAAGATGAAATTAAAGGAAAGCGATCTCAATTACCATTAATTTGGAATTATTAGGTACACAACTTTAAATATTTCATAATGCTGCATTTCTTCCGCAAAACATGCGATTTAAATGCAACAAAACCGATAGATACCCACCTAGCATTAAATAAAATAAATTGTGTAAATATTGAATAAAGACCTGTATGAAACAGTGAGTAGGTTGCCCGAAAGTACTTGTTAAAGTGTTCCTTCTCTAGGCTTTTCTCTCTCTCGCCAAGGCCACTAACAGAGGGAAGTGCCGTTTTAAATGTGATATCAATTTTTTATCAGATTCATTTTTCTAGACATTTTATCATAAGGTCATATTCTCAATTATCATTAGTAGATTTTTTATATATTAACATATTCTGGTGAAATTTTGTAATCGGGTTCATATTGGCGTATGTTAGCTTGCATGATTTGCTGAATAAATATGTATGGATTTGTAAATTACTTCAAATGACACTTTGACAGCTCAAAAGTTATGCAGACGATATATTCAGATCTTGTGTCATACTTTACGTTGTAATCATTGCCGATTTCTTTTATTTAATACATGCTAAATACAGCTCAACTTGTGCAGAATATGTTTGAAAACAGAACAATACAGCGTATGTAGTGGGCAGCATACACTCATCATTTAAATCCGATCGAGCATATCTAAAACACACTCTAACGAAGCATTGCATGCCACTTTTGATGTATTCGGTATTTTGATACTATATTAGATTTTGAGAAGAGAATTCCTTAAATGTTATCGACAACCTCATTGCATCCGTGGAAAACAAATATTGTACAATATTAACTATTCCGGGGGAGCACACACCATATAAAGTGTAGTCCATTCTTTTTAAATATCATATATTTGTCATTTAAAGTTACTCAAATTGGTGCGGAGCGTCTGATTATGCTCTTGACATCATTTTATACAGTTAAAATTCCGATATAAGTAAATTAGTGTTTCATTTTCTATTTTACTTTTAATATATTGCGTACTTTCAATTTTATATCCATGCATGGCTGTCTTGAATGGTTTGATTTCCCAATTTTTTAAACAGTGTATACGAATTTATATATAAGATTTTGCAATTCTACAATTCGTTTATTTTCATCATTTCAATTTTTCGCAGTATATGGACAATTAAAGATAACATCTCATTTTCTTTGCTTCCACATGTTATTAAATCTATGTTCTCAGTAATATCGCTCAGACTAATCCCTCTGAGGGAAGTCCTAGTTTTTCGAGTTATAACGATGTTTCTTTTACGCAATCCGGTACCACTCGATTATCCCGCCGACCCAAAAACTATCGCCAAACTATAAGATTAAATGTCAATAATGGCATATCGTAAATGTCAAGCATTTAATGCATCTCCATACCTATAAGGGAGTTACCATAGGGGGGGGGGACCCTGGTCTGTAGCCAAATGCCACCAAGTTTGTCGCCAACTTGGCGGTATATCGCCAAATTTGGCGACCAAAATTAGTCGCCAAAAGTGACGCGAAATTGGCGGTATCTCTAATATTTCGCCAAATTCCCATAGACTTCCATTGTAAACCAATAGTGTTTACTTGCTTATAGAAAATCAACAAATTGAGATATTTTAGTGCAACAAAAAGTAATATTAGCTTAAGGGATTACATTAATTATATTTAAGGGAGTCCAAGTAAATTAAATTATGAATAAAAGTAACATGATACAATGCCTAGCATGTATCACATGTTTTATTTTCATATTTTATATTACGTACATCCATGATGGGTAAGTATTACGGTAGTCCCCAACGACTAGTTTTTTACTTAGTGTGAAAAATTTCAAAACCATTGTTTTTCAAAATCCATAAATAAACTTTACACTTTATACACATAGCTCTTCTTTTGGATTTGCATTCTTCCAAATAACACTTAGACGCATTTTTTATGTCTATACATGTCTTGGCAAATGCCCTACATTGTCAAGACAGATTTTCTTTGAGGGTGCGTTAATTTTTCTTTGCTTCTTTGTCATTTCTTCTTTCAGAACTTGAATTTATTGGTGGCCTACGTCTTCTCAGAGTTATATCATTTCTTCCTCCATACTTTATTAGAAGTCTAGCAATACACATCCTAGTATCTATTATTGACATGTATTTTCACCTTCATCGCTTTATTATCTCTTACGTAATGTTTCCCGCAATAAGAAATCACTATGTATACAAAGTGAATAAATACACGCGTTGGGCATTTATTTGCTTTTGCTGTACGGTGATAATATGTTAGGTACCACTAAAAGATATGTACCACATGTAGATATGTTGTACATCTTTGCTACAGCTAGCTGGCTACTTTTACTTTTTTCTTATCCTCTTTCGACTATCTCAAACATGTATAAATTGCTTCACTTTCAAAACATGTTGAAAGAAAAGTAAATGACTTATTACAGGGTTCGTACACATCAGAGGAATCAGGGGATTTAAGGTACCAGTACCAGTTTCTGGTACCAGTTTTAGTACCAGAAAGTTCGTAAAGTATTGGTCGCTTAATCTGACGATATATTTTTTTCCATTAAATAAGGCAAATATTACTTTACGAAAATTCTGGTAAAAGGTCCTTGAAGTGTGCGAACCTTATGTTATATTTCCACTTTAAAACGAAAATCAAATCATCCTCTCTAAGAACCTCATCTTATTCTCCTTTTTTCTGTTCGTTATCAGTTCTCAATTTTTCGTGTAGTAGAAACGATTCGATTTGACGTAAAGTTCCGGAAAAAAGAATATTTGGAAAAGATATTCTGTACATTTCAAGCTAGTAGAAAATCTGTCTGTATAAATTATACGGTTAGAATTAGGGCACAGTTTAACACAATAATTTAGCAATACCCCCACCTAAACGAAAATCTCCCATATCATCTGAGGTAATACTGCCATTGCTAACATATGTCTATACAGAAATCTAGTACCAATCCATCTCTAACAGACAGGACAAATATTATAAACCTAGAGGACTAGACGATAGCCCGTCAGAATGACGTGTTTGCATTTTCAAAAGAATGATATAGCATTGCATTATAAAAAGAATTATGAAGTAATAAATTTTATCTTAACTGGCTAATAGGATCAGGTGGGGTAAAATAATTATAAAAACAGCTCATTTTTCATTGAAACTTAATTTGCAAGAAAGAACTTCACTCACAAAATTTGAAGAACTATTTCACAAAAACATGCAAATTGGTACTAATAATGCTATTTTAAAACATATTGTCAATTAACGTTCGTCTTCGTTCATTGCATTAAAAAAAATCAATAACCTTTAATTTCTTATAAATCAGAAAAAAATAAATAAATAAGAGTCCTTCACGGATTAATTGCCGATAGCTGGCCTCAAAATAATAATTATATAAATTAAATTTTAAAAAGTTCAACTCAGATTAAATCCTGATTCTTTTTTTAAACATGCATAAAGAAACATGTAATAAATTTTGATCATTAAAAAGATCCTTTATCACTTAAGTAAATTGCAGCTATTAATTGCATTAACAGATTTTTTTTCTCAAATTCTTTTATTAAATTACAAATTTATTTTCCCTACAAAATACAAAAATACAAAATTTTATATATATACTACACGGCATTCTATATTCCTGATAGTCTAATTATATTTTATAAGAAATACTATTCATTTTTTCTCAAATGTCTTCAGAGGTCAAAGAATTTCAAAAGAAACTTCTTTTTTTATTTTAACTACAGATAGAGGGCGCCAACAAAGCATAAAAGTTCACAATGAATGCGATACAAACGAAGGTCTACTTATGGAGGGAGAGATTGAGCTGCCGAACTAATTTCAACTGAAGTTATCTCAGAATATATACGTAATTGAATGTAAGTCATCTCTCAAATGTTAATTTATTTTGAACAATCTTTCTAACAATGTAACTTTTATGAAGTTTTATTCGAGATAATAATTTTGAATAAAAATGGCCGAATGGAATACGATAAAGCGAAGTGGGATCCGGATGAGTTTACTCCGGAAGTGTTATACACTTAGCGCTATAATATATATAATTTGGTTTTGAAGGTCCATACTGTGGGAAATCACACTGCCCAAAAAAGGAAATCATTTTTAGTCCAAAGAAATAGGTTTAGGTCGAGGTAAGCTTAAACATTTTCCTCTTGTAAAATCTAAAAAGAGTGACAGAATTATCAACAAAATACAGATAAATCCTTAGTTTAAAGAATCTATTTTTTGTCATTGTATCAACAAATTTCTGGATTGACATGTCTTGCCATCTGAGGCATTTTCGATGTACCCATTAGAATATGTCTGTGAGTTTCATCATATCATAAACTGTAGTATTCGCTCAACTGTGCTCTTGAATTTGCGCTGAATGTAAATTTGCTTGTGCAGCTAGTTTCTCGAACAGCTCAATATTCATAACTGTGGTTAAATTTTATTTTGAAGAAAATTATTAATTTTAACAGTATTAGGCAATATTCTTGTACACTTAGAAATAATCAGCTATTGGATTTCCATCACATAGTTTAAAATTAATATATAAGAAGAAAAAGTACATATGTATTAGTATTAATAGAATTGGGATAAAAAAATAAATTTAAAAGTTGACCTAAGAAAATCTTTTAATATTTTATTATTATTATTATGTCTTATTTACGCGAGATAATAATTTGAAAATATAACTATGCGTATAAAAATGGTCATCTTTATTTATTTTGAGTAAAATATATATTATATATGGTGTCCAATGTATAAATGTGTTTTCAATAAAATTGCAGAATTTAATCAGCAATAAATAATATTTAATAAAACAAATATACAAAATCCACTTAATCTGTTGCTTATCCTGTTAAAAAAACACTCATATTTTAAGTTAATTAAATATAGGGGGATTTTATTATAATTTCTAAACACAATAACAGTATTCCCCGAGTTTAATCCTATATATAGCAGTTGAGTACTGAGGTCCACTTTTGTGGACCTCAATAAAATTATACTTTTAAAAACAAAAACTTCTCAAAATAAACAAAAGGAAGTTATCTAGTGAACATTTATAATGTTTTTAGCAATAAAAAAATAATTATGACTTCTTAATTAAAATTTTAACATAGATAAATATTACTTTTACGCAATCGCTGAATTGACGACATTTTTCAAAACCTCACTTACAACCAACGGTTTAGACATGAAAATAAATCAATTGTTCAAATCTGCTGGATTCATTTTGAAGCTTAAACTATCATAAATGTGAATTCATCCTCAAAATTTAGATATTTTGATTGGTTTTATTACAATGGGCTAAGATCAAAGGTCCACATATGTGGACCTCAGTAGCGAAGAGGATAAGTCATCCGGCATAAGGCGTAGTAATAAATAGTAAAGAGTAGCAATCGGAATAAAATTTATAACAATACAATTTACGTCACTGGTAGTTTGTGAGTATTTTTTTTTTTTTTTTTTTTTTTTTTTTTTTTTTTTTTTGTAACTAGATCTATAGCTCTAAATTTTTTCTAGGTGTTAAAGAGATAAAGGGAAAAAAATGAATTAGAGATATGGATGCCTGCAAGGGTATTTAAATGGTTCACTGCTGAATTTTAAATAAAAAAAAATGTTACAGAATGCGTATTTTATTTGAATATAATGGCATTCTTAACAATAAATTTCCGTGACATCATTATTTAATTTAGAATTACTATTTTTTTAGTGCTGTTATGCGATATGCTGTTATAAGTGTTAAAAAGAGTTAAAAACTTTTTAACATAGTTAAAAAAATGTTTATGAATTCAATTTGCCAGCCTGTCTGACTGTCCGTGCTCTAACTCGTGTAAATATAGTCGAATTGCCATGCAATTGATATAGTATGCTAATGAGGTTTACTGTCTCGATTAATTCACCGTCAACCCCTGAAATCCAAATCACTGTTAACTCAAACTGCCGAAATAGGGGAGGGGGGGGGGGAACGAAAGTCGAGTCCAGTAACTCAACCTAGCTCAAACGGTGGGTTACTCAACCACGCATGTCCAATTGAAGCAAAGATAGCGGTCGTTTTAAATTGCATTTTGATGATTTTTTTGTTTGTTGCTGAAATGTTAATTATAAACACAGGCGGAGTAGAACTATTTTGTGGGGTGTGGGCTCGGGCCTAACCTCTTAAGTTCTTTGTGTGTGTGTGTGTGCGTGTGTGTGTGCGTGTGCATGCGTGTGTGTGTGCGTGCATGTGTGTATGTTGGACAATCTATTATCTAATTATATATATAAAATACAAACGTAAATTTCGTTCCGGCTTCTTATAACTAGAGTTCTACTGAAGGGATTTTGATGGAACTTGCACTGTTAGATAGATATTCTGGAAAGGTTTTAGTATATAGCATCGTTCTACGTATATTATTTATGGAATTATGACGGAAACTTCTATTATTTTGGGCGAAAAGGTTACGGTTATTTATTTTTAGTACTTTTTTTTTGTGTGTGTGATCATTATCGCTGAATGATGAGACGAACGAACCAGAATTGAAACGGCTATATATCTCGGGAAAAAAATCTTACTAATTTTATTTAAAATAAAAAAAGACGAGAAAAAAAGAAAAAAAAACAGTTTTCATGAGTAATCTATCTATATCTATACTAATCTTATAAAGAGGTAAAAATTGTTTATTTGTAGGAGGTAAGCTCTGGAACTACCGAACCGATTCCAAAAGTAATGGTATCAAAATGATGGTGTTAGTCCAACTTAGAACATAGGCTATATCTTATGTCCTTGCCACTGGGCAAAAGGTGGTGCAGGAGCAAGAAACGTTCTAAAAATGCGATTTTTGTGTATCTGAAGGGCCTATGAAATTTAGAATGGTAGTTACTTATAAGATACTGATGATCTCTAAGGATATATCTTTAAAAAAATCAAAATTAAAAAGGGGTGAAAATGCGCGAAAAGCGTTCTAAAAAACGTTCTAAATGGCGATTTTTACGCAATTTCAAGAAGTACCAAACCGATTTAAAAAATAATGGTGTCCAAATGATGGTGACAATCCTTGCTCTAACATAGGCTACATTTTATGTCGGTGCCACTACCCCTACAGGGGGTGCAGGAGCAAAGAAACGTTCTAAATTGCGATTTTTGTGTTACTGAAGGGCCCAGATACATCGAATTTGGCATGGTAGTTACATATTAGATATAAATGATTTCTAAGAACATTTCTTAAAAAATTCGAAATTTAAAAGGTGTGAAAATGCACAAAAAGCGTTCTAAAAAACGTTCTAAATTGCGATTTCTACGCAATCTCAGAAATTACCCAATCGATTTCAAAAGTAATGGTTGAAAATTGATGATGACAGTCTTTGCTTCAACATAGGCTCTATTTCATGTCGGTGTCACTACCACCTAGGGCAGGGCTTAATTTCTAACAAAAAAAGTACAGGAGCCCTAATATTCTGCAATACTAAAACCCCCTCCCCCGCCGCATCCCACACCACATTCTTTCCAATCCGCAAATTAATATTTCATACATTATTTTCAAAATTTAAAACATCTTTTTTTTTTTTTTTTTTTTTTTTTTTTTTTTTTTTTTTTACTTTAGTAAAATAAATAGCTTGAGCCCGCCTAAGCGCAACAACTGTTATAAAAATTGAGCCTGTTTCATCTCCATTTCCTACGTGTGCGACACATTACGTCACACATAAGTGCTTTGATAGAAAAAGAAAGTAAAATCTTGGAGGTGGGAGGAAAAGGAAAGGGTAATTTAGACTTCAGTTTTTCGGAAAAGCTATTGCAACGGGCTCCGGAGCCCTGTATTTATGAGCTCCGGTGAATTCTGACCAATATCTAAATATTTACTGAAAAAAGAGAAGTACCGAAGCTGAGCTCCGGTGGGCTCCGGCGCAAATTAAGCCCTGACCTAGGGGTTGCAGAAGCAAAAAGCGTTCTAAATTGCGATATTTGTGTTACTGAAGGGCCTAGAATCCTGAAATGACGCAGAACAGTTATTTATAAGATACAAATGATCTCTAAGAACATTTCCTAAAAAATCGAAATTTAAAGGGGTGAAAATGAGCGAAAAGTGTTCTAAAAAACTTTCTAAATTGCGATTTCTACGCAATCTCAGGAAGTACCGAACCAATTTAAAAAATAATGGTGTGAAAACTATGGTGACAGCGCTCGCTCCTACATAGGCCGTACTTCATGTCTCTGCCAATACCCCAAAGAGGGTACAGAAGCAAAGAAGATCTAAATTGCGTTCTTGTAATACTGCAGGGGCTAGCAATTTGAAATTAGGGATGGTAGTTACTTATAAGATACAAATGATCTCTAAAAACATTTCCCAAATAATTCGAAATTTAAAAGGGGTGAAAATTGACGAAAAACGTTCTAAATGGCGATTTCTACGCAATCTCAGAAAGTACCCAACCGATTTCAAAAGTAATGGTTGGAAATTTATGATGACAGCTCTTGCTCCAATATAAGATCTATTTTATGTCGGCGTCACGACCACCTTGCGGTTGAATTTTTAAAAACGTTCTAAATTGTTATGTTTGTCATACTGAAGGGGCTAGCAACTTGAAATTTGGCATGATAATTACTTATGAGATGTAAATGTTCTCAGAGAACAGTTTCTTAAAAATTTGAAATTTAAAAGGGGTGAAAATGAACGAAAAGCGTTCTAAAAACGTTCTAAATAGCGATTTCTACGCAATCTTAGGAAATATAAACCGATTTCAGAAGTAATGTTTTCAAATTGATGTTGACAGTCCGCGCTCCAACATAGCCTATATTTTACGCTGTTGTCACTACCACCTGTGGGTTACAGGAGTAAAAAATGTTCTAAATTGTGTTTTTTGTGTTACTGAGGGAGTATAACATTTTAAATTTGGAATGGTAATTACTTCAAAGATGCAATTGCTTTCTAAGAATTGTCGGAAGAAAATTCCAAATTTAAAAGGATGAAGTGAGCGAAAAGCGTTCTAAATTACGATTTTTATGCAATTGTATGAAATACGAAACCGATTTCATAGATAATGGTTGCAAATTGATGGTGATAGAACCTGCTCAAACATAAGCTATATTTTATGTCGGTGCCTCAACACCTAGAGGGTTGCATTAGCAAAAAACTTTCTAAATTGCGATTTTTGCGGTACTGAAGAGGCTGTAAACTTTAAATATAGCACGGTATTACTTATAAAATATAAATGTCCTCTAAGAACAGTCGAAAATAAATTCGAAATTAAAAAGCGGTGAAGCGAAGGTAAGGAGCGAAAAGCATTCTAAAAGAGTCCTAAATTACGATTTCTATGGAATCTCAAAAATTATTAAACCGATTACAGAAGTTATTGATTGCGAATCAAGGGTGATAGTCCCTTATCCTATACGGGCTATATTTTATGCCGGTGTCACTACCACCTTGTTGGCAGGAACAAAAAGAAAGGCTTTAAAAACATCTAAATTTCGTTTTCTATAGAATATTAGGAAATACCAACCGATTTCAAGGTTAATGTTGGCAAATTAATGGTGACAGTCTCTGTTTCAACATTTTTCGAGACATTCTATTTCAACTCTATTTCGGCATTTTATGTTGGTGCCACTAACACTACACAGGTGGTACACTGTTAGACAAGAAGCGTGGAATTTGACATGATGGATAATTTTAAGATGTAAACGTGTTAAGATGGTTTATAAAAAATTCAAAACTTCAAATGAATACTAAAATGAGCGCATAACGTCTCAAAACGTCTCAAAATACTTTCTAAATTATCATTTATTTAGAATTAGTTTTAGTTCTTCTTATTAATAAAAACCTCATTTCTGTCTATTACAGTGTTATTATGAAGTTTAGTCAAACTGTGGCTTAATTTGTAATTTTTGAATTATTGCAAAAAGTGTTCTAATAAAAAATAGTCATGCAAATATCCCTTGGCATATTTCAACTTT
Source organism: Maratus speciosus (assembly GCA_963932465.1). Lineage (NCBI taxonomy): Eukaryota > Metazoa > Arthropoda > Arachnida > Araneae > Salticidae > Maratus > Maratus speciosus. The sequence continues at coordinate 126,466,121 of OZ010786.1, forward strand.
TATGCGAGCAAAGCCGCTCGGTTTGCTAGTATTATTATAAAACGGAAATATTTAATTTAAACATGTGTCGGAACTCTCGCATTTCTTCCTACATGTTACGTCATATAAACACCTGTTCCGTGGAGGATTGCTGCGTGGGTGGAAAAAAGCTCACGCAATTTAAAGTAACTGTTGCATCATTCATCGAACTATTTTTCTGAACCCGGAAGTGATAATTTTAGAAACTCAGATGTATCACAAGATAGTGATGTGCTGAGAAACCATTTCACTGACATGCAAAAGAAACAATGTTCTGATGAACGCGAAGTACAGTACAGGGATCTTCCCAGTGGTTCGGTCATGGACAATAATTCTGACGTTTCAATTCATAGTTCGAGATATGGACGTGTTATAAAATCTCGAATTAATTGGGAGATTTGAGTTCCAGACCCTGAAACTCAAAGGGGGAGGATTTCGGAACCCGGGCATTTTCTCCTACATGTTACGTCATACAAACACCTGTTCCATAGAGGATTGCTGCGTGGGTGGAAAAAAGCTCATGCAATTTGAAGTACCTGTTGTATCATTCATCGAACTATTTTTCTGAACCCGGAAGGGACAATGTTAGAAACTCAGATGTATTACAAGATAGTGATGGGCTGAGAAACCATTTCACTGACATGCAAAAGAAACGATGAACTCGAAGTACAGTACACTGATCTTCCCAGTGGCTCGGTCATGGACAATAATTCTGACGTTTCAATTCATAGTTCAAGATATGGACGTCTTATAAAATCTCGAATTAATTGGGAGATTTGAGTTCCAGACCCTGAAACTCAAAGGGGGAGGATGTCGGAACCCGGGCATTTCCTCCTACATGTTACGTCATACAAACACCTGTTCCGTAGAGGATTGCTGCGTGGGTGGAAAAAAAGCTCATGCAATTTAAAGTAACTGTTGCATCATTCATCGAACTATTTTTCTGAAGCCGGAAGTGATAATTTTAGAATCTCTAGTTCTTGCAATATGTAGATATTTTGCTGTTTAGATAAGATGTAACTGTGAACACTACGTAATTTGTAAATTTAACGTAATATAATAGATTTAAATCTAAAGATGGATTTTCTTCTCTTAAACATAAACCTTCATACAAATTAACCAATACCTTATTTTACAGCAAAAAAGCACAAGAATATCCCCGCCTTACAATAAAATAAAAACGGGAGGCGGATAATTTTATAGAGGCTGTCACAGGATTTTTACGCAATGGTCAACTAAGGAGGTATGCGGAGGCCCGCCCGATCTCTGAACTTTTGGATATTTAAACTTTAACTGGCATCACAGAAATTGTCACACAACTAGTGTGAAGCGGCCTGTGAGACCGCTGCAAAGAAAGATGAATAAAAGGCACGATTAACTCATAGGGTGGTGTTATTGTACTAAACTTTTTGCACGGGACTGTTATAATTAAAATTCACCTATTCAAAAGTCTCTGGTGATAGTACTAAAGTTCCAAACGAACAAAATTTCGGTACTATTTGTAGTTAAACTGAAAATTACAAGTTAAACTATAAAAATTGAAAAAAAAAGCCGCGGTCTGAGAGACCGGTAACATCAGTTAAAGGTTAAGGAGGTAAGAGAATTTCCAATCTTACCTGTTTTGTTAATGTATAAACAGATTTAGAAGCCAATTTTTTGGAAATTGACTTTTTTTGTGAGGCAGCTCTGATTGAGCTAGTTTGGGCAGTTGGGGTTGTCGCATAAAACTGGCGTCTCTGCCGGGATCGGGTTCTGCGTATTTGTTAATTATTAGCATTAGTAATCTTAATTACGGATAAACTTAAGAAATTAAGGACGTCAGTGCGTTCCAACTTTACAAAATTGATAAAAGAAATTGAAGAGCTGTTACAGGCTAATAACACTGATGTAGACAATCTTTCGGCTTATTTAGATAGACTAGAATCAAAACACGTAGAACTTTTCTCTTTAGATAAAAACATATTAGAACATTTATCTGAAGACCAGACTTGTCAACAAGAGGCTTTTGACTCAGAATATGAGTATTGACACGTATAATACTAATTATTGGGAAATTAAAAATAAATTATCCCGTTATATTCTTAAATTAGAAAAACGCCAGATTCAGGAAATATCTTTGTCATTAGATGCCATGGCGACTAGAAGAAAATTTAAACTGCCTAAACTGGAACTTAAACCCTTTAACGGGCAAATTAGAAATTGGTTGTTCTTCTGGGGCCAGTTTGAAAACATTCACGAAGATAGCGACATAGTAAACGAAGACAAGATGCAATATTTGATTCAAGTCACTCAAAAAGGCTCTGAGCTATGGAAATTGTGGATTCTTTCCCCCCTACAACCGATTGCTATCCAGAAGCGATTGAATTGCTGAAGGCCCATTTTGTAAGAAAAGATGTTTTGATTGAAGTATGCTTACGCGAAGCACGAGACTTAGTAATAAAACGCATTAGGCCAAGGCCAGAGACTATCGTTAGTTAAATTATATGATAAAATTGAAACATAGCTTCGATCTTTAAAAATGTTAGGAGTATCCAGTGAAAATTATCCTTCCATTTTGTACCCATTGGTCGAATCAGCCTTACCTTCGGATATTTTTAAATTATGAAAGGCATCTTGACACTTTAACAGTTAATGAGGAGAAAGATAATGAAATTAATAAATTAGATATATTAATAAAATTTTTACAAATTGAACTAGAAATGGAACAAAAGTTCAAATTAGCTAAGAGTGGTTTTTCCTTCGATAAAGAGGTTTCAATAGAGAAGTTAGTATCGAAGGAAAGGAAAAAAAAATTCCCCTTCCTACGGCGGCCGAACTATATAATGCGGTTGATGGAAAATCGGAAGAACGGTGTGTCTTTTGCGAAAACAAACACGTAGTCAAAATTGTAGAGCGGTATGGAAAATGACACTCGCGAAGAGAAAAGATGCTTTATTAAGAAAAGGAGCATGTGTTCGTTGTTTCAATGTCAATCATTTAGCAAAGTTTTGTAAATTCAAAATTAATTGCACTCATTGTTCAAAAAATCACCACTAGTTCCTGTGCATAGAAAAGAATAAAATTAACTTGAGCGATAATTCTAAAGCGGATTCTACGGCTATGCTTGTGAATACAACTTCTAGAAAAAGGGTTTTGCTTCAAACATTGGTTGTACGCATATACAACGGGAATATAGTACGAAATGTCAGAATTTTATGGGATACAGGTTCGCAACGCTCGCAAATATCGAAATTTGCTGCCAAAATGCTAGGATATAATAGTATAAGGAAGGAAAGAGTAGTGCATAGTTTATTTGGGGGGACGACAATGTGAAGATCTACACGATAGTTATTTAATTAATTTGGGAAATATGAATAATAGTTTCCGATGTAAATTTGAAGTATTACACCAACAAAATATTTGCTCTGAAATTGTCCTTATTCCGGAAGGCTCCTTTGTTAATGAAATAAAAAGGTATGGAATTTTATTGACTGATAGAGTCACCAAGGTTAACGATTTATTATACGAATTTTTTCCTGCCAAAATTCATGTGTTAATTGGTGCAGATGTCGCCGGCAAATTATTTACCGGGCATTTAAAACAATTACAGGGAGGATTAGTTTGCATGGAAACTCGTTTAGGATGGATAGTTCTCGAGGAAACTGAGAGTTATGAAAATAAAAATACGAATAATCTAATTTTTTTTCTCTCCCTGTCAAAGAGGCAAAAATTGCCGAGTTGTGGCACCTTGACACTTTAGGAATTCGAGATCCTGGGGAGAAAAAAAAGTAGAGAAGAGATAGAATTAGACACTAAAGAACATTCTCAGTAACATAAGAGTAGATGACGAGGGTAGATATGAAGTTAGTCTTCCAGGGATACAGGGTTACCCTCGTTTACCCAGTTACGAAAACTTCGTTCGACGTAGATTAAAAACCTGTGTCGATTCATTGAAAAGGGTAGGTGAAATTAGGCGATTATACTCAAGTATTTGAGAAATGGTTAGACGAATAAAAGTAGAAAAAGTTGATCAGAGAAAAGCATTAGGTAGTGAGCATTTCCTTCCTCATAGAGCGGTGTTTAAAGAAAACTCCACTACAAAGGTGCGGCCAGTTTTTGATGGTTCAGCTCAGGAAAAGGACTCACCATCGATAAAGGATTATATCGAAAAGGGGCTTAACCTGGTAGAACTTATTCCTTCTATTTTAAATACATTTAGATTGTGGAAAATATGGGTAACTGCTGACATAAAAAAGGCCTTTTTATAGATCGTCATTACAGAAAAAGATGGATCATACTTGAAATTTCTAAGGTATGAGGAGGGGGTGGGGGCTTCAGAAGTTGATAACGCTTCAACACAGAAGAGTAGTATTTGGCATTTGATGTAATATTAGATGTAAATTTCCAACTGGGCGAAAAATGTCCGGACCAGGATTCGAACCCGGGACCTCCCTGGCTGAAGCCGCCAGTGCTCTGCATTTTGAGCTATCCCGGACGATTCTGGTCGAACTTTTTCACCAAGCTAACCTTGAAGTTTTGATTTTGTTTTATATTAAAAAGTGGGTCTAATTTTTAACTTACATTTATGAAATTAAATAATTTGCAATTATTAATGAACAAAATAATGGTACTAATTAAGGTATAATTTTATATTATGCTTATTACATTTTAATAAATAACTTTCTAATCTGAGGTGTAATAACTTGCGTTATGGGTCCACTTAAAATGCAAATATATTTCGTGACTTGTTTCTCTAAATAATCTGCCCAAATTGACAAATAATCCAAAAAATCCCAATCCTATATAACTAGGCTATATAATCTATAACAGATTTTTTTTTATCAAATATTAAACAGGCAAAAAAAAAAAACCCTCTTGACGAATGAAACTTTCCCCAGACTCATTTGCTGTATATAATAGGAGTGGATGGATTACGAAAGAGGAAGATTTGGTTAAAAAATGTACAGATTTTTTCCAATGCTTGTCCTGAAAAGTCCGTTCTTTAAATCCTTAATAGGTGTTCAATTCATACAAAAGAATCCAGTTAATCTAGTAAGAGAAAGCAGTGTATTTATATATGCTTCTTTCCTTACGCAACGCATCGATTTCAACCCCTTGATGTGTCTTTCAAGCATCTCTAAGCTCATACTAAGAACAAGAGGTGAAAAAGTGTTTATTTTCCAACGCTGCGCGATCCATAACAATTTACCAAATTGGAAAATTATTTAAAACTGCATTTTCGAGAGCAGCAATTGTAAATACTGCAATCAGAAGGTTCGAGAAAACAGGGATTTTCCCCTACAACAATGTTTTTCCAGACCATCTTTTTGCTCCTTCGGAAGTGACAGAGAAACCCATGAAAGTCATCACAGGATAATGGAGCTCAACCTTCCGAACATAAACGAGTTGACAACATCCAGCAGCTTTCACGTCGAGCTGCTTCCAGATGCAGCAGTTAACATCACAATCACAGGCGTCATCACTCATTCAAAATGTTACATCAACAGAATACATTATTAAAATTATCCATTCGACATCTTCAGACTATGTAGCCCAGCAATCTGTATTTCCAATTTCGCCTAAAATGTTATTATCCCCTTCTAAGGAAGGCTTTAGAATTGAGAAAAGAAAGGGAAAAACTTATTTTGATTTCTTCTCCCTATAAATTACAGATCGAAGCAGATATTAAGGAGAAATAAGCCAAACAAACTGCAAGACGAAAAAAGAAGTTTCTTTAAAAGAAAAAAAGAAACCAAAAAAGATTGAGGACACATCTTCAAAAGAAGAGGATAATGAAACCTGTATGTTTTGCTATGAACTTTACTCAAATTCTAAATCCAAATACGATGTTTAAAATTCCACGATTAGGCACACGAAGCATGTAGTAATGCAGAAGAATATGATGACAAATTCATCTGTGATTTTTGAAGCTAAAAGAACTCGAAAACGTACAGTGTAAAGTAAGCAAGCCTATACAACGTAGAAAATTTGCCAACGAATTATTTTTTTACACATGGAAGAACACATGTGCAATTTCGTTTTGTTAAAAATAATTAAAATGCATTTTTTACTATATTAAGCAAGATCTTTTTGACCAAAATGAATTTCCAGTAGTTTTAAATGAATACCCAATTTTACCCAACCAGCGAGGTAAAACCAGATTTTTGCATACGTTTGAAAAAAGCTATTTTTTAATATAAATAATTATATATATATATATATATATTGTTTGAAAAGGACGTTTTATTATAGCCAAGGATTCATTTTACATTAAAAACAGTGTTCAAAGTTTGTTTTCCCATTTCACAGCATTTGAGACTAACAACTTTTATGGTACCCGATTTTGCCCCACCTTCCCTACATATATTTAAAGGATGCTGTAGAAGAAAATAGCATGAAACATTTATTAGCTCCTTTCTACATCTGTTTCTACCAAAATTTTTGGTAACATGCCATTTATCTTTTTAAAATAAGCAATTTTTCTATTCGCATACACTTTACGGTAGTTATCGCGATATATCACCAATATTAACACGTTGATATATTCAGATATTAAATTTACGATATTCTCCCCACCTAGCAGTTAAAGTTTTGAAAAAAAGATCAAAAAAGTTTTCCGAAAGCTTGTAGCAATTTATTCCAGGATGATATTTTAGAAGTATCGGCAAATATGTATATATATATGCTCTAAAAGTTAAAATCTTCTAAGTGATGATGCAATTGATTTTTAAAAACATGAGTTTTAACTCTTTCAAATACATTAATGAGCGTAAGTCACTTCGTGCCTCACAAAGACTATATTTTTTCTACCATAAAACTAACTAAACGTCCGTATTTTAACACAATCTTTTTGGAGCAAATCAGCAGGCGAGATTTACATTTACCTAAGAAAATTTCTTAACATTCGGACAAATATAAATATTTTTTACTAAATAAAATGTGCAAAAACTTCGACAAAATAAGCAAAAACCTGAGTTACATCGTGGTAAAAATCTTACCAGCCTTTTTCCCACAAAATATTAATATTTTTTCACTCGGGATACGAAAGCATTATGTTTTTACCATCTAAAAATTTCAAAGAGTCTAGATGATAACGACAAACTTTAAGAATTTAAAATACTGGAAGAACCTTGTCCCTGCCCCACATCCCTTTCCAGGCATATTTCAAAATTACACATAAGACTCCAAAAATCAAATTATGCAGAATATTAATACCAAATAATAATAACAATACCAAAAAGCATATACTTTCAATTCTCTTTGAAATACTGCAATACATTTAAAAAAAATAGAAAATTAATCTTAAAAAAATTCATTGTCCGAAGTCACTTTTCTGTTTTTCTGCGCATTTTACTGTACGACTCACATTACGTAGGGGAGACCGGCGGAATGGCGACACCTTAAGGGAATTTAAATTTTTTCACCTCGAAAAAATGTTTATTTTTTAATAGTAAAAATTCTAAAGCTGAATCATGATCTTTAGTATCTGTATAAATTTAACCGTAATCATAACTGTAATGTAAGAATACATAAAAATATTTTTTAAACCTCTGCACAGTGGCGGGATTACCCAGGACACTGGGGTAATTCCGCCACTGTACCGGGGTAATGCCGCCACTCTTTAATGACCTAGTCCATGCATCAAATGGATACTAAGAAACACACAACATACTGAAAATAGTTAGAAAGCAAAGTAATTGAGCAGAATAATGGTTAACCTTACAATTTACTTCATATTGCAAAAGTCACTCTGCTGAATTGGCTCCACTATATTAAAATGAGGCCATTTCTCACCCGATTTGCATGGCGGCGGCATTACCCCGAGAGGACAATATGGCGGAAATCCCCAAGCAAAGCCGAAAGAAGAACCGAACTTGTTCAACACATTGCATCAAAATGTCGGCGAATGCATGTAGATTACGGGTCATATTATCTTAAATACCTAATGTTACAATAAAAGGAGCTTATCTCTACTCATTTGAAGCTCCAAAATAATAAGCAACTAGAGGAAAACTACATTTTTCACTAGAACAAACGAACGACGTACAGCAAAGTCACTCTCACTTTAGGCACTGTTTATATTGTTGGCCGCTATAGTGCAGGCACATTCACTATCTCAAACTGCCCTTAGTTTTTAAACTAGGTGGAGTGGCGGCATAACCCGGGTTGGCGGCATTCCCCCGGTCTCCCTTATATATTATTTAAAAATACACACTTAATGTTATACAGTAGCTTTGAAATGATCGAGTATTGATTTGGCTCAGATGTAAATGGATTTAAGGGTGAAAAAAATTAGTTTGAAAAGAAAAAAAACCCACCAAGATTTTGATATGAAAATAAAATCTATATCTATCAATATTATAAAAAACAAATATATCTGCGCGTAACGCTGATGCCATTTTACAAATGGCAGCACTTTGAAATCTGGAATGAAATTTAGGTTTTGCAATTTCCGTGTTCAGCTTGTCGTCAGCTTAAAATTCCGAGTAAAATGAGAACTCCATTTAATATTTTTGTTGAACATTGTCACAATTCTATTTCAAAGACCCGTGATCGGGGGATGTAACTCACAATTATGTGGGTGGGAAACTGGAAATTGTTTTAATCCCTTCCGTTTAGGTCTAAAATGAAAGTACCAAGTTTTATCCCACGTACTAGGTGAACATTAGAAAATATGTACATATTTATAGTCGAAAAACTTTTTTTAAATTATCTTAACAATATCTCAGAACAATTAATGCTTCCAAAAACATTGTCAATACAAATGTTGTAGAATTTGAAATTCTGAATAAAATGAGTACCCATATTAATATTTTTGCTGAACATTAAGGTCGCAATTCTATTTCTAAATTTTGCCTTAACCGCTAATCAGGAGAGAGACAGAGTTATCAATCCACCCTGCCTCCGTTTATTACATACATGTATTTTCTTTAAGTTGTTGAGGCCCTTGAGATGTTTCTGTAAATATGTTAATGCTTTATTTTGTATATTTTGAGGATTATAATTTAGTAGTTATCGAGAAAGAGGTACATAATTGACAGCCGTTTTACATGCCATTTCTCAACTGATATCGTCAACCTTAAACCTTAGTTTAAAAAAACGTAAAGCTAACTTTAAGCTAACTAATAATACTTTTTTTCAATATTCCGAAGGTTTTAAAATTTTATGAATTTAACTTAAGATGCTTGTATACTAGTCGAATATAATTTTTATTAAAACCATCTTAGTCCTTTTCGTAAAATATCGAAGTTTAAAATTGTGCTATTGACCTATTCCTCTGGCGACAAGAATCCTGCACACTCATTTGTTCCCTAGCTCCTCCCCACTATTTTCGACCTCCTTAAATGTGATGCATACGCACTGTTATTCACTATATATGTCAAATTAAATACGACGCATAATTCAAATACAATATCAGAGATCATAAACAATATTTCCCATAATTTACAAATCATTTTTGAAATATGCTAAAAATCATGAAATAGTGCACTTTTTAAGTTATCTATTTGTTCGTAGCGGCAAAGCCGCACCTAGTAGGGCGGGAAAACTTAGTACGTTTATTTCTGACCTATGTTGAAGAGATTAAAACAATTTCCAGCTTTTCCATATTTAATTCCGAATTCGGCCTTTTTTTTTTCATTTCCTACCACTGGGCTATATTCCGTAATCAAGAGTTTAAGCCATAACTCTGAAAATATCCAAAATAAAGCCTAAAATAATTACAAAATCCTCAATAAATTAATATATATATATAAATTAGAAACAGGGTGAACTGATAACCTCGTCTGTTCTGGCTTCAATCACTTGATTAACGAATTAGGCAAAACTTTGCATTATAATTGTAAAAATTCAACAAAAATATTAAGTACACATTTCAATCAGAATTTTAACCTCTACAACATCTGTATTGACAATGTTTTTGATAGAGTTAGTTTTTTTTTAGATATTGTTATGGTAATTAATAAAAATGTGTTTTTTGACTATAAATCTGTACATATCTTCAACCACTCACCTAGTAAGAGGGGGGAAAACTTAGTACATTCATTCTAGACTTTAAGTAAAAGGATTAAAACAATTTCCAGTTTTCCCCTAATTAATTCCAAATGCGGCCCTTTTTTCCTCCCCTACCACTGGTCTATAAAGAGTTTTAAAGACTTTAAAATTCTATGTGCTCTAAGTTTTTTTTGTTTTTTTTTTTTGGCGGGGGGGGGGGGGGGATGCCAATTTCGAGTGGGAAGAAAAATCTTGATTATTTATTGTGACAATAAAATGACACAGAACATTTTTTTTTTTTTTTTTTTTTTTTTTTTTTTTAATTTAAGCAGTTTTAAAGAGTTTTGAAACTAAGTATTATTACTGTGAGATGTGAAGAAAACGGGGAAACGAAATTTTGAAGGTGAAATTCAGATAAAATTTTAATGAAATGGATATGATGGAATGAATACTTAATGAAATTTAGGACCGATTATTTTTTCACTTAAAGTAACAAATACAGTAGAGCAATTTTTTTTTTAACCTTTAACTGATGTCAAAGAAATTGTCACATAACTAGTGTGAAGCGGTCTGTGAGACCGCTCCAACGAAAGATGAATAAAAGCCGCGATAAATTCATAGGATGTTGTTTTTGTACTAAACTTTTTGCACAGGAGTGTTATAATTAAAATTCACCTATTCAAAAGTCTCTGGTGTTAGTACTAAAGTGAAACAAAATTTCAGTAGTGTTTGTAATAAACTGAAATTTGCAAGTTAAACTATGAAAATTGAAAAAAGCACTAGTCTGTGAAACCGGTAACATCAGTTAAAGAATAAAAAAAAAAAAAAGTTTTAAACAGTTTAAACTTTGGTATTGTGGAGAAGGGAGTAAAAAGGGGAGGTGAAATTTCAGAAGAAATGTTAGCAATGGCGGTTTTATCTTTATTTTTTAAATCAGAAATGAAAAGAAATGCAGAAGAGTTCCACCCCCCGATTAAGAAATAATATGACAGTAAAGCACTTTAAAGGGCTTTTAAAAATTTTTGTATGAAAATAAGCACTTTCAAGCACAAAAAAAACCTTTTGAAAAATGCAAGTACTTTTAAGGACCGTACGAATCCTGATATATTAAAAATTTCCCGACTACAGAGTAGTCCTGCACGGGTCAAGTTGCACCAGACACAAAACCGAATATTATACTTCAGTGAACCCGCAACTCGACCCGAATCCTCCAAAAATATTTCCTCGATCCGCAACCTGGCCAGAATCAGCCAAAATAATTTCCGACAACCTGCAACTCAACCCAGGCCTATTTCAACACGAACCCGAAATAAAAGGAAAGGAAATCCTGTTTTATTGATATTATGAAATGTAATCTACAATTACATCTCTAATAACAATGTTTTATGTAGGCAAATGGACAAATGTATATACTTTAATATTCAAACATATGTGGGTATCATGCCCACAAGTACTTGAAGTGAGGACAGCTTGTTAAAAAGCGCCATCGATATTCACCATCATGGTTGATCTCAATGGCGCTTGCTGACAAGTTGTCCACAACATGGCTCACAATCACATGACACACCTAAGTGATGTAGGATAGGTGGGGGCTAAAGTTACGCACTTATTAATTTTGATTTTTAACGAGCACATTGATCTAAACTTATGTGACGACTGATTAAAATGTTGTATTAAAACCTTAGGCACGTTCCACTATCAAACGACATTCTGTCAAATTATAATTCCGTGAGAAATTGTAATTTTAAAAAAAACATTGCTCTGCGTATCTTTGCCCTATTCGTTGGGCTAAAAGTATGCAGTGATGAGGCAAATGATTCGCAGTGCGCATTTTTTCCCCATTACGGCCGGATTTTGCCCCTATTTTCACTAAAATGAATGAGTAATGTAAAAGCATTAGTAAATTTTGATAATATTTAAACTGAAAATTCTAAACTAGACCATGAAAAGAACAGCGGTCTGCGAGATCACAAATAGCAGTTAACCTCCAACTGTTGTGACAAAAATCGTTTCATAAATACTGTAAGTGGTCTCCGAGACCGCTTAATCGTTGATTGAATAAAATGGTTGACTGACTCATAAGAGGCGGTTTCTGCGCTAAACTTTATGCAAAGGGCTATTATAGTAAAATTTCCCGCATTCAGAAGTCTTCAGCTATACTTCTAATTTACCAAACGAATCAAAATTAAACTAACATAACTACTTAAATTGAAAATTACAAGTTAAACTGTGAAAACTGAATATTGCAGCAATCGGCGAGACCGTTAACAGGAGTTAAGGATTAAGGTTTAAAACAAAAGCGATTCATGAAACAATATTGATTTTTAAAAGTAGGCAGGTAGATACCAACGTTCTATATTTAAAAAAAAAAACAACTAGAAAAAGGAAAATGTAGTTTACTAACTTATATTAGTTAAGCAGCTATTATATTTTATATAATATAAATTTAGAAATTGTGAAAAGCTTTGCATCTAGCTAAAATGATAGGGCAAAGTCCCATATCTTAAACATGTTCGTATCTTTGTCCCAAGAAGGATGCGTACTTTTACCCTATTCTGCAGTATTTTGCTTAACCGGCTACCTATAAGTATAAACAAATGTGATCGAGGTAAACTACGGCATTTAGAAGCTAAAAATATTTCGATCTCCACTAAAATTTTGGATTTGTAAAAATTCCAGGTACTATCAGCTAAAAAATAAAGTGAAATTTAAAAAATATTAGATCAAAATTCGAAAATTTAAACTTACCTCATTTTCTTAGCACAAATTGCTACTTTTAATCAAAGGTTTAAACAAATGACTAGTACACTTGAAACAAAACTGCCACCTATTGGTCATGAGAGCCGAAATGTTGCTTCATATGAAATCAGCCGGTGCGTATTTTTGCCCCGCTCATATCTTTACCCCTACCTACCCTATATCTCTCTTTGCATGAGAAAGTAAAAACTCGGCATTTTATCGCTCAAACTCACGTAAAATTAAAATGCAGTTGTTTATATTTAGGTTTTTTCCAAGTCTAAGATTTTCACAAAAAGTTTGAGCAGAACAATTTTTGAGATAAAATAAATACATATTTCAATATGAATGAGCTATTATTAAATTTACTCCTTAACCTTTAACTGATGTCACAGAAATTGTCACAACTAGTGTGAAGTCAATTAGTGTGAAGTTGTCTGTGAGACCGCTTTATCGAAAGATGAATAAAAGGCACGATTAACTCATAGGATGGTGTTTTTGTACTGAACTTTTTGTACAGGACTATTATAATTAAAATTTACCTATTCAAAAGTGTCTGGTGATAGTACTAAAGTTCACAACGGAACAAAATTTCGGTAGTGTTTGTAGTTAAACTGAAAATTGCAAGTACATAAATAATTGCAAAACTATAAAAATTAAAAAAAAAGTGTGGTCTGAGAGGCCGGTAACATGAGTTAAAAGTTAAGAAAAAAATACATATATAAGAAATGTGATAAATTCTTTTTATTTAAGGCACAGTTAAGAACCATTTATCCTTCTCTAGGAATAGAAAAATTTTACCAACATTTCATTTTTCATATACACGCAAACATATGTATAATATTTCTGATAGTTTTAAAACACATACCCATGATATGTGTGTATGGATAGAAAAGTGCCCAATATTCAGAGTTATAGAAGCATAGGAGAGAGTATGGAGGAATGGGACACATTTTACAAAAATAAGAAAATGAACTTTGTTTGACACAAAAACAATATTTCAGTTTACAGAATACAAAATGAAACACTTTCTAATGTCCCTGAACAATATAGAAACATAATTTTCAGAAACAATTTTATAATTAAAGAAATTGAAAGTTTCAAAATTTGTCCCATGCTTAGTTTAATCCATGCTTAAAGGCTTAGTTTATATTATGGATAATATACAGTATAATGTTCCATAAATAGGGAAACTATTACATGTATGCATAAACAAGTCATTAATATTCAGAAAGCATAAAAAATATATGAAGCAAAATCACTTCTGATCTTGAAATAATCTTTTACTTTATACAATTGAAATCTTATGCAACTTTTTTCAACTGGAGATTGGGCTACCATTGCTTCATCTAGTGTGCGATTGATGAAATGTCTAGAATGATCATATTCAAAAATTTTTATTACTACCAAAACAAAAACAAATTTTGCAGGAAATTTTGCAGGAAAGTAAAAGAATATATAAAATTTATTAAGTTAAACCACCTCTTTGCATGTTCGCCAACATAAATGAAAAATAGTGGAACTTCGAAGGATCACTTTTTGCTTCCTAATTGGTTTGATTAAGAGTATCAACAATAACACAGATTATAAAACATGTAAGCGTGAGGGGGGGGGGGGGTGTTATGAAGAAAATTTTTAAAGTAAAATTTTTATTGTATAAATTTTTTTTATAAACAAACTTTCAATTTTATCCATTGCTGGCACATCTGCCCAATACCTAGATTTTTAACCTGAAAAAAAATATTTTGGACATTCTTTTGAAAAATCAGTCAACCCGAACCCGACACACAAGATTCAAAACCCAAACCGACCCGATCCGAACCAAAAAAGTAAGGTAAACCCGACCCGATGCCGGAATCTAGTACAATAAATACCGATTACACGGCACGACTCTAATATTAAGAAAGATAATTTTGGTATACATTTTAAGTATTCTGCAGAAGAATAGTGGAATATTTAGCCTTCATTATCAGTCAAAGGGGGGGGGGGGGTACTATTCATTGCATCACTAATTAGAAATAAATTATTTAATCTGCTAACCATATTGCAATAAAATATTATTTTTTACATAAAACATTGGAAATTGCACGCATGCAGTAAACACTGATGTAAAGAATAGTCATTTGACTGAACGATAAATATTTAACAATAAAATAATAGGATGATATCGCATTAATACCTGCTAAAATCATGTTACATTATAATTCGAAATTAAACGGTCTTACTGTGTAGTTCATTTTTACTTATTAGGAATCAAGGAGAATGGAAATATAACAAAATTTAACTCATAAAGACGAAATATTTACTTACATCCTAATTTGAAATCATAATCAAGATGGATACCTTGAACACCTCTGTGGTTGCGTGAATAGTCATTACGTCATCATTGAAATCCTTTCTCATTGGCTGACATGGGAGACTAAGATATTTCATGTATTTCTACTATGCGAGACGAGCCGTTAATTCCCAAATTGGCTCATCCGATCTCAGCAATCTGATCCTTTGTTAATATTAATATTTTGGATTACTTTACTGTGATTTTGATCAAATTTAACAAAATAAATCAATTTTGGTTATTATAATTGCATTCTATTTTACATTACACTACTTCATAAGAAAATAAATATAATTATCTACTATATAAATATCAGTTTTAGCCAATCAGATTGCTGGGATCGGTTGAGCCAATTTGGGAATTAACGGCTCGTCTATGCGAGTGGTAAATATTATACCCGGTTACAGATAAAATTCTAGTAAACATGCAGATTTCTGTAGTTTTACAAAAACTAGTTTTGTAGGATTACAGATTTTTTTTTTACAGTGTAGTTGAAAAACTATTTAGATCAAGACATTTAAAACTAGGACATGCGGGGGTACAAATTATGATGTCTAATTTAAGAGAAGATTTCTGGATTTAAATTTCAGAAAAACTATAAGGAAAATTATTAGAACCTGTGTAAGATAAGATGTAGAATATACGATTTTAAGCCAGTAGAAATTTCTGCTCCTCCCTTGCCTACAGACAGAGTAAGAGAAGCTGCCATTTTTGAGATTATTGGTCTAGATTATGCCGATCCATTTATTCTTAAAGAAAATAGGAAGATCTGGTGGGTAATATATACATCTGCTGTTTTTCGAGCAGTTCATTTTGAGTTAGCTACGTCATTATAAACGGTAGTCTTCTTACAAACTTTGAGGAGATTCATAGCACGTAGAGGCAAACCTTCGATTATATACACCGATAATGGGAAAAATTTCGTAGGAGCCGAAAATTTGTTGAAAAAAATTGACCGGAATTCAGTAACAAATGCCAGTACACCTAGCAAAATTGTTTGGAAATGTATACCTCCTTCAGCTCCGTGGTGGGGAGGGTGGTGGGAACGACTTTTTGGAATAACAAAAAGAATACTCAGAAAAGTCTTGGGGAAAAACTCTTTCAATTATGAAGAAATGGAAATCGTTATTTGTGATATATAAAGTGTTATCAACAGTCGCCCTCTTATATATGTGTCAGAAGATTTAAATGATCTAGTCCCTCTCACTCCGTTTATGTTTTTGAAAGAATTGAAAGGACATCCAATATTGATGTTCTGGATGCCGAATCGTTGAACAAAAGGCATAATTATCAACAAAAGCTCCAACAAGATCTTCGTAAAAGATTTAAATCTGAATATTCGGGTCAATTGCGGCAGCCTAGCAGGAATAACAAGATAGAGAAACCTTTTGACATAGGTGATGTTGTTATTGTTACCAGTGACAATAATAAAAGAATTGATTGGCCTCTGGCCAAAGTAACTGAAATTTATCCGTCTAAGGATGGACATATCCGTCTAGTTAAGATTAAAATGAAAAACGGTGAATTTTAAAGACCTACAGTGCGATTGATACCCTTAGATGTATCACAAGATAGTGATGTGCTGAGAAACCATTTCACTGACATGCAAAAGAAACAATGTTCTGATGAACGCGAAGTACAGTACAGTGATCTTCCCAGTAGTTCGGTCATGGACAATAATTCTGACGTTTCAATTCATAGTTCAAGATATGGACATGTTATAAAACCTCGAATTAATTGGGATATTTGAGTTCCAGACCCTGAAACTCAAAGGGGGAGGATGTCGGAACTCGGGCATTTCCTCCTACATGTTACGTCATGCATACACCTGCTCCATAGAGGATTGCTGCGTGGGTGGAAAAAAGCTCACGCAATTTAAAGTAACTGTTGCATCATTCATCGAACTATTTTTCTGAACTCGAAAGTGACAATTTTAGAAACTCTAATTCTTGTAATATGTAGAAATTTTGTTGATTAGATAAGACGTAGCTTTGAACGCTGTGTAATTTGTAAATTTAACATAATATAATAGATTTAAATCTAAAGATGGATTTTCTTCTCTTAAACATAAACCTTCATACAAATTAACCAGTACCTTATTTTATAGCAAAAAAGCACAAGAATATTCCCGCCTTACAATAAAATAAAAACGGGAGGTAGGTAATTTTATAGAGGCTGTCAAAGGATTTTTGTGCTGTGGTCAACTTAGGAAGTATGCGGAGGCCCGATCTCTGACCTTCTGGATATTTAACGAGGTAAGAGAATTTCCAATCTTACCTGTTTTGTTAATGTATAAATAGATTTAGAAGCAAATTTGTTGGAAATTGGCTATTTTTGTGAGGCAGCTCTGATTGAGCTAGTTTGGGCAGTTGGAGTTTTCACAATATCAAAGTGAATGTTCGTAAGTCTTAAAAATTTATTCATTATGAAAGTTTGCAGTTTAAACAACAAATGGCGATTTATCTTTTGCGTCAGGTTAAGAAAAATGCATCCAACAATTTGATAAGGGGAACGTCCATTGTTACTCTTATGACTGTCAGAGCAAATTTCCATAAATATTTCCAATTGTTTCATTACAAAATATATTTAGGATAAATTTGATGCAACCACTTAAAAACGTACGTGCTCTACTCTTATAAACCATATGCAATTTGTAGCATAAAGAATTTTACTTGCCTAGATAATGAACGAAAATTTTGTTACTCTTGTGACCACAAAAAAATGCAATTTTCAAAAATTGTGTTTGACGCAGAAATTCTGTGAATTATACGTGACTATAGAAATAAAATTTACAGAATATGCCAGAATAATTATATCTTTTTAAAAAATATTAATCATTGAACTCATCTGATAGCACATGAATTAGTTACATTTGATTTTGCAAAATGCTAAGTTCTACTCTTGTGACGTTACTCTTGTGACATTTTGTCCATAAAGGAATTTCCCCAAAAATTCAGTTTAAATACTAAACAAAATAATTAAAATAAGTTTAAAAAAATTACTTTTCCATAGAAAAAAACTTTTAATGATGGTTACATTTTAAAATAACATAAAAAAATGTAAAAAATTATAAAATTAATTAGAGTTTGTAAAATCCTCGAGAGTTTATCAATCTCAGAGCAATAATGTGAGTCATAATTTGATTCTTTTTTGCCAAATGTTGTGGTCATCAGGTTCAAACTTGAGAATTCCTTATGCTTTAAATAGCTCTTAGCACTTTACTTGATAATTTTCGTTTACTCCTTCAGTAGTAAAACAACGAATGTTTAAAACATCATATTTTAGAATCACTCAGTATAACCACATAGCAATCTCAGTTTCTGATACTGAACAAAATAAATCATCGTCTTCATTATCAATAATATCACTTGCATCTTCTCCTGTATCATCATTTACTTAATGAAACACAAATTATTTAAAAAGCAGAAAAACCAACGTTTAAAATGCACAAATAATATATGAAAAGCAGCAAACAGCTGTTTCGAATCTACTAGCGAGATTCTTCTTCAGTGCAAAAGGAACAGCGTGCTAGAAAAAGTAAGGCTGAGCAAAATCATAGACAGAGACGCGCTGGCTTTTATGCCCTATGCGGGTGGCGAAGGCGCCGAAACAACCAATGAGAGAAAAGCAGTGGAAACGACTGGGTGGACAAGTAGCGACATCTACCGGAGAAGTAGAGAAAAGAAACCAAAAAAGGGGAATTAAATTAACGCTTTCCAAAGACTTGGAAAATCTGGAGTACTAGATAAGTCATTGACTAAAGAGTGAGAATTTTTAATGATATGGTAAGCTTCCCAAAAATCAAGATCAAGGTTAGAAGAACATTTTTGGATAATGATGCTTGAGGAAAAATCGAACCTATGTTGAGAAGACCAAGAATGTTGAGCAATAGAAGAAATTTTGAGCTCCTGATTTTTAACATAACCTTCATGCTCTTTTAAACGAAATCTAAGAGCACATTTAGTCTGGCCAATATAAGAAAGACCACACTGACAAGAGATCTGGTAAATGCCCCAATTATCTAGGCGATCAACGGGGTGTTTGAGATTTGAAAAAGGGATTTTATTAACAGGAGAAAAAATAACTTTAAAATCAAACCTTCTTAGGATTTTAGCAACTTGCTGACTGATTTTAGGAAAAAATGGTAATACAACTGAAGTATTAGAGTTGGAATTAGAATGCTTTTCAGAATGGTCGGATTTCGTCAATTTCTTATAAATAGAATCGATAATATTAGAGGAATAACCACGATCGACAGCAATAGCTTTGAGGTAATTAAGTTCAGCACTAAGTAACTGAGGAGTGGAACAAATATTAGTAGCCCGAAAAACAAAAGTATTGAAAGCAGCGAATTTCTGGTTAGGGGGATGAGAAGAATACCTGTGAGGTGGGAGACTGACAGCAAAAGGTTTACGAAAGACGGTAGTCTGAAAGCCATTTTCACAACGAATAACAAGGACATCCAGGAAAGAAAGACAGTTATTGGTCTCAATTTCAGAGCTAAATTGAATGCAGGGATCAACGGAATTCATAATAGAGAGAATATGATTAATATCCGAATTCATTTCAATCAGGACATAAACATCATCAACATAACGAACATAGAACGGAAATTTTAAGATTTCACAAAGCTTGACCTCAAAATAGTGCATATAAATATCGCATAAAATTGGACTAAGAGGATTACCCATAGCCAAACCGTCAATCATACGGAAGAAATTACCATTGAAAACAAAAGTATTTTGCGACAAGCAAGCGCGAGTGAGAAGTATAAGTTCCTCGATTTCAAAATAAGAGAAATGGAATTCACAAAGCCTTTTCTTGAGGCAATCTAAAGCCCCCTCAACCGGAACGTTTGTAAATAATGATTTAACATCAAAAGAAACCATCATGTGACCCTGCGGCTTAAAATTATGAAGTTTTTTAACAAAATCAAAAGAATTCTTAACAGTGAAACAGTTACTGCTCAAAAGTGGGGAAAAAACAGAAACTAAATATTTGGCAAGCTTATAAGAAGCTGTACCGATACTAGAGACAATAGGTCTAAAAGGAATGTCAGGTTTATGGACCTTAGGTAAAGCATAAAACCTGGCACAATGCGCAATAGACGGAATAAGGGACTTCTTAAAGTTAGCAGGAATAATGGAAGAAGACTTAATGGCAGACTTAATAGAGTTAATTTCACTAGTGGAAGGGTCTTTGCGGATATCCACATACGGACCATCATTAATTAATTTATGGGTTTTTTCCAAATACGTAGATTTGTCGAGAAGAACAATCTGACCACCTTTGTCGGCCTTAGTAATAATTAAGTTTGGATCAGAACGCAAATTTTTCAGACATTGTTTAACAGGATGTTTAAGATTGGGTTTATAAACATTAGAATTGAAATCAACAGTATTGGCAATGAGATGCCTAATAGACTCTTTTTGAGAAGAAGATAGAGCGCTATGCTTAAAGGCTCTTTCAATAGGAGCAATAAGATTAGGTAAAGAAGGAATAGCAGAGACAGAAAAATTGTTATTCAATTTGAGAGCATCGAGCTGATTGTTACTTAATGGAACACTAGAAAGATTGACAACAGCATTTTGGTTAACAAGAGGCAAATTACTGGAGTTATTAGCGACAGAACTTCCACAAAGCGCATTAAATTTCTTCTTTAAAACCGAACAATGAACAGAAGAAGCTGTGAGAACTCTGCTCCATGACCTTCTGTCAATGGACTGAAAATCAGGAGTAGAATTAGCGAGGCTGATATGTAAAGAATATAACTCGTGCTCTATATGAGCAATTTTGTGGCGAGTCTCTTGAATCAAAGCTCTTAAAAGAGCTAATTTAGAACGAAATAAGACCTTCTCAATCCTATTTGAAGAAAATAAATTACAACGAATGGAAATGAATTTAGGAATAACTTTCTTACGCCTATAATCAAGTAGGAAATGTAAGTGTTCCAAAAACCTGTACTTTTTCAATCGTAAATTACAAAACCTATTGATTTGAGACATTGCGGAAAAAAAAAAAATTACAGAAGAATAAAGGCCCGTTCACGCCAAATACATAAAAATAGCAAATAAAGCCTTTGTGCAACAATATTAAAAAGCAGAAAAACCAACGTTTAAAATGCACAAATAATATATGAAAAGCAGCAAACAGCTGTTTCGAATCTACTAGCGAGATTCTTCTTCAGTGCAAAAGGAACAGCGTGCTAGAAAAAGTAAGGCTGAGCAAAATCATAGACAGAGACGCGCTGGATCCGCGTCCCGCAAAATTTCCGCAATGTCTCGTACGTACGTATGTTTGTATGTACGTATGTACATAACGCGATAACTCTTGATAGAAACATCCGATTTGCTTCAATTTTTTTTCTAGGTTCCTTCAATAAGGCGCTTTCCTGATTAGTTTTGGGGGTTCATTGGTTAAGTATAAAGGGGGGAAAGGGGGGCTAGTCCCCCCCTTAATTTAGATAAATGGGCTTTTCAGGCAGAATTATTCGATTTGCTCCAAATTTAGTACACCGGTTTATTATGTGAAGGAGCTTCCGTAATTAAATTTGGACGTTCATTAGTTAAGTATAAAGGGGGGAACGGGAGGCTAGCCCTCCCTTAATTTAGATAAATGGGTTTTTCATGCAGAATTATTCGATTTGCTCCAATTTGGTATACCTATTTATTATGTTAAGAAGTTGCCTTAATTAGATTTGGAAGTTCATTACTTAAGTATAAAGGGGGGAAAGGGGGTCTAGACACCCCCTTAATTTAGATATATGAGTTTTCCATTCAGAGTTATTCGATTTGCTCCAAAATTGGCATACCGGTTTATTATGTTAAAGAGCTGCCTTGATTAAATTTGGAAGTTTATTGGTTAAGTATAAAGGGGGGTGGGGCTATTCCTCCCCTTAATTTAGATAAATGGGTTTTTCATGCAGAATTATTCGATTTGCTTTGATATGCCGGTTTATTCCGATATGACGTTTCTTTCATTCGATTTGGAGGTTTATTGGTTAAGTAAAAAAGGGCGAAAGGGGGGCAAGGTCTCTCCCCTTAATTTAGATAAATGGATTTTCATGCTGAATTATGCAATTTACTTTAATTTTTTTCTATGTTAATTCTGATAAGGAGCTTTGCTGATTAGATTTGGAGGTTCATCAGTTAAGTATAAAGGGTGGGTTAGACCACCCCCTTTTTTTTTTCATGCAGAATTATCTGATTTGTTTCAAATTTGGTATACCGATTTATTATGTTTAGGAGCTTCCCTGATTAGATTTGGAGGTTCATTGATTAAATATAAAGGGGGGAGGGAAACGGGGATAATCCCCCTTCATTTATTTTTTGAGGTGCATTATTCTTTGAAATGAGAGTATAATATACAATTAGTGTGAATAGCCTATGAGCTCATCTTTTTATTTATACGTTTGCTAGGAAGCTCAAGACAAAGAATTTATTAGAAAGATATACTTTTTGCTCTGTTTGTTTATCAACAAAAGAGGATCAGAAAAAAAAAATGAAACATAATTTAAATTATCTTTTTAGTCTTTTAAAATTATTTTTTATCGTGTAATCGTAAATTTATTGATATTTAATTATTAATTGATAAAAGCGTATTCTGTACGTTAATGTTACACTCTTTTTTTATATAGAATTTTTTTTTACTTCTATCTCTTTAAAATATTGACTGTTGCCATTTCACAGCGCTTTGGCCCATTTTGTCGAGCATTTATTGTCACATAATTAAATTAATTGTTTTTTCAACTCCCACACAATTGCACGTGTTAAAGATATTTGGCGATTTATCACCTGTGGCCGCCTAATTGAAAATGACTTAAAGTGAATGTATTCATTTATAATTAAGTTGTAAAAATATTAAAATGTTGTATTGTCATCAGCAAAGCACTTTGAACATAATTTATATAATTCTAGCCTATCAGTAAAGTGGGATAAAAATCGATTGCAAGATTCCATGAATTAAAAATAAACGGTCCACTGCGAGAATTACAAGCGCTCATAGGGTTCCGTACAATAAGTATATGAATTTTGAATTGTATTACTAAAACAATCGTTTTTAAAGAAAAATAAGATTTCGTAAAAACTATACAACGTAGGGTTTAGTATAGCTGTAAGTATACTAGAAAAGTATGAATGGGTATACCGCAAAAGTTCAAAGAGATATGAACCCTAAATAATATCAAATATTGCTATTCTGTATAAATCTTATTTAAATGTTATCCAAATCTGTTCATGATGAATTTAATTCGGCATTGAGAAGAAAAGTAGTGCATATTTAAACTTCATTTGGCATCCTTCTATATATAAAAGAAAGTTTTGATTTGGAAATGGACCAATGAACATCTGCGTAGATATTCCGGGTAGATCACATCCAATTTGAATGCTTAAGCATGGTCTTTCATCGTTAATATTAAAAAAACTGTTGCATACAAAAATATGAAAATCGGTGGTATTATAGAGAAATGTTTGATAAATACACTGATGCAGATAGTTTTCAAATCGAAGAATTATTTTAAGAGATATTTAATGCTAAAGTTGGACAAAATCGTTCCATTAAAAAAGTTTTATTGGAGCAAAAACTATACATGAGAATTTAATCATTTGTAGATCATTTTTTGATGTTTTATTTCAATTTTAAATTCAAATTTTCAGCATTTCGAGAGATATTTTTTACTAATTTTAGAAAATGTTATTAATTTAAACTGTTGCCAGTTGCATAAACAGCGCAAACAATAATGTTTACTTCAAATTAAAAATTTATTTACACGTGACTATTACAAACAGAAACAAACTTAGAATTTAGAATTAAATGATTACATGTTAAAAGCAGGAAAATTACGTCATAAGAACCATAGGCACAAATGTCATATACGTGTATTTTGGCGCAATTTTTTTCCGCGCCAAAGTGTCGTTATTTTGCTTGATGGGGTAACCCGGATTATGTTGTTTATGCTGTTGATGTTTTCGCCAAATTGGCAACCGAAAAAAATCGCGCCAATATGGGGCGAATATGACATCTGTACCCATCCGGGTTACCACATCAAGCAAAATAACAACACTTTAGCACCAGTTAAGTACCCGTTGCGTATATGAAATTGGCGTCAGAAAAAATTTGCGCCAATATATGACATCTGCGACGAACCATATTTGCACTTGAATTTTAAAAGAGAAACAAAATCTTAAAATAAAAAAAAAATCATTATTATCCGTTAAAACTTGTAATTTGAGGAAATTACGTCATATTTAAAATGGCAAAAAATATAGCAAAACAATTTAAATTGAAAAATATATTTGTGCGAGATATTTTGAGATAATCTTTTCAACTATTATCGTGAATTCGAAGACAGCGCAAATAATATTTCCTTCTAACAACAAAAGTATTTTCACGTGAATATTAATAAGAGAAATAAAACTTTGGTGTAAATTACATCAGATTTAAAACGATACATTTAAAATGAATTATTTAAAAGAACTATCTTATAGCGCTGTTAAAAAAATACCGGGAGACAATGACACTGTTTACTTAATTCATTTTACATTAGCTTATTTTGAAATGTTTAACTAATTTTTTAATTAAATACGAAAACCACCATTGTATCTCTTAACAGCAGCAGATTTGGTCTTAAAAATCTCCAATCCAAGGAAAACGAATGGAAACCCGTTTCAGAGAGATCGCTACTGTTTTTTTAAATTTTAATTCAATATTTTTAAAGCCGATCAAATTAGCGTGATTTTTGGATTTTGGTGTGCCTGAACGGGGGTTGGCGAGCGTACCCTAGTTTCATAAAACTAAATTCCGCGTCGTAATTTTTTTTTTTTTTTTTTTTTTTTTTTTTTTTTTTTTTTTTACAGTGTATCTAAAACAAAACCCTTGTTCAAAGTTTAAACTTTGCGTTTTGCTAAGCTTCAAAAGGAGGTAGCAAATTAGCAACGCCGCTTTGGTCTGTGCCTCGTTTTTCCATACAGGTTTTTAGTTAACATTTAAAGACGCAGTAGGTGTATTGAGAGAGTCACTCAATGCAAACTAGTCGTGAATCCCATAGTATTTATGTGATTAATTCTCATTAAATTAATCTGTTTTTAACAATTTGACGTTTATTACTTTTATACTGCTATTGGGCATTGCATTACACAAATATATCCTGAAAATTTGTTATCTAGGCTTTAAAAGTGATGGAGCACAGAGTAGGCCATCCCCGTCATTATGTATGTCCAAACCGTCCGTGTCTTTAACGGTTAATATCTCGGCTAATTACCGACGATTTTTTATGAAATTCATGATCAACAATGCTTTTATACTTCTGCTACGATAGGTGCCCCTAGTGCTGCTCAACACTTTTGCTGAATGCCTGTAAATCGAAATTTGTGTGTAACGGAAAAATGCGATTTTCTCAAAAACTATGTGACCTATGGCAATCGCTATAATTTTCCTGCAAGGTTTAAACTAACGTCTACTACCTCTAATTTTTTCAGAATTTTAGTTTCAGTAGATTCGGAATTAGATGGGGAAGGGGGGGAACATATTTTTGCACTACATTTTCGACCATAACTTTGAAAATATAATACCGAAAATTAAAAGAAATGTATTTTTGAGTTCAGCGTTACGAGAGCTTTCACACGATACCCCACACACGATATACAAAGAAAAGATTTCTTTTTTCAAGTAACTTAATTAGCCCCTATACATTTTCCCTAAATATGTTTATGAATATTTATTAATCTGTAAATATGTGGATCAACAGTCTTTATTATTTCCCCCAATTTGAACTTTCCAGGTTCCATAGTTTACGAATAAAGTGGCTGTGACAGACAGACACAGGAGTGATCTTATAATGGTTCCGTTTTTACTTTTTAAGTACGGAACTCTAAAAAGGAAGTAAAATAAACTAGCAAAAAAAAAATAATAATAGTAAACTAGAAAACAGGAATTCTACTTTTTCAGAATTTAGTGTCACCCCCGATGACAAAAAAATATATGTATATAAATATAGATACAGTAGAGTCCCAATTATCCGAGTTAATCGAACTTATACCTTTGGAATGGATCATTTTCTTCTGATGAACTGATGGCTTCCATTATTATGAAGTAGTCATTATAAATGAAGTGTTAGGTGAAGATGAAAGAGCAGCTGTAAAAAGTTAGAACTCTGATTTTCTGGTCAGAATAGGAAAAAAAAAAGAAAAAAAAAAGGGGGGGACCAGAAAATCAGAGTTCTAACTTTTTGCGGCTGCTCTTTCATCTTCACCTAACACTTCATTTATAATGACTGTTTCATAATAATGGAAGCCATCAGTCCATCAGAAGAAAATAACTCGGTGAAAGCGGAAACTCCGATAATCGGGACTCTACTGTAGTTCAGTTTTAAGACTTATAACAGGCGATTTTATTTTACATAAAGTGACGTCATCCACATCCGCTGAAGAATTCATCATTTGCGATCCAGTGTTAAACATCATCTCCAGTAAAGTATGCTTAGGACGTCACTATCGCGGAATAATACACAAATCCAAAAAAAGGAGATTTCGTCATTCAAAAAACTGGACAAAAACTCGGCTATCTAAAGATTCAGAGGCCTTCATTTGTTTGTATTATTAATATAGATATTTAAAATTAAATTTAGTTTCTAATAGTTCCATGTTTTATCAGAAATCCTTCAATTAAGAAGAATCAATCAATTCAGAAATCTTCAAAATAGCGCGTATTTTAATTACATTTTTTTGCAGTTTTTACGGGAAAATCACAACAAAAAGATATAATTGCTATTTTTCTTTCACTTTCTACAGAAATGGAGTTCTTCCGTTGTCAATATTAAGCAAATGGCTCCAAAAACTACAAAAAAATTAATATTTCAAAAATAAATGGAGATGCAGTTTTCAAACCAATGGCAGTAAAAAGTACTTTTTTATCCGAATACGACGGTAAAAAAATTGAAAATATGCGATGCTTAGAAGTTAAAAAAATTGCTATAGAGTATTTAATCGTACTGCTTTGTTTTACGGCTGGCTTCTGTAAGGTAACGTTATTGTTTGGAGGCGACACAAAATAAGCTGGGAGAAAGAAATAGCATACCGTAGCGGGGGGCTAATAAGTAAAACATGTTGAAAAAACTACTGAGCGAGACTCGGTCTACCATATATTAGTGTTTATTTGTCAGAAAAGAACTAAAGTAAGAATTTTTTTTAACCATTTGGAAAAATGGTTATTGTCTTCGTCAGGGTAGGAAATCAAAAGCATATCTGAAGGTTTTTATTGGTTTAATCCGCATTTTATACGTGTTCTGATGGGTCGATACAGTAATCCTGTATTTCCCTTTACTTTCAACAGAGATGGACAACAGAGTGTTGCCACTATGGCAAAAAAGTAATAAAAACTACAAAAAAAATTTAATAACTCCGAAACAAATTGAGATACAGCTTTCAGACAAATTGCATTTAAAAGTACATTTTTTTCTCAAAACGGCGGTGTAAAAAGTAATATTGTGGAATGTTTAGAAGTTTAAGAATGAAATTTCATTTAAAATGGGTCGTTAGATTTCTTGGAAATCTGACGATGGAAAAGTCTTTTCTCGAACAGCCAATGAAATTGCTTGGATAATACGTAAGTTTCAGGTAGAAAATACGTAAGTTTCAGGTGGATAATACATAAGTTTTAAGAAATCTGACGGGTCGCAGGCGATTTTTGTCGCTTGCAATTTTTACGTGTAATAACACTGTTAATGTTTAATTCATGGCGTACGTAATGTAGGATCAACTCCGTGCGATCTCCTTGCGTCTTAAATTTTAGTCTTCGAAAAAACATTTTCCGAATGGTCGTTGTAATTTGTTAAATTGCTTTTTTTTTTTTTTTTTTTTTTTTTTAAATGGAGGCATCTCAGCAAAAAACCCTTTATTAGTCCTTTTGATTTATGAATGAAATTTTTAAATGCACAAGAGTGGGAGATCATTTTCAGAAGTTGTAATCATACAGGGTGTTTCCAAAATTTTTAAACAAACTTTTAGTAGAGATAATGCGATCAAGACAAACATTTTTTGTTCAGTAAATTAGCCTCGCTATGCACTTATTTTATCAAAAATACAGGGTGATTCACAATAAGCTGAACTTGAATAATTTTAAGAGTAGTGAAGGTATTTCAGCAAGATTTTCATCATATTAACTTTGCTTTGTATGAAATATGTTGAAATCATTGGAAGTGATTGAATTTTAGTCATTGAAACAGTATACGAGGTGTGGCCATTTAATAACAAGACTAATGCTCTAGCAGAAGAACTGCGCATGCGCCAAATTTGTACGACCAATAGTTGTGTGCTACAAATTCTCCTGTATTGATTACCGCCAAAAATTCCAATTAGTCTGGCAATGACCTGCATTTGTTCGGGACCCTGTTGTTGGGTTTTGTTGGGAAATGTTGAGTGTTTTAAAAGAGAAACGAATTAATGGAAAATATTTTTTTAAACTTGAAAAATTGGCTTCTGAAACTCATCATTTGTTAATAGAAGTATGCGGCAACGAATGCTTATCACGTGCGCGGGTTTGAGTGGTTGAAGCGTTTCCAAGATGGACGAGAAGTCATTGAAGATTATGTTCGCTTGGGGCGCCATTTTATGTCGATAACGGAGAAAGTTTTCGGTATTCATGTGATTTTGTGCCTTCGCTGGGTTCCTGAAGGTTAAACTATTAATAAACATTACTACCTTGAAGTCCTTCCTCTATTCCGAGAAAAAATACAAAAAAAAAAAAAAAAAACCCAAATTTTGGACGAACAAAGTCATGAGTGCTTCATCAAGACAACGCACCTTCTCAAATTGCAGTGTCTGTCAAGACGTTTCTAGCCAAGTATACCATCCCCATGTTGGACCATCCGCCTTATTCGCCTGACCTGGCACCATGTGACTTTTATCTGTTCCCCAAGGTTAAATCTGCATTAAAAGTAATCAGATTTCAGACCCTTGAAGCTGTGAAAGAAAAAGCGGCACGCGTCATGAAAGAGCTCACAGAAGACTTCCAGCACCGCACAGTGTGGTACTTAGCCTCAAAACCTGGCCAAAATTATTTTATTCCTCTAACAGCTACAATCTGCGTTTTTATTTGAATTGTAGAGTAAAAATGCTACAACAAAGTCTTTTTTATAAATAAAAAGATTTATTCATCAGTTTCATCCCTATTATTGTGTTCAAGAATATTAACATTTGTAATACCACTTTCTGGTAATTATTTTAGAACTTCAGAAGATAAAGACTTTCTTTTCTTGTTTGTGTTGCCTGTCATGCCCGTTATTAGAGGATCAGATGTTAAAAGAAGCCTATTCAGGACATCCATGTCGCAGGCCACACGAAAAAACTTTCTTGTGCAGTTCAATCTAAATGACCTAATTCGTTTATTGCGAGTTTCTGCAGCGTTTGCACTTAGTTGGCCTATTGGCAGAATAACGTATGCATCGCATCTGCTCCATAACGAAGAACCTTGTGCATTGTAGGGGACATGGGATAAAAACCATATATGGTCACATATAGTTCAGCCGTTTCTTGGCAATATTTTTCAAATTCTTCTGTATTAATTTTGCATCCGCAGCACAATGTACCTAATATCACTTTTAGCCAATATATCAAATTTTTATCGACTCCTGTTATTGCCGCCGATATTTTGTATTCCTCAAAAAATCGTCTGCTGGTATTTCCATCCTTAGTATTCCCAAATTTTGCTTTGGGGATGTCCACTAAGAGTCCGAGTTGTTGTTTGAAATTGTCCTGAATTTCTTTTTTTTTATTTTCTACTCAGCAGAATGACGGACGTTTCATTTTTTACGGGTAATCTATATGCAACGTGCAATATACTCTCAAAAATCGTGTACGAGAAGGTAGCAAGGAAAGCGCGAAATTTAAATTTTCTTTCTTACACACCCTCTTCTTTTATAAGTCATTAAACTCAGATGAAGTAGCATCACGTATGTAGCACCTCTTCATAGATTTGGTGTGTGTTGCGGCATTGCATACTTTTTCATCAACCATGGAGAATAACATTCTATGTTTTATGGACACATCGTCAATTTATGTGCTAGTAAGTGCTGTGATTTGTGATTTGATATGTTTTATTTCTTCTTTTGTTACATCATTTGTCTCTTTGATGAATTGAATTCTTATAGGTCGACAAAAGTGAGGTGATGATGGTGTTGGGTTTTGCTAGAGAATTTTCTTTTCGGGCCCGTAAATAAATTGAAGAGGAACCACAGAACTTTGAAAAATATTGGGGTCAGAATCGGCTTCATTTTCAAACCATTTCATTTTATACCGCATCTGCTATGACCCGTCACAAGCCTACTTACTTATTACAATTAAAGATCGTCTTTCGTCATCACACAAAGATTCTACAACTTCTCTAAGAGGTAAAATCAGTCATGTTGCCATATGATCCATCAACGTTTGCACTTTTACTTCAGCACATGTCTATGACACCCTGTGAACTTCTGGATAGCATTCGTTTTTTACCCTTTGAAGAACATAATAGCACGGAAAAAAGCTTTTATTCATGTCTCGTATTCTCTCATATTGGTCTTTAGTGAGTCCTGATTCTGTATATACATGGACAAAGCATGCAAGAGTGATAACTGGCGAGGTTGCTCTTGTTCTTCACGACTTTTCTTCATGGCCTTAACATGTTTTTTGCACTTAGTAGACTTTTCGTAAGATATTTTACGATTTTGGAAGCATCTACTTCACTGACTCCCGCAATTTCATTCGGGTAGCGTAGGTCAATACATCCACGTCTTTTGATCGAACTTCTTTGGTTTTGCGGCGTTTGCTTCGTTTACTTGAATCCACAAATGATTTTTGAGGACGACCGCGACTGATTCCTGTAATAGTAACAAGTACTTACTTAATATATATCTGATAATAAAAATAAGTTTCATTTCACTACACAGAAGACGAAATATAAGAAAAAAAACGACTCCCAAAATAATAATAAAGTAAAGGGTTTGCATCTATTGTGTTTCACGTATCTGCAATAGGCAACAATATAGTGCCGTTTAACAATCAATATTGTTTTCTTCGAATCTTGACCTCGGTTTATGTGTAGCTAACTATTTTTTTGAATTGGTTTTTAATAACGGAGAGCTTTTGCTTCATCTCAGCTATCCTTGGCTCAGGTTCAGAATAATTTCTTAATAATTCTTTCTTCATAAATTTAAGCTGTCCATGAATTGTTGACTCATTTGAGCATTGCATAGATCTCAATTCAGAAGATTCTGTTAACAAAATAAATAAAAAACTAAATAGAAGTAATTTATAACAGAAATTGTAGACATTAACAAAAAAATTCGTTAAAAATAGGGGGGTGGTTTCGGGCGGCTGATTGTTTTATAAATATATTGTACACTAAATACTACATGTTATACAATAGTTTTCATTACTTAGATATGTTTAGAAATATAACAAAACCGTTTCTAATTATTATAGATAATTATATTTATGCCACTGTTAATTACACCTACGTTATCGACCACATAGACAAAAATCAGATGGATATTCATTACGTAAACGCAGTGTTTATAAAGTACATATCTGTTTCAGAATAATCCATCACAACAATAACCACTAAATTGTTTAGAGACAAAACTACAAGAGATTTTAAAATGCTAAAATCTGAGAACATCGAAAAATCAGACGACCACTGTAGGCAAACAGCAACTTCCGACTGATCGCGTGGCGCGCTGTGTCGCGCAAGCGCCTTGCGCGTTTCGCATTTGGATTCTGTAACTACTTAACACTTTTTGGAATAATAAAACAGGGTGGAAAACAGATTTTTAAAATAATCATTTTTGGCCATGTTTTGGGGCTAAATACCACTCCGTGCACCGTTTCAAACAATGGAAAATTCGCGAGGAGCATTGTAGGGATAAAAGTGGAGTGTATATTGAAGGGGATAATAACTAAATATGTATAAATTTAAAATAAAACACTTTACATTATTAGTCTCTTTATTTAAATACGAGGTATGTACCGTTATCTGTATTTTGAATAATGGAATGTCTATCTTACTGTTTGGATGTGATTTTTGGCACTTTCCATCAGACCTTCTCGTCATGTCATCATATTTTACAGTCTGTTGAAAATATTTTTACAATATCTTCGTTTTGGCCGAATATTTGGTAGTTTACCTAAATCGACGGAATACGGAATTTTTGGTGCATCCTTAGCTTTTATTATATAGGAATGAAATGCACACCGGTAAAAGTGGACATTAAGATGTATTATGATGTTTATCATAAATCAGTTTTCTACCCCTTTTTTTTCATGGTCAGAAATCTTACTTTTAGAAGTATGCAGCTGAAAGACGTTCATGTATTCAAACAGTCAGTTTGAACAAGCAAAATATGCGTTCATAAGAAATCATTTCATAGTTCATATAAAATCAATTTAATCCCGTCCAAGATAGTTAAAAAAGCGCAGGAAATTTTTTTAAACAGAAGATATTAAAACTGAAGAAACAGGTCTCTGATAGATCGTTAAAAAATATATTTGTATTTCACCAGACTGAGACATGGGCTGAATTGGTGTCTGAATTGGTATTTTTGACGAATTGAAATTCTTCTTTCTAATGAAAGATTTTATTGTGTTCATCATTAAACATCTACTCTTTTAGTAATGATAACTACTACAGCAATATAAAATCCAACTTTATTTAAATAGAAAAAAGGCTACATTTGACAAATTCCTGTCTCTCTCTCTATTTTTTTTCTTTTTTTTTCTTTTTTTTTTTTTTTTTTTTTTTGTAACAAACGACGTTAGTTAAAGAGATTCGTGGAAGTACATGTTATGTTACTTTTCTCAAAATATGTTTTAATATTTCGATGAAGGTGTTATGAGATAAAATATATAATGTGAACATTAAAAACATGAATAGATTAGACATAGAATATATACATATTAATTACCATTATACATAGATAAACATGAATAGAAAACAACATTCAGTTATTAAGATATTCTCTGATGATGAACCTGGAAGGCTTGAAAGTGCTAAGAAGTTTTAAATAAAATGTATATTTTAAACTTGTAGCATCTTTTTCATTACATTCGTCGCCTTTTAAATAAGATTGTGGACCTTTTTAAAGTTCACATTATATATTTTGTGTTGAATCAAGGTGAAAAATTACGTTTCGTCTTATGATATTATGTGTTATGAGATATTCTATCATATATGGCAAAGCAAAAATACCAAGATTCTAAATAGTCTTTAAGATCTGATACATTATTTATTATCATTAAATATTTTAATATCAAATAATTTAATGATTATTAATAACATTTATATTTGAAAATTAAATGTTGATAAGTTTTACTGAGAGAATATAGTACCGCACCTGTTAACCTATTAAATATATGCTATCAAGAAGAAAAACAAACTAGTCGGATGTGCCAATCCCAAAACTTTCTTCTATCTCATACATGTTTATACTTCAAAATTCGCCATCACAGTGCCCAAATTAAATAACAATCTATGCCCATCATGAGGATTCCAAAGGATCTATTAATGTGAATATATAACATAATATGAAGTTTGATTAAATTCCGTACATTAGTTTTTTAGATAGAACTATCGCAAAAATCTGGAAAAATGCAGCATAACAGCGCCATCTGTTGGGCGATATGCAACAAAACCAAAGCAGCAACTTATGTCAACGTGTAACTGAATCTGAAGTTTGATGAAAATCCGTGCATTGGTTTTAGATAGGTTATTGCGGAAATCGGGAAAAATGAAGAATAGCAGCGTAACCTATTGGGCGATTTACGCACTGTAAACTGAAATGTCTGAAATTCAGACACTTAAGTGTCTGAAACGTAGTGTTCAATTTTCAGACGTTTTAAAATGTCTGAAAATTTTAAGACATTTCTTGCGTCTGAATTTCAGACACTTAAGTGTCTGAAACAGGAGTGTTCGATTTTCAGACGTTTTAAAATGTCTTAAAATTTTTAGACACTTCTTGCGCCTGAATTTCAAACGTCTTAATTGCGGCCATCTTTGAGCCTTTTTTTTCGCCAATATGAAGCCATCTTTGACCACTTTTCTTTCTAAGCCATATACGCAACCATATTTGACCACATTGAATCATTTTTTTTTTTATAAATGGGAATAATTTATTACAGGGTTGCCGTCTTTTAGCCAGGCCAAAAAAAGCCCGCCGGTTTTCCGGCTTTTTTTGGTTTTAACCACTTAAAAAAAGCTGGCTTTTATTGAAAAAAGCCGGTTTTTTTTTTTTTTTTTTTTTTTTTTTTTTTTTTTTTTTAAGTTGGTTTAGAGTTAATTTGTTTTAAATTTGGATCAATTAATTTTTAGTACACTTATAAATATTTTCTACTAAAAGAAGTAATGGAATTCTATTAAATTTTGTTAAATAAGTCAAATTTTGTCAAATAAATAATTTCTAGAAGGCAACTGTGAAGGCATCATGTCTGAAGAAAAAAAAAATATATATGTACATAAACACTGAAAAGAATATAAGTTAGGCTCCAAACTGGTGTTTTGAAATTCTATATTACATAGTTCCACATATACTAGACATTTTAAAGATTATATTTAATTAAAGACAAAATGTAGCACATCAAAATGGAAATATTCTTATGTGTCCATATGGAGAGATTAAGTTATAATATGTTAAAAGAGACATTAGAAAGGATGTAATATTTGAGGAGAGTGGTACATAAGTGTGTAAAAAATAGAGCATTTAAACAAGATAAAGAAATCTCTAAATAAAATTTTGAAAAGTTTGTTGCTAAACATTTTCATCCATATTCTATTCATAATGTTTTTAATAGAGAGAAATGGTGTTTTTATTAATATGACTATATATAATTTTAAATGTTTAGTAGAAATAAAATAAGACTTGTATATTGTACTTGGCTCTTAAAATTATTTAAGTAATAAGACATGTAACTAAGTAACCACCGTCCTCTTTAATTTTATAAAGCAGAAAAATGAAAAAATTGGCAGTTGGTATTGCCCTTTTAAAATTTAACTGACATATTTGCAATTCTGACAACAAATCACTAGCAAAATTATCTAAGTTTTATTCCTGTATTAATGTTCTCATAACTGAGAAATTGGATCACTTATTAAACTATAAATCAATTAAATGGCATTAAAACTAATTAAAAACGCTTTAAAATATGTAGTTTATAATTACAATGCTTCATTGTATAAAAGCCAATTATGGCCAAAAAGGACCAATTTTGGCCAAAAAAAGCCGGTTAAAACTAATAAAAGTCACCGGCCTGGTTTTTTTAAATTTTAGCCGGCTTTTTTTGCAACCCTGATTTATTACCATAAAGTAGAGCTGATTGCAGCATGGGAAAACTGGGATGCTTCTCTATCCTCTGATTTTAGGGTAGCCCAAATTGGGTACGAAGTTTTCATAAAGCTGATACTTTAAATCAGTTTTGACCTTATGATGATTGTAATCAGTATTTTGTAGTTTTAGAATAGGATAATATATTTATATATTCACCTAAATATGTATTTATGTGATATCATATATGTCCTGAGGTATCAAAAATATTTATTACTTTTAGTGATAACTTCAAATCAATTTTAGTCCAGAGACCTAGTATTCATTCGCCCCCCACCCCCACCAAGGGCGGATCTGGAGAGTCCTCAAGGGGGGGGCGATTTTGGAAATTTGGAAACTCCAATCTGATGCGCAGGTCGGGGCTAATTTTTTCACTGCGGGTCGTGTTACTTCTACTTTTTTCTGCGGGTCGGGTTTGGGTCCAGTTGACTTCTATTTTTTGCTGCGGCTCGGGTTTGGGTCCGGTTGACTTCTTTTTTTGCTGCTGGTCGGGTTGACTTCTACTTTTTGCTGTGGGTCGGGTTAACTTCTACTTTTTTGCTGCGGGTCGGGTTTGGGCCCGGTTGACTTCTACTTTTCTACTGCGGGTCGAGTTTGGGCCCGGTTGCCTTCTACTTTTCTACTGCGGGTCGGGTTGACTTCTACTTTTAAGTTTCGCCTAGCGCGTTGTGTTTGGGCAGATTGACTTATATTATTTCAGATTTGGGTCAGTTTCGGATTGGGTTTTGACTCTTGCGAGAAGGATTCTGGTTGAGTCGATTTTTGAAAAAAAAATCTTAAATATTTTTGAAGATAAAAACTATGTACAGAAAAAGCTCCATAACGTATACGCCCAATTAGGAATACTAATCTTCAGGATTATGTAAAAAATAGTAATTTGGTATAAGACTGCTTGTCTCTTCATACCTAAGATCAGTTGTAATTCAGTAAAGAATGATTTGAAACTTATTAAAAACATACCAGGTGTCCTAAAATGGACTGACTGATTTTAAAATTCAGTAACTTGCAAATTGTGAAAGCAATTTAAAAAAAAATCTTGCAGGAGGGTTATGTAAGATGTCAGGAGATTTTTTACTGGGATTCTTGATTTTACTTTACAATAGCAGCGATAAGTGTCGCCGCAAACAATGGTCATTGAATTGGGGACCTATTTCTGGCCTACCTTTTCCGGGAACCGATTTGGTACCTATTTCTTCCAGCGCCATCTATCGTTGTTATTTTAAACTAAAATCAAGAATCGCAGTAAAAAAACTCCTGATCAGGGGTAATTCTGAGTAAAAAAAAAAAATCTGAAGTTCAAAGCAAATCTTTTGAAAGGTTAGAGTAGATGAGGGGATTCACTCATGGCACTAATTATTTTTTTTGCAGGTCAAGTTAGTTGTTTTCGATTCGGATCGATTTCAGGCTGAGTGTAGATTCCTGCAATCTCGGGTTTAACCTGTTTTTTTCAAAAGTTAATTCAGTATATTATTTCAGGTTAAAAAATATTCCTATAATAATAAACATAGATGCATATATGTGTGCTGTTTTCTAAAGAGACCACTGTATTTTTTCCACGACTCTTTGATGAAATTCGCACTTCTTCGACCCTTTGACGAAATTTGCGTTTCTTCCGCAACCCTTTGGCAAAATAAGTGTAATTTTGCAGCCCTTTGATAAAATTCACGATTTTTTCCCGCAACCCATGGGTGCAAGTTTTCCGGCCACAGGACGGAATTCCGGCTTTTGAAAATTCCCGAGGACGGAAGCAGGACGGAAAAATCTCCGAAAACGGACAAAAAAAAAAAAAAAAAAAAAAAAAAATCCGTTTTTAGATTTTTCAGGATTTGCGCAAAATGTTTAAGATTCGAGCTTAAAATAACTCCACTTTTTGACCAACCCGTTTAAAATTTTGATTACAATCTGAAAATCCTAGCTTATATATATATTATTTCAGACAATCTACTTTTCCGCGGAAACAACACGGTAAGTCTAAGGATCGCGGGAAAAAACGCTTTCGGTCAAAGGATCGCGAAAAAGACTATCTCCGTCAAAGACTCGCGGAAATAACACGATCTCCGTCAAAGAATCGCAAAAATGACACGGTCTCCATCAAAGAATAGCAAAAAAAAAAACGCTATCTCCGTTAAAGGATCGCTAAAAAGACTCGATTTTCGTTAAAGGATTGCAAAACCCCCCACTATTTTCGTCAAATGATTCTAGAAAAAATGCTATTTCTGTCAAAGGATCGCGAAAAAGACGCAATTTCCTTCAAAGCATCGCGGGAAAGATGCTATTTCCTTCAAAGGATCGCGAAAATGACGCGGTCTCCGTCAAAAAATCGCGAAATAGACGCGATCTCCGTCAAACGATCGCGAAAAAGACGCAATTTTCGCCAAAAGATCGCAAAAAAGACGCGATTTTCGTCGGAAGGATCGCAAAAAAGACGCGATTAAACACGATTTTCGTCAAATGAGCCCGGAAAAAACGCGAATTTCGTCAAAAGATGGCGGAAAAATGCGAATTATGTCAGAAGATCGTGTAAAAATGCGAATTATGTCTGAAGATCGTGTAAAATACGTGGATTTCGTCGAAAGATCGTGGGAAAATATGCGGATTTCGTCGATAGATCGTAAAAAATACGCGAATTTCGTAGAAAAAACGTAAATTTCGGACAAAGATCGTTCAGAAAACGCAAATTTCGGACAAAGATCGTTGAAAAAAGGCAAATTTCGGCTAAAGGTTGAGGAAAAAACGCAATTTTCGGCTTAAGATCGTTGAAAAAACGCAAATTTCGGCTAAAGATCGAGGAAAAAATACAAATTTCGTCAAAGGATCGAGGAAAAAACGCGAATTTCGTCAAAGGACTGTGAAAAAAACGCGAATTTCATTAAAAGGATCGCATAGAAATGTGAATTTCGTCAAATGGTCGGGGAAAAACAAATGAATGTTTCCTATTTTTATAAAGAGAAGATATCCAATTGACTTTCTTCTTTTATAACTCTGGTGAATTTTGTTAAATTGATGGTAATTTAACATGCTAAAAAAAAAAAAAAAAATTGTTAATGCTAGAAGAAATAAAATGAAAATATGATAGAACTTGAATAATTTCATTTGCTGTAATTTATACTTCTACCATCAATGTAATTTGTATTTTAGTGTTCTTTGAGTTTTTTTAAACTTTCTTTTAAGGTACTTTTATTTATTTTGATATTTATTCCTGAAATGATTGAGCACTTTTTCTTAAACTGTTGCTTCCACATGTAGTAAACTGTAAAATTTTTGCTTCATACCCATTTTTCTGCAATTTATATGTTAAACTGCATATTGTTAATTACTAGTTGTTAAGGTAGTGAACTTAGTTTTACTATAATCTAAAAGTGGATATGAATAGGATATTTTTCAAACTGTGTAATGTAATCAAACATTTAAAAAAAAAGAAAGAAAAAGACAACTACCTTAGAAATTAACAAGATTGATCTGCAGATATTTGAGGTAATATTTTTTTTTTATGCCATTTATGGGTAGATATTTTTAAAATTACAAAAACATTGTGTATAAGTATGCCCATGCACATTCTTGAGTATTTCCCAATTTTATGTGTCATAGCATGTCAACTTCATTGTTTTAGCTCTAGCCTCTGAATTAAACTTTTCAAATACTGTTTCCATGAATATGAATGTTTTGCATGCATATGCACTTATTTTTTTAAATTCGTTTCAACATAATTCAATGTTACTGCGTAACTGCGTATAATGTTTGACGCGTTGGGTTTTGTCTAAGTGGTGCTTCGGTGCGTGCGTACGTGCTCATTCAGTGGGGGAAGTGGGGGGGGGGATTCAAAATATTTTCAGGCTTGGCCAAATTTCAAACTTGCACCCATGGCGTAACCCTTCGACAAAATTCGCGTTTTTTCAGCAATCCTTTGATGAAATTCGCACTTCTTCGACCCTTTGATGAAATTTGCGTTTCTTCCGCAACCCTTTGACGAAATTGCTATAATTTTGCAGCCCTTTGATAAAATTCGCGTTTTTTTCCGCGACCCTTCGACAAAATTCGCTTTTTTTCAGTGATCCTTTGACGAAATTCGCGTTTTTAAAACGATTATTTGACTAAATTCGATTTTTTCCGCGATCCTTTCACGAAATTCGCGATTCTTTGATAAAATTTTAATTCTTTTCGTGATCTTTGGACGAAATTCGCGTTTTTTTTTCGCGGCTATTTGACAAAAATCGCGTTTTCTCCACGATCCTTTGACGAAATTCGCGTTTTAAAGTATATTTTTTCCACAACTCTTTGATGAAATTCTCACTTCTTCGACCCCTTGACGAAATTTGCGTTTCTTCCGCAACCCTTTGATGAAACTAGTGTAATTTTGCAACCCTTTGATAAAATTTGCGTTTTTTTTCTTCGACTCTTCGACAAAATTCGCATTTTCTCCGCGATCCTTTAACGAAATTCGCGGTTCTTTGATAAAATTTGCATTCTTTTCGCGATCCTTGGGCGAAATTTAGCGTTTTTTCGGGGCTATTTGATAAAAATCGCGTTTTCTCCGCGATCTTTTGACAAAATTCGTGTTTTCCGCTATCATTTGAAGAATTTTGCGTTTTCCCGAAGTCCTTTGACAAAATTCGCATGAACTCCGTGATCCTTAACACTCTCGCTGCGTAATTTTTTAAAATCAAAATAGGTTTAAAAATTGCGCATTTATTTCATAGCACATTTCAAATCTGCATATATTTTAGAGTTAAAATATGTCCAACACCTTTGTACAGGATTTTTTTAATAGAATTAGACCATAAAAAAAAGATCTGCTGCGGACATTGCGGATTGCGCAAATTATGCTACTGTTACATTGGCTGTGGAAATCGCGGGATGCGCAGCGAGAGGGTTAATTTTTGGAAAATTCGGAACAGAATCACCCCTGTTCCTGACGTCTTACATAACCCTCCTGCAAGTATTTTTTTAATAGCTGTCACCATTTGAAATTTATTGAATTTTAAAATCAATCGGTCCATTTTAGGACAACCGGTATATTCAGTAGCTATGGGATGATGGCTGAAAGAAGCATTAACAAAAAAAAATTAAAGCTGGCTTCGATATGTCAGATGTTTACCCGGCTTGAAGTTTCCAGGACCAAGTTGGTTTGTTTGTGACGGCCAATTATCAACACTTGGGATATAGGCCCTAAGAGGGGGAGTGCCCTTCGTGGGGTCTTTCTAAGGGAACCTAACCCGTATTTACGCTTGGAAAACCAAGGTCCGAAGAAAATCACGAAAACTCCGAACGATTAGACCGACGGGCGCGATTGGGATCGAACCCAGCACTTCCCGTCTACCAGCTTCGAGAGCAGAGCCTCTCGGCCACTGGTGGGGCTTCCAGGACCAAGCCCAGGTTCAATCCACGCACAAAAAAAAAATTATTGGCCCGGTCAAAATCGACTCTAGCCCTGCCTGCCTTTTGCAATTAAAATTATTCATAAAACACACTTATCCTCATATTTTATTTTGAGATTATATTCGAAATTCATGAATACAGAAAAACAATAATATTAATGACTATTTAGGCAATTATGTATGTCACTAAGTAGTATGACTTAGACAACTGCATTAAAATGAAAATCCAGTGAGAAAATCAGTTTAGAATGAAAGAAACGGATGATAAAAGAAAATGATGATTTTAAAGCTCTACAAAGAAAGAAAGTAGATTTTTAAAAATGCATCTCTGTAATTTATCAAATCAAATTAATTTCTAAAGGTTTCGCTAAACAAATAT
Source organism: Maratus speciosus (assembly GCA_963932465.1). Lineage (NCBI taxonomy): Eukaryota > Metazoa > Arthropoda > Arachnida > Araneae > Salticidae > Maratus > Maratus speciosus. The sequence goes on from OZ010786.1 coordinate 126,507,280, forward strand.
ACAACATAAATATAATTTTTAAGAATAACAAATAAGTAAGATGCCAGACCAACTTGGACTCGAGGGGGGGGGGGGGATTTATAGGAGTCCACGGGTCGCGGTCGGAACAATAATGCTTATCATACGGGCTGGCATGGACCGAAAGTTTAACTTTTATAGCGGGTCGAGCCCCGACGAGGAAAATTTTGGCCAGTGCAGACCTCTAGGAAAAACGAAGTTCAGGTCAGGCTCGACCTGGAGAAGAAAATGAAGCCTGGCCCGACCAGAATCTGCAAAAAAGTTTAAGATCAGGACACGGCCCGGCTCTAAAAGAGAGAAGACCGGACTCAGGCCGAATCTCGTAGATTTAAACTGGCGCGACCCGGGTCGGGTCGCGCCGGGCTCGAGCTCCGCCCCAAGTCATTTCCCGTGAGGATGCATAATGTCGTTTTGCAAACCCTTGATTAGCCCAAGGGGGGGGGGCGATCGCCCCTTCCCCCCCCCCCCCCTTAGATCCGCCATTGACCCCCACGGCCTTCATATACTGTTAGAAAAAAAAATTAAGCCTATTCGAGACCATCAAATACATATTTGGATAAATATAACCTTTTCTTTAAACTAGTCATGTTCTAAAAGTACAAAATATTTATTAAAATAAGTATAAGATCAAAACAAATTTAAAATATCAGCTTTGTGGAAATTTCATACCAAATTTGGGACCCCGTAAAGCTAAAGGCCCATAGAAACAGCCCAGTTTGTCCATGCTGCAATCATCTCTGCTTTATGGTAACAAATTATTCCCATTTATGAAAAATGATTCACTCCTTCAGAAAGAATCCCATCCCTGCTTCGTTGTACTATTTTTTTCCGTTTAAATTAGATATTCCCAGTGACTTAGTTTAAGCATTTTTTGCATTTTTAATTTCTGTGTTAAATAAAATCTAACACTAGATTTCATAAAATTTGTTGTATATGAGATCCCAACATTAAAAAAAAAAAAAAAAATTGAGTATTAAACTCTTACTTTTTTTTTTTTAATCTCCCTTCGTTTTTATTATTTTACTATTTATCATCATCAAGAAATACTGAAACATGGACAGTATGTCTGTTTGACACTTTTTAAACGATAAATAACATAGTAAATATAATTGGAAACAGAAATCCTTCATTTCTGCTCCCCAACGGTGTTTGGAGTGTTTGCAATCACACAAGCAATGCCAGTCGCAAAAGCCATTTCTTATCCACATGATTGGCATATTGTTAACTACATTGAGAAAGAAACGAAATTAAAATTGATATAAAGTACTATCTTGTACTATTTTGTTTATTTTCTTAGTAGAAAGTACAAGTTTCTTTCCTTGAAGTGTGCTTTGAAATATTTTAACGTTTAAATAAAATAATTCAATAATAATAGTATTAATAATAAATTAAAGTTTTTTCTTTCTCAGAATGTTTTAAATTTGTCATACAAATATTACCATCTAAAAAAAAAACAGGCTGGTGTTATGAACTCCTTTTTTTTCTTTAAGCGAGAAAAGAAAAAGAAAGAATTTTGGAAAGATGCTCAAATACAGTAAACTCTCGGTAAGGTGGACTCTGTGTAAGACGGAAATCTGTCTAACTCGGAAAGATTTTCAGGTTCCTGCGAATTTATAGACATAGAGTAAAATTTGTCTAAGGCGGAATATTGACTACTGCGGAATATTTTCTCGGTCCCGATCGATTCCACCTTAGACAGAATTTACTGTATGTTAAAATTTGCTAAGCAGTCTACGTATATATTGTACAAGAATTTTTAAACAGCCTAGAGTAAAAAGAAAAACAATGAAGAAAAAATCATAGAGCCAGTTAATTTTACTCTATATAGCTATACCAGCAAATAGTGGATTAATTACGTGCTCCCGAATCGTCCGCTATTCAGACGTTTTGCTATATATTCATTTATATGCGCATTCTAAATAAATAAAAAGTTCTTTGTGACAGTGTAGCAATGATGATCTAAATAAATTCTAGGTCCAGCGGTTGACATTAATCAATAATATTCTGCAAATTACTTTAAATCACGTGAATCTAAATATCCATGCATGCAAACCAACCAATTAATTAGTACATGATAAGTTACTCTATTTAATTTGTAGCATCGCAATGTGCATTTATATATATATATATATATATATCATATAAAGACAAAATTTAAATGCAACAAAGATAACATGCGTCGAGATGCTACATTATCAAACACAAACATAAAAAATAGACTTAAAATCCTATTTCATTATCTTTTGAATTAGTTTATTTTTATTATTAATTTTCATGATTTTTTTTTGTACTTTTCGGTTAGCCGGTAGCCAGTGTTATATATATACATATATATATTGTATATATACATACACACATATATATAAATGCAATATGTATGTATATGTATACATATATGTATATATATATATATATGTATATACATATACATATATGTATATATAACAGTGGCGCCCGGCTAACCGAAAAGTACATTTTTTTTTTTTTTACATTCAGATTTAAAAAAAAATCTTTGAGGGGAAAAGAAACTTTCAAAAATATTTTCCCCCTATAAACATCGTAATAAAAATAATTTATTTAACCATGAATTTTAAAAAAATGGAATAATGTGAAAAAATATATACGTATACGGAGCAAACATAATCATAAGAATGATCTTCAAAGCACGTTCTTTCACAAAATGTTAAATATCAGCGAAGTTATAATTCACCTATCACACAGTATTAAATCATAAGAAAAGTATCTTCCCCTGTCATGGGCAGAAAATGGGTCTTGCTTATACCCATACAATTTTTTTTCTCATATTTTTTTCATGTTTCCGTATAATATTCAGCTTGATTTTTTAAATATAATTTTAGCACATATTGCATTAATTATACAGATTTTATCATTTGCTTAAAGTATCTTATAAATGGCTTCGTTTTAAAATTCAACCCCGGGGACGCGCGCATACCAAGAGTGAAAATGGTTTTTACTTTGTCACCAATAAATACAAATAATATTCGTCACCTTATTTATTCGCAGACAATTGTTACAAATTCTGCGATAAAATAAGTTGAAGATTACTTAAAAAGAAAAAAAAATGGTGACAATTGTAAAAACCATACGTACTTACTATGGGTCTATCAGGCCCGGCGTTAATCCTCCCGGGCTAATATGTTATGTAATACAGTAAATACATAAGTAGCTTTTTATTTTTAAACAAGTTTTCATAAAGATTATTAAAAATAAATAAATAAAAAATAGCATAGTCATTCAGTTGAATACTATAGGGGAGATTTATTTCATATTGGAAAACTGAAACTTATAAACTATTCTGAAATTCATGAAAATTTTTATTCTTATGCTTTCGTGATTTTTTTTCATATTTTTATATCCACTGTATGAAGTGAAACAATATTGATAACATTTTTCATATATTTAAATTTTTTAATATATATAAGAAAAACATTTCCATAATATATATTCTGTGAAAGAGTTAAATGATACTTTTGTAACTTAAAATGAAAAATCATAAGTGCAGTTATATCAATAATATAAAGTAAACTGAAATTGCAAAGAAAAATCTTACGCAATATCATTAGATTTTTTTAAATATATTCATTAGTACTGAAAATTATATTCAATCATCAAATTCATCACAAATGAACAAACAAATCTTTTCACACAAAAAAATATTTATTGGTTGAAAAAGACACAAATATGAAAAATTCAAATTAATGTGATAAAAATAATTTAAATATTAAATAAATAATATTAAACATGCAAAGAACGTTCGATACTGTCCGAAAAAAAGTTCTCTAAATTGCAAATTATCATTCTACACAAATCACCTATCACTTACCTTGGCTGGTAATATCCAAAAAATGTAATATCTAAAAGGTAGTTTGACGAAAATACATTTTCACTATAGTATAATGATTAAATGCTATTGTTTAATCATTTTTAATCATTAGATTTTATGTATTATTTTATCCTTTCATATTGAAATTTCTGTATTCTGCATGAAAAAAATGTTTTCACAATGGCACGTTCCGAGCATAAAAATAATTCAAATAAGACGAATTAATACTATTCGGAATAAGCAGCATATTTGCCTTTACAAGTTGTAATAAATAAAGTTTCGTCTGGCATTCAAAAAAGGCAAGCTATAGATACATGTCTTTTTCCAAAAGAAAGTAATACTTGTCACCTTGTCAGCATTTCTTCTAAATTTATAACGCATTTTAATGACTCAGCGACAACGATTTACATGACGAACGATGATTCACAACTGGGGAGATTTCAAATCATTAAAAGTTGTTATCAGCGGGCAATGAAGCATCTTGTAGATAAATAAAACAGAAACTTTTATATATCAAGCAAAACTGCTGAACTACTTTAATTCAGCTTCGCGCCGTTAAAAAATGTCCGTTGCCCGCCAAAACACTAGTAAACAAACGAACTTTCTGATTGGCTGGCACGTTATAATACTTTCACGATGCGTTTTAGAATCAGTTTTGTATTGAATTTTCATATTTAAATCTTAACTTTCAATAAAAGAAGAATTATTAATTTATAATTCCAGCAAAATTTTGGACTGTTTCATTCCGTATTTTTCCTTATCAAATTGTAAAATAATATACAATCATGTGCGCACGCAAGATTTTCATTAAAAGGCAGTGACGTGGCATATTCGGAAAAGAGCAGAGAGATCGATTGCCAGGAAGAATATTTTTTAGGGGCTTTAGATAATTGTTACCCCAACAAAATCCATGTTACGCCAGTATTAAAGGGGGAGGGGGGATGCCTATTTGGTACCCACTTTAAGCATAATCGCCTGAAGATGAGGGGCATTGGGGACTATTGCCCCTTTCTAGATTTTGATAATTAATTAATTTTTATTTAGATCTAATTGAAAAAAGAATTTATTCTTCCAAGTGACTATAGATTAATTAAGTGCTAGCAGAAAACTGATGTAAAGACTTTTCGTCAGGAAAGGACTCTCTTGTAGAAAACTTTTTAAATTGTGTTTTTTTTTTTTAACGTTCGTGTATTTTTAATTTATCTTAAATGAGGAGCTCGGGAGAACACAGTCTCCTGACAATAATAATAAAAAAAGAATTTCGGTTCCTTATTTTTAAAAATATTGTAGAAACTTATTTTTGAATATATAATATTTTTTTAACTGCAAATTTTTATTTTCCTTTTTAACTTGATATGTTTCAATATTGTCTTGCACGATCCACTCTGACAAAAAACAAAAACAAAAAAAAAACCTATTTTAGGTTCAAAATCCGTTTTTTAAGAAATGCGGACTAGTCTATGGGACATAGCATATCTGTTTCAAAATATGGCCCTTTCGTACATTTTTTTTTTCTTTTTTGCCTGCGGCCATGTATTTTAGCATACCGAGATATATATCTTTAATATTTTCAAATATTTAGGCGGGGAGGCAGTCTATTTTTACCGTCCCCCATGTAGGCCAATGAGTGCAAACAATTTTTGAGAAAATTGGTACTTTGTGAAAAGTACGAATTTGTACTTTAATTACTTAACTTAATGCACAAAAAATATTTCAGTTTCGAGAATAGGTAAGCAGACTTGTACAATTGTGATACAAATACAGTCGGACCTCGTTATCCCGACACCCGGTTTTCACGTCACTCCGCTTATCGCGTCAGTTTTTCAAAGTCCGATTTTCTGTATATGATTTTAATGTAAATAAACTCCGGATTTTATGTCGTTGAATAATTTTCAACTCCGGATATCCCGACGGTTTAGGAAAATTGTCCATATTTCATAATCCATCTTATAAGCACGGAAATTAAGCGGCAGAAAATGTCTTAACCAAACGTTTCACAAAAATGTCTAAAATACCCATTGAGATAAATGAGAAACTTTAAATCCTTTGTCTGAATAAATAAACCCACGCACAATGAATGACCCACTTAAGCTCTATATAGACGTATCAGTCTACTCGTGATCTTTGTTCTGGTCAGTCGGCGCTTTCTTTTGTTTACACGGCGTTTTTCATCTGATTAAAACCGAAGCATTGCATTGCATTGAAATTATCAGAAATGATCTAACATCCATTTCTGAAACAACGAATATTGATTACAATTCATTGTATAATATTGAAAAAAGAATTGTAGGAAGCACATCGAGGGATAAGCAAACCTTAATTCATCAATATTTCATGCAACAATAAAAAAAAAAGTAATCATAAATCTGATGTTTATTCTTTTCATTTTTGTTTTTGTGTTTTTTTAGTTTAATAATAATGTTTTATTGCTTGAAACTGCAAGAACAGTTGTGAATTTAAAATTGTCTTAAAAATCTAATTTTAAAAAGTCTCCAGTATAGCTAGCATATATAGTGATACAATTGTACCACAGTCACTGCGTATAAAATACAATTACATAAAATTCAGACATTTAAGTGTCTGAATTTCTAAATGTCTTAATTTCAGACATATCACCAACATTCAGACATTTTTTTCAATTCATTTATACCACCATCATAGTAAGACACTTAAGTGTCTTAAATTCAGACATGTATAATGTCTGAAATTTCTTATTCAGACACTTAAGTGTCTGAATTGCTTTTTCAGTCACATATGTGTCTGAATTTAAGACACCTCTATTTGCAGTGCGTCAAAAATAATCAGCTCTAGCTATTTAGCTCTAATTTATATCAAGGTCTAATAGTCAGTGGAGTGAGCGACAAATTTCATCAAAATATTTCACTTCCGGATACCAGTATGAGATTTGACCCAGTGCTTATATACGTACTAAGAAACAAAAAATCACCGGGAGGCAATCGATCAAATGTCAAGGGGGGGGGGGGTAGGGTACCGTGCTTGAATGTCTTGTGGCAGATATTGAGCGCATTTTATTTTTTTAAAAGTACTTGTTTTTGTAGTAAAGCTTTAAAAAGTTTGTATATTATATAAAATATGTATCCAATGACCATGTAAGATTTTAATGCAGAAATATTGATGTTTAGGGTATAAATGGCCTATTTTAAAAAAAAAATCTCAAAATGTTTTTCTGTATTTTTCGAAAATTCTTTTATTCAATAACTTGAAGGTATATTAAAGCTTTGAAATTTTTGTATGTTAAGCAAATTATTCTTATGTTCCCAGTGTTAAATTTTGGTGTATGTCGTACAATAATTTCTAGGATATAAAGGGATCAGACGAATATTTTCGCTTTTGACAAATTTACACCTGCTTACAAATTGTTTCATTTAATACTCAGAGGGGCTCTGTTCCCTATGAGCTACGCTCAGTAACCCCCGTCTAGATTCCCAAGACTCTAAACAGACTAATTTGTACAGATTTAAAAATGATTATCCTATTACGCAAGTGTTGCAAGCTCGCACTCTTTACTCCTCGGGTTAACCGCGACTGTAACTGTCTGAACCAAAAATAAAACAGAGCAGAAACGAAACGTGAAGGAAATATAAATGTTTGGCATCTAAATGGACAAATAAGAACAATTAGAATGATAGAATAAAATTTTAAATCAGAACTTTAATATAAATATTTTACTATATGACAAATTAAGTTTAATGCTCTATATTTGTAAATAGTGTGGGTGTTCAAGTTAGTCTATGAATCATATTTTTTATATTTTGAACAACAGGATTCTGTCTGTCCCCCATATATCACATATTGTCTTCACATGTGGGTCAATAGATAATATCGATCATGACACTTCATCGAACACCCCATTAACGCTTTTCACGGTACAGTAAAACCTCCCTAAAGCGACCACGTTCCGTTCCAATAAAAATTGGTCGCTCCGAGAGGTGGTCTCTTAATGGAGGTCATGTTTAAATCTAGATTTTAATTGGTGAAAAAAGGTAACAATTAATGTTACTAAAATTTATTTTTCACATTAGGAAAAAATATGAAAATTTAAGTATCAAAACAAAAGTTAGTTACATAAGTTAATTACTGCGTTAATTAATGAATTTGAAAATATGAATACATTGACGTTTGCTTTGATTTTACTGTTTTATCTTTTATAACTTTTACTTCCAAGTCCTTTCGAAGTTCAGTAAATAAATGCATTATTTCTTGGACGGGAACAAATAATGACGGTTTCATTAATTTATCTATTTCTTTGAGAGTTTCCTGACAGAATTGGACCCTGTCTACGTCTTGCTGAAATCTCTTCAGTGGGCTATGCCGTATAAATACGGGGAAGACAAAATCATAACCATCTTTGGTGGTCTCCATATAGAAAGGCCGTTGCATCTGTGATAGGTATATGCCTTGAAGGAAGTGGATGAGCTGATGACCTTATTGAGGCTAATGTAACAACATCAGGAAGAGCGGAAGGAATATTGAAAACGTCGCACATGACAGAGATGTCAATACACTCACAATGTTTCGATTATGACTCTACAAATCTGGAGAGAGCCTATAAAAATCAAACAGAAGAAGTAGATGAAACATTTGAAGATTGGATTCAACGAAGATAAGAAAAGTCGGCTCAGTTTAACCATTGGCATATCACCAAAGCGTTAGGATCTTTGCTTTTAGATCTGGTGCAGAGTATCCGTAAGGGCAATTTGGCAGATTTTATTTCCCCTTTGGAGGAAATTTGTCCGTGTATGTTTGTTATTGATCAAATCAACTATGATCGATGGCTGCCAGTATTTTTATATAACTTGAAGCAACTACCATAGAGGCATCCCGCTTTTTTCTGCGAGTTTAAAAATGGTATGTCTGGCTTCAAAACTGACAGGAAATTCTCCAGGATGGCACATGACCAGTTGCATGAACAAAACAACAAATTATTGAAAAACACTTTATATAATTTATCACGTCTGAGTGAAGAGAAGGGACTGATACAATGAATGGTTGCGGAGCCCGAGGTTGCACGAATGATTGAGGAATTCAAAGAAAATCATAACCTGAAGTCAGACATCACTTCTGAAGAGTGGCATCATGAAGACACTGCCAGTTTTTGTCATAGATTTCAGACCCATGTTTCTACTCTTGTTGAAGTATTTCAAGAACACGGCAATCCCTTCGAAGACCACGAGTTGACTACTGTCAACAGTAGTAGGATTGTCCTCCCGAAAGAATGTGCGAGGTCTGTTATGTTATTGAATGTAATAGGAAAAAGACAGTTTGAAAAATTTGTCTAAGATCGCTTGTTACTAAGAAAGATATCAGTCCATAATGTCATAAAAAACAACTTACCCCTGATGAGTGCAACGGAAGTTTCTATTAAGTCCAAAGACAAACAAAAGATTCTTGATCTGAGACATGACAGTACGCTTTTTGCCAAGCTATACATTGGTAGCCAAGCAAGACAAATGGATGTCAAAGCCTTTTTTGCAATGAAAACAGCTCTTGTCCACCTTCTTTATCTGACCTCGGCAAACTTCGAAAACCCAGCAACAAATCCAATGTAGAATGTTGTATCTTAAAGTAAAGTGGAGTTTCTGAGATGACTGCCATTGAACCTAATTTTTCTTGCGTCATTATCGACAGAGCTGCTTTGGTCCATATGCTTATCCCTCAATCCAGTCGAACCTTCAGCAGTATTGTGATCAGATTGTTGGACCATACGTTTTTATGAGGCTAAAAACTGCAGATAGAGTTGATTTGGTTTTCGACCGCTATCTAGATGGAAGCATTAAAAATGACACAAGAACGATGAGAGGATCTGATCCAAGAGTAAATGTGAAATCCAATGTTGTCATACCGAAACCCTTCAGTAAGTTTCTTACTCACAGCAAAAACAAAGAGGGTCTCTTCGTATTTTTAGCAGAAAACCTCGTCAATATGAATCTGCCCCTTGGGAAACAAAGCATTTGCACCGACACCTACGGAGACACGGTAATTGGTTTTCATAAGGGCACTTTCGCAGCCATTTCTCCCGTCTCCTATGAAGAAGCGGATGCCCGTCTTTTACTTCATGTTTGGCATGCTTTTGAATACTCGGGTCATTGAAGTATCACAGTGACAATGATGTTGTAGTGATTGCCATGTCTCTAAACTACCGAATCTGAAAGATTTGTGATTGGAGTATGGATGGAAAGCATCTTCAATACCTTCCCATTCACGAGTTGCACAGAAAAATTCCACAAGAAATTACAGATCTTTTACATTTCTTCCATGCCTTTACAAGAGCTAACACGGTGTCTAGTTTTGCAGGTATCGATAAATCTACTTTCTAGAAAATATGGATGACATTTCGAGACCTGGACAAGGCGTTTTGGCCTATTCCAAAGTTCCTGGCAACAAGAAGATGACAAGTACTTCTTACTTATTGAGCGATTCACCGTCCTTTTCATACCATGCATCAAGTTCAGTGGATACCGTAAATGAAGCCAGGCGGTTTCTATTTACACAGCAGAACAGACCCATTGAAAATATTCCACCAACCAGCAACGTTCTCCTAAATCACCTGAAGAGGGCTATCCTCCAGTGCTCCTTGCGGACAAACTGACTTCAACGCAGTTTTCCACATTTTCCACGTTCGGATTCGTGCCAACGGGGATGGAAAAAAGGTGGAAGCTGGCTACGAGCCCCTCTGGTCTTCAAATCCGGAAATCACCATGGAGAAGCTACAAGAACTGATTGCATGCAAGTGCAAAGAGATGTGCCCACATTGTCGATGTATAAAATAAGGTATAAGTTCTGTGTAAGTTCTGTTCTATATACACTTTACTTTGTGTCTGTGAGGGACAATACAGAGAATAAAATTTTATTTTGCAAATTTGTAAACTTTTTACATTGTAACAATGAATTTGTGTTAAATACGGGCTTGTTTATTAAGCTCTTAGTCATGGTTATCCTTTCGCTTTTTTTCATTTTTACTCCTTCTTATAGGAATTTGATTTACAGGCAACATATTCATACGAATAATTATATAAACATGCTTTCAAAGATATTCCTAGGACGGAGTAAGAGGGAGAGTTTAGAAGTGAAAAAAGTGAAAACCAATTCCACAAGTGGCAACCAGTACAAAACTAGTACTGGAAAACATCATAACAATGTAAGAGTTGATTGAGTGTTACGTTGTCGCCGCAAAAGAGTCTAAACCATTTATCCCAGAACAAATTTTTGAGAACTTTTTTGTAGGTTATTTCAAGAGCTTTCAAATGATATATCACAATATCATAATATTATAATTTTGAATGGAGATGTGAGCATTTTAATGAACCTATGACCATCGTCGCGGTGGCCATTTTGATGACGTCATTATGGAAGGTTTTGACCTCTGATCGATTGCCTTCCAGCAGTTTTTTATTTCTTAACATATATATAAGCTCTGCTCCACACCTCATACTGGTATCCGGAAGTGAAATATTTTTACGCTAACTTCACTGACTGTAACTGAATCTAAAGTTTTATAAAATTTCGTGCATTAGTTCTTGAGATAGAGTGCCCACAAAATTTTTGTCACATACAGACAGACAGACTAACAGACAGACATTTTCTAAAAACCATCAAATCGTGTTCAGGAGCTTCTAAAACGTATAAAACCACTGAAAACCGGAAGTTGAAAGTTTTCACGAATCCAGTTCTTTCTTATTGTAAAGACAGAAGAAAGTAACAACAATATAATTTACAACAAAAAGCTTTCATTTTGAATTTCTCTCAATTTCATCATTGTTATACAAAACAGCTTCCACTGACATGTTCGTATTAAAAATGAAGTATGTAGCGTTTATAGTTCATTTACAAGGAGACTCAAAAGAATTCAATTACATTTCGGTCTATAGACGACAATCGTTTGCGGCGCATATTAATAATGTTACAATATTTCAGGCATATAAGAATTGATATAAAGGGTGTCTCAAAAGGTCCTTTACAAACTTAACATGCTGGTCTGTCGAGGAACAAGATTTACATAAGAACTTGTGTTCGAAAATACAGATTGCGACCGCTAGAGGACGATGAGCGCAGGTATGGAGGAGAAGAAAGAAAGGATACCAAAAGAGGTATTAATATTTTTTATTAAAGAACATGGTTTAATTTACAGAAGGTGTTAAAAATTCCTCCCATTCGCCGCAATATATGCTTCACAACGTCGACGCATGGATTCACGGAACCGTTCAAAATGGGCAGGTGTGTCACGGACACGTGCCGCCGCTTCCAGGATCCTGGTGACGAGATCCATGTCCTATGTTACGGGCGTCTCGTACACCCTGGGCTTCATGTGTCCCCACAGATAGAAATCCAGGAAAATCAAGTTGGGGGATCGCAGTGACCATGCGACTGGTCCGCCTCTGCCAATCCATTGATTAGGATATGTCCTATATCGAGGTATTCTCACACAATGTAGCTAAAATGAGCAGGCGCTCCATCATGCTGAAACCAGATGTTTCGGCGTCTAGCGGCTGGAGCATCACCCATCAGATCCGGCAAGACTCTTTCTAAGAAAATCCCTGCCGGCCCTGCCTACAGGCGGAGGTAGATTTCGAAGTTAAGTATACTAATTTCACAAACAAAAACCAAATCATAATTAGAGATAAACCCACTTTAACAATTTTATCTGGCCGCTTTTGACGAGTTTTATTTCATTTTTATATAATAACTAGTTTTATCAGAATCATGTTAGGGCGGTATTCAAAAAAATACTTTTCCATGCTCAACAACTCGAAATTTTCTGGCATAACTCCAGATTCATTTTTAATAGGAAAAACATGAAACTTGTTGACGTGATTTTTGAAGAGATTTATAAGCGACCCGTGTTTTTAATTTCCGTTTAATTAATTAAAACTTGATACATAAACAATTGTTTTCTCAGTAAGACAATATTTTTTGTTTCTAACACAATCGCTTCGAGAAATTCCGTTCAAAATGCCCACTTTGACATCATTTTTTGAAATATATTCTGCCTCTGTCAAAAAATCGATCATTACGGTACATTATATAGTTTCTGAATAAGCGAATCTACCAATTGGATGCATTTGAGAGCAAAAATGAATTTAAAAATGAGTCAGAAAATAAGTAGTTTGGATTTGAATACTTCCTTTTCCAACACAATCCGCTTCGGGAAATTCGGTTCAAAAGGCACACTTTGACAGCATGTTTTAAAATATATTCTGCCTCTATCAAAAAATTGACCATTAAGGTACATTATATAGTTTCTGAGTAAGGAAAGGTACCAATTGGAAGCCTTTGAGAGTAAAAATGAATTGTAAAATGAGTCAGAAAATAAGCAGTTTGGATTTGAATACACCCTTACTAAGATGATTTTTTTCTTCAACCGCTATGTATTTTTAATTTGTTTTTGCTGTAAGAATTGGTCCTATCTAAAACTTGTCTATATAGATGTTGTAGACAATATTAAGAAGATATATGATAAATTCATGGAGATTTTATATCTTTTGAATTGACGGAGTTATGGATTTTTTTTTCTTCAAACGCCCTTTTTGTTTTCGTTTTAAATTTTTTTTGCTGTACGGATTGGTCCTATCAAAAACTTGTGAATATAAAAGTTGTAGATAATGTTAAGTAGATTCATGATAAAATTAATTGGATTTGACATCTTGAAAATTGACGAAGTTATGAATTTTTTTCTCCCAAAAACCCTATTTTTTGCGCCCCTTGAGCCCATTTTTAACTTTATCAAAAATCTGTGATACATAAATTTTTGGCCCTATTTTTAGAAGTAATAAAAACTTTAAACTGATTCGATATGTACAAAATTTAAGAAGTTATAGGGGTTTTTCGGTTTTCACAAAACCCCTCCCTATTTCCATCTCCTTGGTCCGATTTTGCCCATTAACGAACTCGACCGAGATTTTATGTCCCTTGATTTTATGTATCAGTTTGGAAGAGATTGGTGCATAATTGTGGAAGTTATCGCGTCCAGAAGAAAGTGATATATATATAGATAGATACATACATACATATATATATATATACATACATATATATATATATATATATATCATCATCATCATCATCATCAACCGTTTTCAATCCACTGCTGGATGTAGGTCTCCCCCAGATTTTTCCAATGTTTCCTGTCTAGTGCTTTAGTCATCCAATTTACACCGGCTACTTTTCTGATTTCATCACTCTATCTTACTTGAGGTCGTCTTCTTGGCCGTTTTACATCTCTGGGATACCACTGTAGGGTGTTCGTGCTCCATCTATTGTCTTGTCTTCTTGCGATGTGCCCAGCCCATTTCCATTTTAGCCGTTTAATTCTTTCAATGATGTCAAAAACTTTCGTCTGACTTCTTATCCAGGTTATTCTTTTTCTGTCTCTTCTAGTTATACCTAGCATACGTCTTTCCATACTTCTCTGTGTTGTTTGTAATCTTTGTACCATCTGTTTTGTTAGCGTCCATGTTTCTGCTCCATAAGTTAGGACAGGCAAAACACATTGGTTAAATACCTTTCTTTTCAAACAAAGGGGCATGCTACTCTTCAGAATAATATTGTTCTTCCCAAAAGCACTCCACCCATTTCTTATTCTTCTGTTGATTTCATTCATGATACTATTATCCGATGATATTTCTTGCCCAAGGTACACATAACTTTGCACTTCTTTAATTTCAGTGTTGTTGTAGACGATTTTCTTTTTTGATGCAAATGTATTGAACATCACCTTAGTCTTTTCCAAGTTTATTTTTAATCCCACATTAATGCTAGCTTCTGCCAAATCTTTTAGCATATTTTCCAATTCTTCAGGACTGTTACTGAAAATTAAAATGTCGTCAGCCAGTCGGAGATGACTTAAATATTCCCCATTTATTCTAATCCCTTTGTTTTCCCAATCCAGCTTCTTGAAAATATTTTCTAAGACAGCAGTAAAAAGCTTAGGCGAAATGGTGTCTCCTTGTCTTACCCCTCTTCCAAGCTTGATCTTTGCTTTTCCTTTGTCCAAGCGGATGGTTGCTGTTGCTTTCTTGTAAATCTTCTTTATAATATTGATGTAAGGTTTGTCTATACCGATGTCCTCCAGAGATTCTACTACTGCTGATGTGTAGACCGAATCAAATGCTTTTTCATAATCAATAAAGGCAAGGCAAAGAGGTAAATTATATTCCTTATGTTTTTCTATGAGTTCCCTTACCGTTTGGATATGATCCATTGTGCTGAATCCACTTCGGAATCCTGCTTGTTCTCTAGGTTGAGCTGAGTCCAGAGCTGATTCAAGTCTTGTCGTTAAAACTTTGGTGAAAATTTTATAAATCACTGACAGTAAGCTGATTGGACGGTAGTTTTTAATGTTTTCCTTCTCTCCTTTCTTGTAAAGTAGCACCATCACAGCATTATTCCAATCTTCTGGTACATCTGACTTCTGGAGACATTTGGAAAACAGTAAGGATAGCATTTTTGCAAATTCTTCTCCTGCTTCTTTGATAAGGTCGATTGTAATTCCATCTTCTCCGGGGCATTTACCTTTTTTCATAAATTTAATGGCTTGTAAAACTTTGTCTGTCATCACTGGGATTATGGCATCGGTTTCTGTTAAGTTTTCTCGTGGATCACATAAGTTGATTTCCCTCTGATCTTCACATTTATATAAATCGTTATAAAATTTTTCGACAATGTGTACTATTTCTTTATTGATTTTGGTGATTGTTCCATCTGCCCTCTTTAGTGCAAAAATACCTTTTCTTCCAACACAAAGTTTTCGCCTAGCTGATTTTAAACTTTTGTTATCTTCTAGAATTTTCTTGACAAGATCAGAGTTAAATTTTCTGATATCTTCTGTAACACATTTTCTTACCGTTTTACATAATTCAGCATATTCAACTCTTGATTTAGGATCGTTTTTCTTTATTTTAAATTCTCTGCGTTTCTTCATCAATCTTCTTGTTTCTTCTGTTATTTTCTTTGTCTGCTTTACTTGTGCATCGCCGGCTATCTTCTTTGCAATATCTTGTAGAGTATTGGTTAGTTTCTTGTTCACTACTGTAACATCTTGCTCTTCTTCTAAAGTTGATTGAAGTACTTGGAAACGGTTTTTAAGTTCCAAATGGAACTTAATGTTCTTCTTTATGTTTCTGGAGATTTATTATATCGATTGATTTCTTTGAGTGTTGCAAAAGCTTCATTCTTTCCCCTTTAGTATTTAACAGCAGTTTGCATCTAACCAACCTGTGATCACTTCCTGTATTGAAGTTATTGAGAACGCTGCAATCCTGAATAAGATGCTTTTTGTTTGTTAAGATGTAGTCGATTTCACTTGTTGAGCCATTTGCACAACGCCATGTCCATTTTCTTTGTGGCTTTTTCTTGAAAAATGAATTCATGATATACAACTGTTCACATTCTGCAAACTCAATCAATCTGTTTCCTCTTTCATTTCGCACCCCATATCCATGATTTCCTACTGATAGCTCACCTTTCTCTTTTTCCCCAATTCTAGCGTTCCAGTCTCCCATTATTAATTTTATGTAGCATTTTCCCTTTTGATGCATTAAAGCTACTTCTTCATAGAAATCCTCAACTTCTTCATCAGTATAGCTTACTGTTGGTGCATAAACTTGGGTAATTTGCAGCTTGTATCTTCTGGACACCTGTAATACTAACCTTGCAACTCTATCTGATACACTATCATATTCTACGATGTGATTCTTTCACCTTTTATGAATCAGAAATCCGACACCGCTTGTTCTTCCATCTTCTGTGCCTCTGTAGTATAATACATGTCCGCTGACAAGATCTACCTTTTCTTCTCCTTTTCATCTTACTTCACATAATCCCAGGATGTCCCAGTTGATTATTTCTAATTCTTCTTCAAGTTCCTGTAAACGATTTTCCGAAGATAGGGATCGTCCATTATACGTAGCCAAGGTCATCAACTTATGGCAGCCTAGCCGAGCCCGGTTGTTCTTAGCACCCTCTGTCTTCATGTCTTTCTGATCGCTGCCGTAACCAGGAACATTCAGACCGCCGGGAATTAAGGGCCGTGATTTATTTTGTGAATTCATGGTAAAATAAGGGGGGTAGGTGGCCAAATTCCTCCACGCTGGCCAAGCGGGTTGGAGGAAGCCCATCCGCGTTCGTTCCCCATGCACTAGGCAAGGGTACTAACAGGCTGCACCGGTGGAGGGTGCGGATTGGACATTAAGTCTCCGCTCCCAGTCGATTCCTTTAAGTCCTCCTCGAAGGCAATTAAAGGGTCTTCTCCTGGTTAAAAAGCAGAGGCTATTAAACAGCCCATACATATATATATATATATATATATATATATATAAAGTTTTTTACTGAGGGTGGTTTTGGGCTCTAGGGGTCATGATCGGTGTAGATCTGCAAAAAGTTTTCAGAAATTCTAACATAGGAACGACGCCAGTAGGTAGTATTTCATACGAAATCTACCTAAAAATGCGATAGGTATTCCCATCGAGGCTCTGAGGTAGTAGGTAAGGGCCAATTAACATGTCACCAATAATACCATCCCAAACGTTTACGGAGAAACGTGTTGACGTGCATGGGCACGTGTAAACCTCGAGTTTTCATGCGCACATATGCATGTTGTGCAGGTTAAGAACACCGTCCTGTGTAAAAGAGGATTAATCCGAAAACAAAATCTACGATGGAAAATCCGGCTGTGCGATCCGTTGTTGAAAATACCAGCGTGCGAATGCAATGTCCCGAAATACAATGAAAAGGACGACAGTACGCTCCATTCATTTGTTCTCAGGCCCGGACTGGCTGCTTTGGGGGCCTTCGGCTAGAGACTGAATAGGGGCCCCTTACCGGAGTAAAGAATATCGGGAGTATTGAGAGTAAAATATTAGAATATGTAACTTTTGAAAATTAGGCCTAAAAACCACATTTAGCTATTTTGTCACTTGGAAAATAGTTGAGTAAAAAAATAAGCTATTTTTGGTGTAGTCTACTTACTTTCACAATAAATATTTATATTATTTTTATACACTGTACATAAACTAGTTCCATGCTTACAAGGGCGGATCCAACCCTCCATTTAGAGGGGGTCATGGCTCCTTTTTTGAAGGGGAGTGGGTGTCACATCTCTAAGCAATTTTTATATTGAAGGCTGTTCCCATATCCAAAATTGTTACTTTTCTAATACTTCTGAGAAGTCATATTCGTAAATACAAAAAAAATAAAAAATAAAAAAGCATTAATCTTAGTAAACATATAAAATTTACACATTTTATTCAGATATCAAGAAATTGTAGAATTTCCCGTTTTTTATAAAGGCAAAGAAGAATGATTCCGAAATTGAGCATTTTATGCCAATTTTTAAGACTCGACAGTTAAAAAATGTCGTCCTGAAGGAGTAATTGATTGTTACGACCTTAAATTCAATTTAAAATCCCACATTTTACGGAGATTTCCAGAAAGATTCTTTTCTTTTATCGAAAAATAGAAAACGCTAATCAATCACATTTGCTCTGAATAAGTGCGCTTGCAAATGTCTTACATCTGAGATTAAAAATCACTTTATTGGATGTGTCAGAAATTACCTACTTTGGATTTAAGCAGAACTTTAAGTAATCAGAAATATTCTTATTGTTGAGCGAGGGGTACATTTGAAAGAATTTAATATATACTTCATTTTTAAATTGTCCTTGAGAAATTTTCTTCGTTCAAGGGGGGGGGGGGGGGTCATGACCCCCGTGACCTCCCCTTTGGATCCACCATTGCCATGCTAGAAAAAAAAACTTTATTAACCTTTAACTGATGTTACCGGTCTCACAGACCGGTGCTTTTTTCAATTTTCATAGTTTAACTTGCAAATTTCAATTTATCTACAAACACTACTGAAATTTTGTTTTATTTGGAACTTTAGTACTAACACCAGACTTTTGAATATGTGAATTTTAATTATAACACTCCTGTACAAAAGGTTTAGTACAAAAACAACATCCTATGAGTTAATCGCGGCTTTTATTCATATTTCGATGGAGCGGTCTCACAGACCGCTTCACACTAGTTATGTGACAATTTCTGTGACATCAGTTAAAGGTTAATTAATTACAAGTTTGTTTTTTTTTAAAAAGGAGAGGGATAAATATTTTTAGATTTAGGCAAGCGAATCACATTGTTGAGGCTATAATATTCTAAGTCCTACTGTAATACCTAAGTAAATATTAAAAAGGGACACAACAGTAATAAAAAAGCAAGCATATTGAAAAAAGAATATCCTATTTAATTTTTATTTAATGGTTACATATTGTAAAATAGATTTTATAATAAAAAGATAAATGCATAGCTGCCAACTTGTACGAATTTTTGCTACCACTAAAAGTTTATAGAAGGCTTTGCCTAATTCAATCGCCGAATTGTAGTGAATACTGATAATTAAATAAGGCATAAATTTCTGTTAAATTTTAGCGGTAGCAAAAATCCGTACAAGTTGGCAGCTATGTAAATGGCTCTAAAATACCTGGTGTAGCCTCTTCGGTCCCTGGGACCCCAAACGGGGACCTCTGTTTTTTTTCCTTATAAAAACTAAAATGTCCGATTTTTTTTACATTTTCATATCACTTCTTAATAGCTGAAGGTTTTTTACGTTCAAAGCAAATGAATAAATGGCAGCATCTAAGCTGATTCCCACATAAAATAAATGTTATTTTCATCTCAGTTTGCAAAATGCCTAAAAATGCCCAAAAGACAATATGACCAAGAAAGCGAAAATTTTTCATAAGTATTTAACTTAAATCTTTTTCAATAAAAATTTTTGAGAATTTATAGATTATTTACTTGTGTAAAGCTCTTAAATTTGTGCATGTGTTAATTTAGGTTAATGGTTATTAAATTGATGTTTTAAGGGGGTTTGTAGTTTTAGATCCATATTTTTGAACCTAAATGACTAAGTGCCTAAAGAATCAATTTCAGAAAAGATATTTTTCCTGTCATTTACGATGTCATTTTGTTTGGATAAAACTAATGAATAAGTATTTGTATTATTATTTTAGCTTCGGAACTGAAGAGGTTAAATACAGTAAACTAAGAAAGGTAATTTTTTATGCAATTATTCAATTTGCAAATAAATCATAACAGTTGTAAATGTTATGTTATTGTGAACGGCTGTTTACTAACCTAACAGCTTTTCGGCCAGTTCTCCACTGGTCCTGGGTACTTCATCTATAATAACATCTTTATCTAAGTTAAAATAAGTCTGTTTGTACGTTCATGAAAAGAAGATTAGACATATTATCTTGGCTTAAAGTAGATCTAAGTCGATTCTTAACTATTTTAAGTTTAGATAACACCCTTTCACAGGTGACTTGCATACAATGTATGGTTAGTACAAACTTGTAAGCTACATATAAGTTGGTAAACATCCAGATTGTGAGAGTTCAAAAACAACAGAAAAGGCGCTTGATAAACATTGAAAACATTTTTTCTTGTCAGAGCAGTAACCATAAAGATATTCGTCTTCTTCAAATTCAGTTTCTACATCGTCATATTCACAGATTTCTTCAGCTCCATTCAGATTGTCTTGTTTTCTTTCAATGTTAGTTTTTTCAGCCGTTGTAAAACTTTCATACTGATCTGCAAACTCTATCAATAACTGACTTCTTTCAACTTTACAAAGTTTAGAAATACTGCAAAGGACTTCCGTTGGAAAACTATTTAAAGCATTACTGTTTCATTAACCTTTAACTGATGTCACAGAAATTGTCACATAACTAGTGTGAAGTGTTCTGTGAGACCGCTCCATCGAAATATGAATAAAAGCCGCGATTAACTCATAGGATGTTGTTTTTGTACTAAACCTTTTGTACAGGAGTGATATAATTAAAATTCACGTATTCAAAAGTCTCTGGTGTTAGTACTAAAGTTCCAAACGAATCAAAATTTCAGTGGTGTTTGTAGATAAACTGAAATTTGCAAGTTAAACTATGAAAATTGAAAAAAGCACCGTCTGTGAGACCGGTAACATCAGTTAAAGGTTAAGCTTATTTGGGTCTAACGAGGAACAATCTTCTAAAATATCTTTGTTTGGACTAAATCTTTCTTCGATACTTGTCCTGCCACAATCTGAAATACTGAAAAATACCAATTTATAGTTTTGAGCAGTTGCGATTACAGGAGCTTCATCAATTGATTTTTCACCAGGTATTAACTTTTTCTTTGAAGTTCTTTTTCCCTTGAATTCTAATTCTAGTTCTACATCAAAACTGCTATCATCTAATTTGCCTTCAATTGTACTTGTATAATATTTTGTTTTTTCATACTGAGCCTGAAAGTTTTTATCACTCCTTTTATCCCTTACTTGTATAAGCAGCTTCTCTACCAATTTCCAAGCTGTAGAATAGTCAATGTTTCTACTGTATAAATATTTTGAAATATGAGATGTAACAAGAAATAAATCTAGTAAAACTATAGACATAAATATGTTTTCAAATTTGGACCATTGACGAATTTTATATTAGATCGGATCTTCACATCTCGGAAAGTATTTCGTAATGAGAAAATGGATAAATTTATTTCGTGTAACGTGTTTATCCATGTTATCCATGATATTAGAATATCTCAATGCTGGAGAGGAAGGGGAAGCATAAATTTCAGAGAGCAACAAATAGGATAGATTTTTTAAAAAAAATAGACTTTTAAAGATTAAACTTTTTTGTTGAGGGGGGGGGGGAAGCTGATATTTTGAGGGTAGTTGGATAATTTAAAAGCCTGATTATTTATTTAATATTACTAGAGAAGAACAAATAGAGAAAGTTTGTTTTAATAAAAAGGTTTAAAGATTTCTAACAATATATGTTGAAATGATTTTGTAGGGTTAAAAGTTTCACGTATTATTTAGGTGATAAAAAAGACCCCTTCCCCCCTTTTTTTATTTATAAAATGTTATACACTTTAAATTATAGCCTCATGCTAATGGTAATAAAATCTTTAAATTATAAAATAAGGCAATTTGGTTTAAAGTATACTTAACATTCATATAAAGACTAGCAGATCCGCCAGGCATTGCCCGTGGCTCGTTATAATAACCTTAAACTCATGTTTGTATGATTTTATTTCTTTTGGAATTCTTTTAAATGAACCTAATTTCGGAGTCCCCATTGCCTTCCACAGCATCTAGTGTGTTCCCAACAAACCTCTTTCCGAACGAACCTGTAACGTGGGTCTCCGCTACCTAAGGCAGCATGTACCGCGAGTGCTCCGCACGTGCCGAAGATAAACGAAAACCAAGTTAAGTGAGCCGAACCTCATAGTAATCAAGCCCAAGCTCATAGAATAAAAAAAAAGAATGCACCATTAATGTTAAAAAATGTTGGTAACTGAAGTCTAAGATAAAATTTCATAATACAGAAAGTAGCAGAATTGTAATCTAAGTTGAATGAACCAAATCCCGTTGAAATTGGTCCTTAGAACCCAAGGAAAGAATGCGCTCCCAAGCGATGGAAGGTCCCTATTCCCTTGTAACTTTCATGAAAACTTTTACTTTACCTTTTAACGTTACCATTTTAACCCTTTGTATCACCGTGTTGCAGATCTGGAACATACCCAAAACGTCATTGTTATTTCAACAGTAAATTTCAAAAGACGATTTTGTTGATTGTAGTTATTCTATTACACTACTATTAACATAATTATTTCATTAAATCCGCAACAAATGTCGATACTGATTTTTTTTTCGCTCCAAAGTTTGATTTATCGCTTGAGCAGCTACACGTGGTTTTTGCTGAATTAAGCTTTGAAATACAGGAGTTAAAAAAGCCTGCAGACGTCTAACAGTATATTGTTTTCAAAGGGGAGTTTAAATTATTTATTTAAAGACCATTTTCGAGCTAGGAAATTTATAATATGTATAAGATAAACGTAAGCTTTTGTTTGTTGCAGATCTGCAACAACGCGCCATATCTTCACTTGTAATGGATTTTTTAAAAATATCGAAAGAGATCAAAAATATCTTCTAATGATTATTTAAGTTGAATTTCTTTCAGAAGAGCAAAAGTATTTAAAAATGGAAACAATTGTCTGTTTTTATATTATTTAATTGCTATAGGGTAAGTTAGGGATCCCCCCCCCCCTCTCTAAAATTAACACCAAGTCCAAAGCTAGCAAAAAAGGGAAAGGTCTCGTAGGAAAAAGAATTCAACAGAAAAAGCATAGAGCGCCTACTCAACATATTCCACCAAAACAAGTGCGCCTAGATGAAATTGGGCACTGGCCATATTGGGCAGAAAAAAGAATACGTTGTAAATACCCCGCTTGTAAAAACTTTAATCAAACTGTTTGTGAGAAATGTGATGTGGGAATTTGCTACAACAAAACTAACAATTGTATCAAAAATTTTCGTGTAAATTAAAGTTTTAAATATTTTCGTTTTTTGTGCCATTTAGCAAGATGTTGCAGATATGCAACAAACCCATTTTTCCAAATAAAATTTTATTTTTCTGTTCTGAATTTTTTTTATTATTTTTTCCATGCTTAAAATGATGCATTTTAATATCTGTATAAAAATTTTTCAAATCGGGGTTGTTGAGTTACAAAGGGTTAATAAACTGATGAAATCCCTTATTTAAAGTTACCTTTAAATTAACGCGATTTTTAATTTACGGCTGTAGTGAGTAAACGTAAGTTCATGCTAAAAAAGGAGATTAAGGTTCGAAAAAGGTGGTAGCTGAGGTATAAAGAAAGACCGAGCCCTGGCGGCCAGGGTCTTAACTGGAATGTAGTTGGATATAAGAAAATTTTATAGTAGTTTTAAAGTAGCTGGATGATGCTAGAACAGAACTATGTTAAAGAAAATTGTACTAGAATAGGATAGTTTTTAAAGAAGCTGCAACAAAGGCCCCAAGAAGGAGATTAATATTCAAAATTGGTGATAGCTGAAGTCTGATAAAAAAAAAATTCACAGTAGGACTTAAGAAGTTGTTAGAAAAAAAAAAGTTAGTGAATCGGACCATTTTTAAGGAAGCTATAATAAAGGGCCCAAAGAGGGACGACTGATATTTAAGAGCAGGGCCCTAACATAAAACTTATTAAAAGGTCTAAGTTCTTAGCACTTTATATCTTCAATTAGTCAAAATTAAGCATAGGGTATGAATTAATCATTAGAATAAAGTTTTAAAGAAATGTGCAAAAAATTAGGGGGAAATGTTTAAAACGTCTAAGGTCCCAGTAAAAATAAGAGAGTCTTGGTCCGGAGAGAGGAGTCCGAGACTGAAATTTAAAATTTTGCATTGCGAATGCGAGAAAATTAGGGGTGAAAAATGCATGCCGCACAAAAAGTTCAAGGGGCCCGGATCGGGCCCTACGGGACCCTAGGGTGCCCCAGGATTTTAACTGGAATATAGAAACGGGAGAATAACTCACTGAAAAAAGGGGTTTCAAAAATGAAGATCGGATTAAGAGGAAGCAATTTATTCATGGTGCAAAAAATTCAAGGGGCCCTGTACCGGGCCCCAAGCGGCCAGGGACATAAGTGGTATATAGTTGGGTATAAAGATACTTTTTAATAGTTTTTAAAGTAATCAGAGGACGCTAGAACTATGTTAGAAAAAAATTGCAAGCAATTCGGATAATTTTTAAAGAAGCTGCACCAAGGGCCCCAAGAAGGCGATTAATATTCAAAATTGGTAGTAGCTGAAGTCTGACAATTTTTTTGTCGTTCAGGTAGTAACTGGAAGACCTAAGAAGTTGTTAGAAAAAAAAAAAAAGGCTAGTGAATCGGACCATTTTTAAGGGAGCTATAGCTGGAGGCCCAAAAGGGGCCCACTGATAGTTAAAAACAGGACATTAACATAAAAACATGTAAAATGCTCTTAGTACTTAGCGCGTTAGATCTTCAATTAGTCAAAATTAAGCATAGGGTATGAATTATTCGTTAGAATAATATTTTAAAGAAATGCACAAAAAAAATTGGGTAAATGTTTAAAAAAGGGCCCTAGTGCTCCAATAAAAATATGAGAGTGTTGATTCAGGAAGAAGAGTCCAAGACTCAACTTTAAAATTATGTACTGAGAAGGGGAGAAAAATTCTTGGTGCACAAAAAGTTCAAGGGGACCTGAACCGGGCCCTACGGCACCCTAGGGGCCCCAGGATCTAAATTGGAATGTAAAAACGTGAGACTAACTAAATGGAAAAAGGATCTCAAAAATGAAAATCGGATTAAAATGAAGCAATTTATTAACCTTTTATTTGCACAGAAACTTCAAGGGACCCTGTATCGATTCCCAAGGGCCCAGTGTCTTATATGGGGAGTCGAAAGGCGAGAATAACTAAATGGAGAAAGATCGCCCAAACGAAAAAGATTGGATAAAAAGAGGGCAAGTTATTAACAATTTAGTGCATAAAAACTTCAAGGGCCTCAGGGGCCCCGGCCCTTAAAAATTAAAAATCTGAGCCTCAGGTGCATCAGGACCTGTCTTGGACTATCCTCACCTAAATTTTAAGACTTTTACGTACGGTAGATTTTGATAGCCATCGCACACAGACAGACACACAGACAGAGCGAAACTTTGCTTTATTAATACAGATTATTGAGAAATCGAAAAATTTTTGCATTAAGCGAGAAAAAAAAAGATTTTTTAGGTAAACTTATAATATTCTTCATTCTTACATAGACAAAACTTTCAGGTATACTTATTGATATGCTAAGAAATTTATTTCATTACAGAATGATGATATTGGATATGAATAAGAATATATGAAAATCTTATAGATATAGGGATTGGAAGAAAAAAATATTTCATGAATGTATCAAAGTACTAAGAGTATTTGTGAAGTATAACCAGTATTTTTGGGCCCCCTTCGGCTGGGGGCCCTCGGCGATCGCCGACCTGCCGACCTGGCCAGTCCGGGCCTGTTTGTTCTTCCAATAACAAATGATCAAAATGACCTCTAGAACATTCTACGACACAACCAGGTTGTGTCGTAGTACCTGTGCATAGCGTTTCGATCGCCAGCGCCCTCTACATGTGATTTTTTAACTAATATTTTTTGCTTCTAAAAAAAATCCGATTACTTTGTGAGCCTTTCCTTGCAAACCGCACTCCTTTATCAAAATTTCTTCCCTTTTTATGAGTTTTTAAATTTTAAACGAACTTTTGGCTCACCCCGCATGTATTTCTTGCTTTATAAATTGCACTCACGTCTTGAGTCAGTCATGAGCATGATTAATAATTATAAGCAGTAAAGTTCATAGCAATAAGTAAAGAGTGCATCATTTGAGCTGATAGAGCTCAAATCAATGAGTAGTGTTAAACATTTCCGAACGAAGAAACGAGATTTTTGGAAAACAGATAGTTTCGGTCCGGCCGAATTTTTGACATCATTTTCGCCGAAAACGAATTTTCGGCGAAACTCTGATTTTGGGCCGAAAATGAAACCAAAACAGTATTTTCGGTTTATCTCATTTAAATTCTACAGGTAATATGCAAGGCAGCACGGCCTCAAGTACATTTCCGTTTATTGGCGGAAATTGCTGAAGAGAAATTTACAACTGTGCTATGCGTTTGCTAACTGAACTAAATTTTAACATAATGTATACAAATCGATAGATCATATACAGGGTTTCATAAAAGAAATTGAATTCTTTTTCGACTATAGATGGTAATTGCCGAAATTGAGATTTCAAATGTTTTATGCGTTTTCCAAATTGTTTATTTTGATGTCACCTTTGACCTTATTAAATGGTGAAGTTTTGTCATAGAATTCTGAATGTGTTGGGAAGTGTTTCATAAACCATGCTTGAAACATAATTTTTCTTTCTTGTTTTATTGTGTGTCGAAATAGCCTTTGCGAGTTCCCCGTTGGACAAGACATGAAATAAATGCTTTTCTTATTTACGTACCTTCTAAAGTCGTTTGGTATTTCCATGCGCCGCACAGTGTAAGGTTTTGCGAATCTAGCGGGTCAAAATTCAATTTATGAAAATTATCGATATTAAAGTAATAAAATTGAACTTACTAGAGATAAAATGGTTATGTATTACGAAAAAATACAGTGAAACCTCCCTGTACGACCATCTCCATTAAGCGACCACCTCCCTGAACGGCCTTTTTTTCATGGAGCGAAATTTATTCCCATACGCTCAATACTAATTTTACCTCCATTCAGAGATCTTCCTAGTTGGACTCCCTCCATAAGAGACCAATTTATTTGAAGAAAATGAAACACATTCCATTTTTTCCTGGTCACTTGAAGAAGGTTTTATTACAAAAATATTTTCGGGAACCGCATTATTCATCAAACTTCTAAACGAAGTTTTTTCTTTTTATACCGGTAACTATTATGTGTTTAAACACCTTTGTGCCTTTTTTAGCCAATGAATTTAACTCTGATGACAAATTAATAATGACGGTCAATAAATTCATCTGCCCTATTCTGTCAGGAAACTCTCAAATAAATAAATAAATTAATGACATCCTCATTATTTGTTCCCGTCCAACAAAAATTGCTTTTATTTACTTAACTTCGAATTGACTTGGAAATAAAAGTTATTAAAGGTAAAATCGTAATATGAAAGCAAATGTCAATGCATTCATTTTTTAAAGTCTGCAGTGATTAAGTTATGTAATTAACTTTTGTTTTGATACTTAAATTTTCATATTTTTCCTATTGTTAAAAATAAATTTTAGTAACATTAATTGTTACCTTTTCCAACAATTAAAATCTAGATTTAAACATGACCTCTATTAAGAGACCACCTCTCGGAGCGACCAATTTTTATTGGAAGGGAACGTGGTCGCTTTAGGGAGGTTTTACTGCATATCTTTACGCATTACACTGCACAATTTACGTCATTGTTATTCCGTCATAATCATAATAAAAAGATGTTTTGTCCTTTTCATACGTTGACATTTGCCTAATGTTATGGTATTCAGAGCAGATTTTTAAAAATGTAGTACATATTTATTTTCATCAAAAAGAGTTTTCTTGTATTCAAAAAATGGTAATTAATT
Source organism: Maratus speciosus (assembly GCA_963932465.1). Lineage (NCBI taxonomy): Eukaryota > Metazoa > Arthropoda > Arachnida > Araneae > Salticidae > Maratus > Maratus speciosus. The sequence goes on from OZ010786.1 coordinate 126,535,120, forward strand.
AAATACATACGGTTATAGTTACCAGTGTTATAAAGTGAATCAATGCCATTTGCCGTTGTTTGCTATTATTTTATTATTTGTATATTCGGTGACCGTATAAATCTTAAAACTTCAGGGTGCTTCAGCCGCTCTATAGTTTTATTGAGATGTTAATGTCATGATTTGTAATGTTTAAAGGCAGATATATTTATCTTGTATCCACATGTCATGTAAAATAAACAATTAAATTTTAAAAATCAAAAAACCCGATTGCGTAAAAAGCGAACTAATTAATTATTTCTCATCAATGTGAAACTATTTTTTTTTCAATTCCTACTATTAGCTCACACTCTCGCTATATATATCTTGTTCAAATTTTCAATCGTTAATAAAATACTTATTATTCATCCAATCAGGATCAAATAAATTTTTTTAACTTGTACTGGATGACAATTGATGTTAATACATTTTTTTCAAATTTTAATTCATTAATTAAATTTTAATTAATTAATTTTCAATAATCGAGAGAGCCCTCTTCTTGATCAAGGTATTTTAAGACTGAGAGAGCCCTCTTCTTGATCAAGGCGTTTTAAGCGCCACTCAAGAGGAATGAAGAATGGGAGAAAAAAAGTCTCTTATTGACTAAGTAGGAATTGACTTAAAATATTTTTTTATATTACTTACATATTTTTTATTTACTTGTATTGATGACTTTTAAGTTGTGTTTAATTGTTAGTTCCTATCTATAAACACTGTTTTGATGAGGTCTAGAGATATCTATGATGGTTAGAGTTGCAGTAAAGCTAGAGATCCTACCTACACAACTTCCAGGTTGTACAATATTTTAACGGAGCTTCTGACTTTAAAATAGTCAATGAAACATCGCGTTCATTTTGAAAGACCTATCCAATGATAGGACACGCTATAGGGTGCGTAAATTTTTTTCGTCTCTACCGCCATTTTGTATTTTATGGCCGCCATTTTGAATTTATAAAAACAAAACCTACCCTATAACTATCTGGCCAGTAAGACAAATCGATAGAGACCTCATTCATTAAAATCCATCCAGCCGTTGGGATGTTTCAAGGGTATAAAGAAATCCACATACACAGATACGCGTGAAACACATAACCCTTCTTTTCAGTCGGGTAATTATATCAAATCTGTCAAGAAGAGCATATCAACACCTGTTATGCTAGCGGCCACTGCAGCATCCTTAAAAAAGCTTTCCTTTTCTATTTCCTAAGTCAATATTATCTTGCCTTTGTTCTGGAGTTTTTAATAATAATTTTCTTTTAAGTCTAAATCTTTCAATTATATTTTTTTCTTTCTGCGATACTTCATTTTTTTTTTCAGGTTTTCGGAACTGCTATTTCTTTACATCAAGTCTATAACCAATATGAAAGAGGCATTCCATAAATCTTAATTGTGCATATTGTGTCGATAAGCCCCAAGAAAACTTGTGAGTAAAATTCGTATATTATATCGAACCATTTTTAAGTTATTCACCACCTTGAATTTTTCGTTACACACATTGCATTTTCAAGTTGCTTTATTTGAAGATAGAATGCTGCACATTGTGCTATCTATCACTGTGCTTCAAATTTGTGCTCTATGTCATACGTCTGAACATTGAATTCTACTACAGTTAGTGCAAGCGCTGTAAAGATTTAATTTCTGACAATTTCAAATTCTTCTGTTATTGACTGATCAGTTTCCATGATGAACTTAAACTTTATGGATTTATAGTAGGAAGTAGATGACGGCTGTGGATTTACCCATTATAAAATTTTGATTTTCTTCATTACAGCCTTTTTTTATACGACGAGTATCCGGCTTTTAGAACGATTTTTTAAAATGTCGTTGCTCTTTAAGGACTTTCAGATGTATTTTTTAACACATCCATAGTATCTTTTTTTTTTTTTTTTATCCAGATTGTCTCAGTTTTAAACACGGGGCCGCGTGGTTATTCAGAGACCACTGACCAGACCCTACCTCCCGGGCTTTAGCCCAGGTTAACGGGGTTCTTTGTCTGGTGCAGCGGGGCGCTGTAATGTGGTACAGACATCAGATCGCCGCAGGCGGTCACCCACAAGCGGTGATCCCGACAAGTACACGGGTGCTCTTTGTTAAACTTTGTTAGGCGCCGCACACCACATACTTGCCGTGCCAGATGGAATAGGGTTGGATAATTTTGTGCCTAGGAGGTGGCAACACCTTAGCTGAAAAGGGGGGCAATTTTGAGGGAAAATTAATGAGAATAGACAAATACTTTGAAACTGAGTTGATTGAACTATATGGAGATGAACAATATTTAATTATAAAATGGCCGAGAAGCTAAGATTTGCCGTAGAAGGGATAATTTTGGGCCAAGATGCAAAGCAGATGAATCGCTGCAGATTGAGACGGGAGTTCTCCTTTCTACCGTACCCCACCGGATAAAAACTGGCTCCGTGGACTGGCCCATTGGAGCGGGTCCGGTACAGCTCGTGCGTACAATGTCCTATTGCACCTAATAAAGAGGCGAACTGTCAAAAAGGGGAAAAAATATATATATATAAAGGGGGGGAGAGAGCACCCCCAAGTGGCCGGCCAGGCCGGTCCCTCGGGGGGCAAGGGTAACCTGAAAGAAACAATTGTTAGACATGACATATTTAGTAACATAGTACTGAATTAAACTGCACACTGGTCTTAATCATTGAATTAACTGAGATGATCTTAGCCTCCTAGTGACTCTATGACCTAAACTGAGACTGGGATACTACTGATGGGATATCTTTTACTTAGAATAAACTTAGCTATAGACATATCTTAACGGTTGTATGGAGAAACTCTGTCCCTAATTATCTCCTTGGATAAGCTGGTTAAAAATAGTCGAATGCCTATTGATACTATCGAAGAAAACTAAGCTAAGGCTGAGGATGCTGATTACTACTTAAGAGATAAGGGTGAATAGGTCCAATTTCTGCTGGTCGTTACTGAACCTAGGCCAGGGCCCACTAGCCTCTCACACTGTGGTATAGGCCCAGCCTCTCACGTTGGGATATAAGGCCTCTGGTTCGCGTGGCCTGTAATTTGGATGGTGCTGCGCCTATCTAACAATAAGTTAAAGTTACTGCTCTCAACCCTAAATTAGGGCTTGAAGAATACTAATTAGTGACTATATATAAGGTTAAAAAGCAGAAAAACCAACGTTTAAAATGCGCAAATAATATATGAAAAGCAGCAAACAGCTGTTTCGAATCTACTAGCGAGATTCTTCTTCAGTGCAAAAGGAACAGCGTGCTAGAAAAAGCAAGGCTGAGCAAAATCATAGACAGAGACGCGCTGGCTTTTATACCCTATGCGGGTGGCGAAGGCGCCGAAACAACCAATGAGAGAGAAGCAGTGGAAACGACTGGGTGGACAAGTAGCGACATCTACCGGAGAAGTAGAGAAAAGAAACCAAAAAAGGGGAATTAAATTAACGCTTTCCAAATACTTGGAAAATCTGGAGTACTAGATAAGTCATTGACTAAAGAGTGAGAATTTTTAATGATATGGTAAGCTTCCCAAAAATCAAGATCAAGATTAGAAGAACATTTGTGTGTAACTGTCTATGATTTTGCTCAGCCTTGCTTTTTCTAGCACGCTGTTCCTTTTGCACTGAAGAAGAATCTCGCTAGTAGATTCGAAACAGCTGTTTGCTGCTTTTCATATATTATTTGTGCATTTTAAACGTTGGTTTTTCTGCTTTTTAATATTGTTGCACAAAGGCTTTATTTGCTATTTTTATATATATAAGGTTACCTAGACTATACGATGACTTATATCCACATGAAAACTATTATAAAAAATAAAGCTACACTTCCAACTTGGAGTTTTATACATTGCCTGCGCTGATGAGAAACTTAAAAATTATGTGCAACCACCATAGCACATGGTAAAAAAAAAAAGTCTTTAAGGGCACCGAATATGGCCACCGTTACCCTGAAGACGACTATTGAAATGAGGGTAAAAGTATGCAGCCGCGGACAGGCCGGGTTTCATTTTATACCCCCCGTCCATGGCTTCTCGCTGTTCGCTGCTGCTAGTAGAAAGATAGGAAGATTGCCCGCACACGAGTGCCCCTGGAGGAACTAATTCTCGTTGGGCGACCGGGCGCGGGGTTATTCATTTGTGTTCAGGGAATAACGAATGCACCATTTGTCTTTTGATTTCGGTCCACTTAAATAAAATAAATTCTTTGGTTGTCCAACCTTATTCTGGTAGTAATTATTACTTCTGCCCTGTAAATATATTTATTGTTAATATTCGAATCTGACCATCTCTTATTTTATTTCAAAAAACGTTCTAAGCGATGTCAGTTTCTCCATCTTTGATTACTGCCAATTATAAATGAATGGATCAGCCGCTTAATCTGGTCTAACATAACAGATGAGCAATGTTGAAGATTATATTTGTGTAATAAATAGTCTAACAGGATATTTTTAGAATTAACAGGGAATGATTTATGTCTAGTAACATAATTTTTTTAACTCTCATATAATTCTCTTTTTGAAATTTACACTTCCGTACCTGATAAAAAATTACTTATATTCAAGAGCTGCAAATAGTGGCAGCTGAAATTGATTTATTCTATATCTATATGCATACATAATAACAAAAAAAAATTATATTACAATGTACCGGCGTGTACAAAATTTTTGGCAGCTTTTTAAAATTTATCTTATGCCATTAAATTTTCAAATAATTTTTGTATTGACTTAAAAAATTATTTTTTAAATATAACTCTTCTAAATAACTATTGTAACTGTAAAATACAAAGTATTTACATTGTTGTAAAGATTCCAAACTATGATTACAAAATATTTACAAAGTAAGCATGTTTTTAGCCAAAAAATATCAATGACAATTACAACTACAGAATCGCCATTCTAAAAAGGTTAAAATAAAATTTGGTTTTTGAGCCGATTTTTGATGGTGTTGTTGTGGAGTTAGTCTATCACTTTACTTTTTTTCCCTCCAATGTGTTAATTGTTATTTGAAATATCTAAAAGTGAAATTACTGTAAGTCGATTTTTGGACTTTTTTCCCGCTAGATTTTCAAAATTTCATCACACTGTGCGCCGTGATAAATGGTGAAGCGTAGTCAGAATAAGAATTAAAGAATACAATTAATGTCACTTGTTTAGTGTTATTTTGCTATTTTTTTTTTCATTTTTAATTTCTTCTATCTTTGCAAGAAGAAAGTATTGGATTCGTGGAGAATTTCGACTTCCGGTTTTCGATGGATTTATACGTTTTAGAAGGTCCTGAACACGATTTGACGATTTTTAGAAAATGTCTGTCTGTGAGTTTGTCTATCTGTTATGTGGCACACATCTTGTGGCCGCTCTATCTCAAGAACTAATGCAAGGAATTTAAGAAAACTTTAGATTCAGTTAGAACTTGATATAAATTGGTGCTGATTAATTTTTGGTGCAAATCGTCCAACATTTGGCTCTGCTTTGCTGCACTTTTCACGATTTCAGCAATCTAATCTTAAGTACTAATGCACGGACTTTCATCAAACTTCAGATTCAGTTATACCTTGATGTAAATTGACGCCGATTAGATTTTGGCGAATCTCTCAACAGGTGCTGCTGCTATGCTGCATTTTTTGCGATATCCTTAATAGCTCTACCTCAAGAATTAATACAAGGATTTTCATCAAATTTCAGATTCAGTTAGATGATGGCATAAATTGTTGCTGATTAGGTTTTGGTGTTAATGGCCAATAAGGGTCTCTGCTATGCTACATTTTTCAAGATTTCCCCAATTCTTGAGATATACCAGTAGAATCAGATCTTAGATATCGTTATTGGGATATACCGTGAGCGACAGAGCTTGATATCGTTAGTACGATAATTAAAAAATGTCAATATTTGACGGATATATCGATAAACAATCCAACCCTAGTCCCTATCATTAATATTAGATGACTCCAGTACATCAAGAGAAAGCGCATACTGAAGTTTATCAGAAAAGTCACTAAAATTCTAAAGAAAAGTGTGAAATTTCACACTTATTCCTCATTATGAGAGCGCATGTCTACAGATTATATTCCAAATTTTATTATTTGTACCATGAATAAAAAGGATAAAATAAATTTTTATTCTTCTAACTTACTAAAGGATTTTTAAAATAGTTATTGCCATTAATAATCAAAGAAAGTCGTTATCATTTAAAACCCACATGAAGCAAATGGCATATTATAAAGCACATGCTATAATGACATAATTTCTAAAAAAATAGCTTTATTTGAATAAAAGTATTATATTGATATCGGAGGAAAATATCTTAAAAATGCAAATCGATTTAATTTCATGCAATTCGATTTTGCACATTATTAGTAAAGATTTGAGGCTGTTCTTATACCCAAAATTCACTATATTGAGCAAATTTACGAAATCCTTTTAATCGAAAATGCATAACAGTTGAAAATATCATAAGAATCATATCATATCATAAATCATATCATTTTTCATATCATAAGAAATCGAACCACATTTTTCACTTTCCTATAGAAAATGTTTTTAAAGTTTGCATTTTGCATCAATTTTCGAACATGTTAATCTCCAATGGGTTGCTATCAGGTAGTTATCGACTGTAATAAAATGTTTCAAATTTACCGGAAACAGAAAGCATTGTTCGATATTTTAGCATGTGAATATGAATAAAAATCCCTGCCAGCTCGGCCTACAGGCGGAGGTAGATTTCGAAGTTAAGTACTAATTTCACCAACAAAAACTAAATCAGGATTAGAGAAAAACCCAGTTTAACAATTTTATCTGGCCGCGTTTGACGAATTTTTAATTTCATTTTTCTGTAAGAGCTCGTTTCCTCAGAGTCATATTAAGGCGGTATTCAAAAAAATATTTTTCCACGCTCAACAACTCGAAATTTTCTGACACATTTTCAGACTCATTTTTAAAAGTAAAAACATGAAACTTGCTGACGTGATTTTTTGAAGAGATTTATAAGCAACCTATGTTTTTATTTTTCGTTCAATTAATTAGAACTTGATTTACAATTATTTTCTCAGTACGACCATTTTTTCCGTTTCCGGCACTATTGCTTCGGGAAATTCGGTTCAAAATGCCCCTTTGACAGCAATTTTTGAAATATATTCTTCCTTTATCAAGAAATCGACCAATGCAGCACATTATATAGTTTCTGAATAAGAGAACCTGCCAATTGGATGCGTTTGAGAACAAAAATGAATTTAAAAATGAGTCAGAAAATAAGCCTTTTGGATTTGAGTACACCCTTAATAAGATAATTTTTTCGTCAACACCTACTTTTGTTTCTTTTATTTTATTTTTATTTTTATTTTTATTTTTATTTATTTATTTATTTATTTATTTGCTGTAAGAGTTGATCCTATCAAAAACTTGTCAGTATGAAAGTTGTAGATAATATTGAGAAGATGTATAATAAATTTAAGCGGACTAAACATCTTGCGAATTGACGAAGTTATGAATTTTTTTCTTCTTCAACTCCCCCCCCCCCCATTTTTTTCGTTTTTATTTAATTTTTTTTTTCAGTAAAAGTTAGTCCTATCAAAAACTTGTCTATATAAAAGTTGTAGATAATATTAAGAAGATTTATAATAAGCTTAAACGAATTTCATATCTTAAGGATTGACGAAGTTATGAATTTTTTCTCCATAAAAACCCTATTTTTTTTGTGCACCTCGAGCCCATTTTTAATTTTATCAAAAATCTGTGATACATAAATTTTTGTCTCTTTTCCTAGACTTAATAATAACTTTAAACTGATTTGATATGCATAAAAATTAAGAAGTTATGGGGTTTTTTTCTATTTTTATAAAACCCCTCCCTATTTCCAAACCCTTGGTCCAATTTTGCCCATTTTTGCCCAACTTGGGCGAGATTTTCTGCCCCTTCATTTTATGTATCAGTTTGGAAGAGATTCGTGCAGATATATATATAAAGTTTTTTATTGAGGGTAGTTTTGGGTTCTAGGGGTCATGATCGGTGTAGATATGCAATTTTTTTTCAGAATTTCCAACATAGGTTAAATTGCAATGGGTAGTATTTCATACGAAATCTGCCTAAAAACTAAAAATCATAAACTACTAGGTAACAAAAGAATTTATAAACAGCATTTTCCCGATGTGTAAAAGTTTAGTTTCTGAATTTCTCTAACAAAAAATATTTTCCATGTAGGTTTGTTTTTCTCTTCTATATAAGGTTGATCATTTGTCGCGGAAAATATAACACCAAAAAATTTTGACAGTACTATTTCCAAACAATAATATTCTTGGTAGATTTCTTTTGCAAATGTCGTAGAAATCTACCCCGGCGATATTTGTTTGGAATCAGTGGTGGTAAAATATTTTGGTGCCATTTTTCCCGGGACAAACTTTCAAGTCTCCTATCATCAGATATAGATCTTGATTCTCGAATTCAATTTAACTTTACTATCTTATTTATCTTTATTAAAAATACTATAAAAAATTATCAGAAAAGTATTTAGATAAATAATTAGAATCGGTATGGTTATTATTTGCATGATATGCAAGTGATGTTATACTTTTATCAACTCAATATAATTTCGGCAAGATGCTTGATCGGTTTTTTAAAGATTCTTGTGAAATTTCTGAATTTATCTAACAAAAAATATTTTCCGAGTAGGTTTATCCTTTTCATCTATATAAGGTTGATCATTTGTTGCGGAAAATATAACAAAAAATATTTTGATACCACTTTTTCCAAACAATAATATTCTTCGTAGATTTCTTTTGGAAATGTTGTAGAATTTACCACGAAGATATTTGTTTGGAATCAGTGGTGGTAAAATTTTTTGGTGCCATTTTCCCCGGGACAAACTTTCAAGCCTCTTATCATCAACTATAGATCTTGATTCTCGAATTCAATTTAACTTTACTATCTTATTTATCTTGATTAAAAATACTATAACAAATTATCAGGAAAATATTTAGTTAAATAATTAGAATGAGTGTGGTTATTATTTGCATTATATGTAAGTAATGTTATACTTTTACGAATTCAATATAATTTCGGCAAGATGCTTGATCGTTTTTTTTTAAGATTCTTGTGAAAAACGACTAATTTAGTTAAATAAGTTGCTCATAGTCAAAATTTACAAAATGTAAAATCACCAAAGAAGGGTAAAACACACTGTAAAAAAATCCGAACAGTATTCCTTTAGGAATCGGAAAAATAGTTGCCCTTATCGTACCGGAAAATTTTCCGACCCAGATCGGAATAAAATCCGTAAAAAAAAGGAAACATTCATTAAAACGGTACTTTACGGATTTTATTCCAAGTTTACGGATTTTATTCCGATTTTACTGATTTTATTCCGAGCTGGGTCGGAAAATTTTCCGGTAGGATAAGGGCAACTATTTTTCCGATTCCTACAGGAAATCTGGTCCTATTTATTTTTTACAGTGCATTTGGGGTGCTTTAAAATATTGTTTTTATAAGATTCTCCTCAAAATATTCTATTATTTACTTACAAAGCAAAAAAGATTCTTTTGAATGAACATTGTTCTAATTGCTTGAATTTCGGGAAGTATAACATGGATATACGGAAAATTTAACAATTTGCATAACAAAGTTTTTTTTGTGGAGGTGGGGGGGGGGGGGGAGGCAATTTAATTTGTAATATGTTGATATTATGTTTAAAAAAATAAAATAAAATGGAATTTAGTGCATTAGTTTTGGTGTTAGAATGTTTTAATAAGGTGTATTACCTACACCAGGATAAATTTTTAAAATCATTTTAAATGTACTTTCAAGTACTTATTATTATTATTATTTTTTTTTTTTTTTTTTGTGATTAATGTGATTCTCAAATAAATTCCCTGCTCAACAACGGGAAACTTTCTGACACATTTTCTTGCTCATTTTTAAGCGTAAAGGCACAAAATTGACAGGCCTGACTATTGAACCGATTTAGAATCGAAATGAGTTTTCCATTTTCAGATAAATAAATAACTTATTGAGTTAGTAATTGTGGCTACGTGACGACCGGCTTTTCTTCTTTCTGGTGGTGTCGCGTTATCGGAAATTGGTTTAAAATGCCAACTTTGACAGTTTTTTCAGAAAGATCTTTTCCGTTTACGAAAAAATGGCAAAGTCTTACAAATAAAAAGTTTCTGAATAACAGCAACTGCCAATTTCATGTGTTTCCGATCAAAAATGAATTTTAAAAAGTATCAGAAAGTAGGTCCTTTGGATTTGAAAACAGTCTTAAACAAGTTTTTCTATGTATCTGTCATATTTTTATTTTCAGATTTTCTTGCTAGACAGTTGCTGTTATGGAATTAATCAATTAAGAAATTATATTATTTAGTTCTTCAAAATTCTTATTTTTTTAATCTAAACGAACAATATCTTAACACTAGAATTACGGGAAATTTTACTCAAGTTTTATAAAAATATTTTACACCAAAATTTTTATTTAAAAATGCTTAACTTATTTGTTCTACTTTTTTTTCTTTATGTATTTTAAACTTATTTTATAAAGAAATATCTGGTTCGAGCCGAAATATAATCATTTGGTACTGGTCAAAATGATCGCTAGCCGTAATTCTAGTGTTAATCATGAGAAAATAACATTGATATCATCTTACTTCTGAAGTTAGAAACTTATGATCGTACATTAAATTTTCAAGCTTGTTTTAAATTAGACAAAATGATCTATCTTGATCTTATTTAATGCAATAAAAATTAGCTTTTAAATACTCATTATAATTCATAACATTTGTTGGTTTTATGATGTTATGGTATTTTCACATGCGGGTTTAACCAACAAGGAGTTTCCATCTTAAAGTAAATTCTAAATCACTACGATAAACCAAACCTAAACCCGGATTCAATCCCATTTACTTCGCGAATATGATCATCTCCAAATTAATTTAATTAGGACAGAAAAGAGCAGAACCTTAACTACAAAACTTATTAAAAAAAGTAAAGAAAAAATTCTACATTTTTATTTTAGTCATTACAATTACAATACGTGACAAAATATAATAAAATCAAAGTAAATTAATGACTGAGTAAATTAAATTAAAAGAACTGAAAAATGTGTATGAATTTACGCATTGTAATTCAAAGGATCCAAAGGATAACTTAATTATATTTTCAAAAACCATAAAATTCCGCATCTGAAGCTGTTTGGCTTATATATATATATAACTATATCCGAATATTTTTATGATGTTATATCAACACGAAAACAAATAATGGTTGGGTCGTTAGTTTATTTTACTTTTTCAATTCCCTTAAAAACTACAGTCGAACCTCTATTTAACGAACCTCTATTTTGCGAATTTCTCTATTTTACGAACTTTTCCTTGGGACCAAAAACATTTTGCAAACTTCTTCGTAAAATAACCTCCAAATAGCGAAGTGCATTCTCTATTTAACGAACTTTTTCTTGGAATCTAAAATTTTTTTTCTCCCTATTTGCCAAAATATTACTGGACATTTCAAACTTATTGTTTCTTTTAACACATTTTATGATGATCAATGACCATGAACATGTCTTACCAGCATCTAACTCACCGAGAGCAGTAAAATCGCTGTGATTATTTGCTTTTCATCCAAGAAGTGTCTGCCTCGTGTCCTTTAACTAGAGTCTGTCGTTTTCTAGATCATTCAGTCGTGCTGGTAATTTCGGTTCTTTTAGCTCGAAAATGTCAAAGAGAAAGTGCTTGGCATAAAAGAAAAAAAAAATCTTGATGTGATGGATACAAGCGTGAAGAAAAAGAATATTGCTTTAAAATTTGGTATTCCTCCAAACAACTTATCGACCATAATAAAAATTCGTGATTGTAATGCAAAATTATTTTTTTAACTGAAAATACAATGTATTTTCAGACAATGTTTTGTTTCATTCTTATTTCCCTTGCAAGTTTCTTTTTGAAGGGTAAAATATATAAAACAAATAGATAAATTTATACAAAAAGTGAGATTAATTACTTTTTAAAAATTATATTTAGTGTTTATGGGTTTAAAATATGTTTATGTAGTTTAAAGTATTTTAAAAGGTGACTCTCTATTTAACGAATTTTCCATATAACGAACTTTTTTTCGGGATTTAGCGACTTCGTTAAATATAGGTCCCACTGTATTTTAAATCTTTTACGTTTCAAAACTTGTGCATAAAAAATATATTACATTCTAAAACAGTGAATTGGCAAAATATTAGGAGAAAAGTTTTATTGTTCATATATTTTCTACATTTAATACAACATTTTATTTAATAACAATGATATATCACATAATGTTTTACAAAAAACAGAGGCTATAGGGAATAAGCAACATCCCAGGCAGCATGAGAAGCAAAAATGATGAGAAGAGAGAAACAGCTTGACGATCACGAAGCTATCACTTTGGAAAAAAAGGAAGCAAAATAACATATGAAAATCGTCTTTTTAAAGGAAAAGCTTTAGAAACTTCTGAAATTTTTGGTATCAACTTAAGATTTTATGTCCTACGAATTTCACGAAGATACAATAAAGCACAGCGAAGAAATGTAAGGGTTAAAGCGCGTTAATTTGATAAAAATGAATGCAAAATACAATGAAGCTTTAAAATATGTGAACTTAAAGAACGTGTATGCTTGATTTTTTTAGAAATTACGTTATCATACGAATTGAATTGTTTCGTTTCCCAGCCTGGGCAATTTTTCGCTCAGTTGGAAATATTCAATTCGTATGATAACTTTACCAGTCAGTTTGATTGTGTTAAAATAATAGTACGTTATCATAGTTTATAAATATAAATCTTGCCCTATTTCCGTTTACAGCAGAATAAAGATTCTTCCAATTTAGTGTTCGGATGATATGATTCTTCTTTTTTTTTTTTTTTTGCAATCAAAATTGTAGCTAAAAAATTATTTTCTTGTATTCAGAGGTAGGGTTGTAGTTTTCTAGAAGTAACATTGTACAAGAGTTGAATACTAAGATTAAATACCTAGCCAGCCCATATTTCACCTTAAGATAAATTACAAAATTTGGCAGCCCAAGCAAATTTGCAGGAAATCAAGTAGAGGTACAAGTCCATAAGATATATACGTTAATTAAAAATTAATGTCAATTTAGTAGTAACCACGTGCTCTTGGGTCAGTGACGGGTACAAGAACGTATCGGCCAGCGCCTCCTCGTGCTGGAGCTGCTGGGGCAACACGGACAGCTGATCGGCCACCTGCAGGGGCACCTGCTCCTAAAGCGTAGTTAATTGCACCACCAGCACTGGATTCGATGTTGACATCAGCAGGATTCATGTTAGCAGTTCCTGCGAAAAAAAAAAAGTCATTTATGAAATATTTTATCGATCCTCAGCACACAACAATATTGCTAAATGTACGATAATAATCGTATTTGTATGAGAATTTTATGTATCTGTACGAGATACAACAGTGAATTACTCAGATATCTTTAAAATATGCTAATGTTGTTCTTAACCCCTTGACTTTGTTCCCATCGAATAGAACCATTGAACGTGACCGTAGTCAAGGGGTTAAGATGTGATTCTTAAACTAAATGTGAATATCCACTCGATAACATTTTAACTTATGACGTTATTGTTGAAAATAGGCTAAAAGTTTAAATTAAAATTTATATTAAAATATCCTTTTTGTAAGAATTTTTTTCAGCATTTAAGTGATATTTAAAAAAGCACACGTCTTAAGTAAATTTAATTTTAAAATTTAAGGAAAAAAGTACAAATACATATTTTTATCTCCCAGTCTTCTAACTCTTAACTGGAATACAAACAAAAAACTGGGTAAAAAAGCTGCTAAAACTATGAAAACATTCAAAAACCATAAAATATTGTACGAAGCAATAATCTTTTTTTTTTTTTTTTTTTTTTTTTTTTTTTCATTTAGCATATGTATTTATTTGATATAATATCTAAAAGTTGAAAAGTGGATACGAAAACTGTAGCTTAAAGTCAGTATTTCACATAACCAATACAATCATACCTTTTTATGAGAAATCTCTGAAGAGTAATATACAATTATTTTATAGCAACTGTGTGTTAGATACACGGTAAAAAAAAACTGTACAATTTACAGGAAAAATCTGTATTTTTTACAGAATATATCTACATTCTTTTACAGAAAAAAAAACTGTTTTAATGAAAAAATTAGAGATATTTTCTGTAAATTAAACGGTTTTCCACTGGCGCCAAATTTGGCATTTTTTACCCGACTGAAAAGAAGGGTTATGTGTTTCACGCGTATCTGTGTAAGTGGATTTCTTTATACCCTCGAAACATCCCAACGGCTGGATGGATTTTAATGAATGAGTTCTCTATTAATTCGTCTCAACGGCCCGATGGTTATAGGCTAGGTTTTGTTTTTATAAATTCAAAATAGCGGCCGTAAAATACAAAATGGCGTTAGAGACGAAAAAAAAATTAAGCACCCTATTGAGTGGCCTATCATTGGATAGGTCTTTCAAAATGAAGACAATATTTCATTGACTATTTTACAGTCAGAAGCTCCGTTTAAATATGACACAACCTGGAAGTTGTGTAAGTAGGATCTCTAGCTTTACTGCAACTCTATCCATCATAGACATCTATAGGCCTCATCAGAACAGTGTTTATAGATAGGAAGTAACAATTAAATACAAGTTAAAAGTCATCAATACAAGTAAATAAAAAAAATAGGTATGTAATATAAAAAAAAAATTGTTTCACATTGATGAGAAATAATTAATTAGTTCGCTCGGGTTTTTTGATTTTTTAAATTTAATCTGTTATTCCCTTCAGTTTGATAGAGTTTTTTTTAAATAGTGTACATGACTATTAGTGTTGTCAGGTGTACCGATTTACGCGGAACATCCCGATTTTCATACGTAACCACTGCGCGGGACTCAAAATGGGGATCGGACCCGATTTTTCATGATGCACGAAACCTTTTAAATTTCTTTTCCTACCTTTTCGTGCTATTCTTTAATTTGCATCGAGTGGAACTTAATGCAACAAAACCCGTGAAGGCTTAACCTATCTATAATGGCAAACATTTATAGTCCTTTTGATAGGAATACCTTACAAATCTACCTGGCTATGCGGAAATCTGTCTAAAACGGAATTTGTTAGCAGTTTCAATTCTGTTTTCATAAGTGTTACCATGCTTTTTTCAGTAAATCCTTTGAAACGGGACCTTTTTATAACGGATTCTGTTTTAAAAGTAAAAATTTCATTGTCCCAGCGATTCCGCTTACGCAGGTTTTACTGCGTTTAAGATTGTTGCGTTTATTTCGCATAGTAAAACTTGCAAAGACAGAATCACTGAGACAGGAGAATAACACTGCATTAAACGGTTTTCCGTCTCATCAGGTATAATTGTACTGTATGGAAGGATATGTGGGGGGGGGGGGGGGGTACCGTGGGGATAATGAATTTTTTATGTTTGAAACAGGATTCCATTACAGATAGGTTTCGTTTAAATACGGTTTACTATATTTTTATGTTCCGAGTAGTGGTGCCAGGTGTCGCGATTTTCAAGAGCTCCAAGACCTGTCCCTCGTAACAACTGAGCGGGACGCTAAAAGTCCCGATTTTTCATAATGCACAATTTTATTTAAAATTTCTCTTAGTACCATGCTATTCGTTTGTCTACATCAGGTGGAACTTAACACAGTATAAGCTATAAAGACAGTACCTGTCTATAACGGAAATATTTTATACTCCCTTCCAAAGGAATACCTTACAAATCTACCTGCCTAGACGGAAACCTGTCTGAAAATAATTTTTAGTGGTCCCCAAAGATTCATTTTTGACGAGTTTTACTGTACTTTGTTCAGTAAACTTTATGTCATCGGAACCTGTTAATAACGGAAGTATGTTTTAAAAGTCAAAAATTCACCGGCATTACGATCAGAGCAATATACAATTATGCCTGCTAAAATGGAATGTTGTCCATAATTGGACAAAATTCCTAAATTGGAACTTTGCCCTTTCGTCCCTAACGATTCCACTTTCATAGGTTTCATTGCATAAAACTGCCATGTTTATTGAGTATAATTAAACCTGCTAAGACGGAATTTCAAGGGAAGGAGAAAATTTCAGTTTGAAATAGCTTTTTGTCTTATCAGATTGCATGGTATTCCTACAGTAGGGACGATGAAGTTTTTAAGTCTAAGACAGGATTATTCATAGTCTAAGTCATAGACAGATTCTGTTTTCATAGTGTTTCCAGTATTTTTATGTCCTGATTTAGAAGCCCTTGTCCCGATTTTTTTGTCTCCCTCTTCTGCGTTTTGTGACACTGGACCTGGTAATACTAGTTCCGAGTCGGTTATTGTCCCTCTTTTTTTTTTTTTTTTTTTTGTCTATTGTCCCATTTTTTGTGATAAAGAACTAGAGGAATCACCGTACCTGGTTCGTTGGTACGAAGGTTGAGAACTCTGAAACCTCCCTCATCAGCGATGTATTCTACCACACGGCTATTTCCTTCGAGGTCGTTTACAGTGTAGGATCCCTCCACGCGTCCGGCTCCATCTCCAGATTCGGTACGAGAGCTGCTGCCACCATCTTCAGTGGGAGCTTCGTAGGTGAAGGAATATGGAATGGGGGCGTAATTGGGCTGAAATAAAAGGGAGAAATCATTATTATATAAAACCCTAGTAAAAAAAAAAAAAAAAAAAAAATGATATAACATTATTTGTATCGAAGATATCTTGACCATTACCGACAATGCTGGCACGGAATGTTACTCCAACATAGGGGTGTTTACATTTTACCAACATTGTACCAATTTTCTAAGAAATTAAAAAAAAAGGTATCACTTTTTCATTACAAAAACTTTGAACGCAAATTCACTATTTTTGTTAAAATGGCATTTCATTGTAAAAGCATTAACATCTATTGGAATTTCATTGGCAATATTTCTCAAAAAGGCAGTACTGGTGAAACAGTGGACCCCTAATTAATAAATATGATGCATATTGATTTGCAATGAGAGATCGTACAAATTTTATATCTGTTTGAAGATTGAATTAAAATAATTCTAACAAATGAAGAAACTGATGTCAGAAAAAGGTGGCATATAATATGATGACATAAAAAGATAAATTTATTTACAGATTTATCAGAAAATGAGGATTTATTTTTATTTCTCATTAGACATAGTAGAATAACGAGAAAAAGTTTTTTGTTGAATGTTACTCCAACTTTGGATTATTTTGCCTACATTTTAACTAATTTGAAATAACTTGCTTAAAAAATGAACAGCCAATAGAGAAAAAAACTTCCAAGCCTGGAATCGAACCAGGATCATTGACATTACGCGCTCTACCACTGAGCTGACTGAACGATATCATGCCTAGCACTTCTCACTCTTATCTGCTGACAAGGCTGCAAACGCAGCACATGATGGAATATTTTTGTGAGCCACCAATCCTGGGGCAAACACGGAACAAAAGAGTATCCGGCATCGATGAAATGGAATAATTCCGTATATATATATATATATATATATATATATATATAATTTTTGGAAAATTATTTTTATATATTTACAAAATTTTCCAAAATTTATATCTATAGGTTTATTCCATTTCATCGATGCCGGATACTCTTTCGTTTCGTGTAATAAACCATTACATTATACGTTATAGCATTACATTATATTCTAAAACATTACATCATATGTTAATACATTACATTGTATGACGTAATTATTATCATTTATTAAATTTGAAATCAGTTCTGACATTGTCATTAGTAAAGCAGATTCAAAAGAGTTCCCTTTCCCCCTTTTTTCCGTCTAAAGTTTGAAAAAAGTCTCATATAGATACTTAATTACAGTATACGTGCAGAAGATATTCTAGATGTAATAACTAGAGAACAGTAATTCTGCTTTTTCATAATTTAGTGTTTCCCCCAGCATATCCATTACTTCCTTTTCTTCTGACGGGCTGGTGGCTTCTATTATTATGAAACAGCCATTATAAATGAAACGTTAGGTGAAGATGAAAGAGCAGCCGTAAAAAGTTAGAACTCTGATTTTCTGGTCAGAATGGGGGGAAAAATGGCCATATTTTTTTTTGCAAAAAAAAAAAAAAAATTATGGCCATTTTTCTCCCCTATTTATACGCTTCATTTATAATGGCTGTTTCATAATAATAGAAGCCATCAGTCCGTCAGAAGAAAATAACTCGGTGAAGCGGGACTCTACTGCAGTACAAAACATATTTCAATTTTAAGACTTAAAGCATACGTTTTATTTTATGCAAAACGACGTTATTCGCGTCCGCTTAAGAATTCCACATTTACGATGTACTCTTAAACATCTACAGTAAAGCATGCATAGCACATAACTATCGCGAAATAATGCGCAAATGCAGCAAAAAGATGCCGTCATTAAAGAAAATCGACAAAAAAAAAAAAAAAAAAAAAAAAGCTATCTAATGATTCATAGATACTTCAAATTAAATATAGTTTATAATAGCTCCATTGTTTTAACAGGAATCATTCGTTTATATTTTTTAAAAATAGCACGCATTTTAATTACATTTTCTTTCGGTTGTTATGAGAAAATGGCAACAAAAATATATAATTACTATTTTAGAACTGTTTCTCCTTTACTTTCTACAGAAATGGAATACTTCCGTTGCCAATATTAAGCAAATGGCTCTAAAAAATACAAAAAAATTAATGTTTCAAAAATAAATGGTGATGCAGTTTTCAAGCAAATTGCATTTAAAAGTACGTTTTTTTTTTTTTTTTTTTTTTTTTTTTTTTTTTTTTTTTTTTTCAATACGACGACGGTATAAAAATCGAAAATATGCGTTGCTTAGAAGTTTAAAAAATTGCTATAGAGTATTTAATCGTACTGCTTTGTTTTACGGCTGGCTTCTGTAAGGTAACGTTACTTTTTGGAGATGACATAAAATAAGCTGGGAGAAAGAAATAGCATACCGTACCGGGGTCTAATAATAAAAAGGAAAAGAAAACAAACTTACTTCGGCATATTGTGCTACGGCTACAGCAACAAGAGCAGCTAGGACGCATAAAACCTGAAAAAGAAAAAATAAATTATTAACTAAACAAATTATTTTATCTCAACGTAAATTATTCTGGTATACCTATTTAATAAATTTATTTATATTAAAATATTTTAAAGTTTGAAAATCAAATTTTTAATGTTTTTATTACTTTAGATTAATAGGTTTGAGGAGTATATAATATCATATAATACTTTTTACAAATAGATATGAAATATAAGTAAATAGTGTTTACTCTGAATGAATTTCATAATCAATGTGTAACTTTCAAAACTTTTACAATGCTTGTTTGTTTTTTATTATAGGAATGTATTAAGTAATTACTAATTTTATGCTAGTATAAAACAAATCCGCATAGAAATGCAGAAATAATATTGTTTCTTGTATCTGATATGAATTTTAAAACAAATTGGTCGATGATAATAATTTTAATCGTGGCTCTTGATGTTTAATTAATAGTAGTTAAAATTTAATTTAATGATTAATTTCATAATGAACTGTTTTCAAGAAAATTTTAGTTTATTTTCATTTTAAAGATAATGACAATACATTTTTAGAAGGGAGAAAATTAATTGTGTAGACTGGAACGCTTTGTAAAATGAACTAACTTAAATACATGAAATTATTAACGAAAAATATATTTAGCGACATAATAAAAAATTTTTTTGAAAGTAGTAAATGTATAACTATTAAGTAATTTTATATCGTTTATAACAGCAATAGCAAAATCTGACAGAATTAAAGTAAAGACTTTTCTTTTTGAAAGTTTAAACTACTATTAGAAAGTCATTTGAAAGTTAAAAGTAAATTTCTAGATTTAATAATTTTAAGCGTATTTTGGTGTCTAATAAATGCAGTTAGCGTTTGAATAATTTCATAATAAAATATGTAATTCTTTTAAAGAAAAATTTGAATTTTTCGGTTCTTAGATAATGATAGTAAGATTTAAGGAGAAAAAATTTATTACGCAGATTCAAAAATTTTCGGCAATTATCTGACTAAATACGTGGAATTAGCCACGAAATAAATGTCTGGCGACTAATAAAAAATGTTTTGAAAACGGAGAAAGAAATATTATGCAATGCTTAATTTATACTGATTTTCAATACTTTAAATTTGTATTCCTCTTATCCGAGCGCACACACACATATGTTCGAAAGCAAGTTATTAAATCATTAAAAAATGTTTTGAATTTTCTTGTACAAAGGTTTTTTATTGAAAATTAAAAATATCATTAAATTAAGTTTTTGCCTATTCTAAGAGCGTTAATCATACTTAAATTATATTATATAATCAATTTGTAAATAATTTTCAAAGTTATTTAAAAGTTCTTTCAACAAAAGGAATTTTGAATTAAAATGCATGCACCATAGTTATATATTACAATTCTGTTCAATGATAATTTT
Source organism: Maratus speciosus (assembly GCA_963932465.1). NCBI lineage: Eukaryota > Metazoa > Arthropoda > Arachnida > Araneae > Salticidae > Maratus > Maratus speciosus. The sequence goes on from OZ010786.1 coordinate 126,555,547, forward strand.
ATACGTCATTAATTTCCAGAAGGTGTTAAAAAACTATAAAAACAATTTAAAAAGGTTTCAATAACTGTTTACATGTTTCGTCACAGCCGAAGCCCTTATCAAAAGAATAAGAATATTCTATAGTTGTGCGATTTATAATATAATAACTTGAAACGACACTATTCAAATTTTCATGCACTCCCTCAGATTACGCATGTTATTGCATGTTATTTTACTTGTATGCAGGGCTTAATTTCTAAGAAAAAAAGTACCGGAGCCCTAATATCATGTGGTACCGGTACTACAATTGTACCGTTCCCTCTCCCCCCGCGCGCGTCACTCCAATCTGCATATTTATATTTCGTACATTATGTGCAAAATTTAAAACATTTTTTTTTCTTTAGCAAAATAAAAATTTTAAAAATATCTATCAGCTTATACTTGGCTGTCAACTATTCCACTTTTCAGTTATCACTCCTTCTGAATAGTAATCTTTGCCTAGTTTTAGTGTTAATTAATTGCAGAATTCTGCGATTAAAAAGGGTAAAGATTAGGATTCGAAAATAGTGTTAACACAAAAAAAAAAGAATAGTTCGTAGCTATGCATTTTTTTCATAAAAGTGCATAGCTACGAATTGCACTGGGCTCCGGAGCCCTGTATTTATGAGCTCCGGCGAATTCCGACCAATATTTAAATATTTACTAAAAACAGAGAAGTAACGGAGCTGGGCTCCTGTGGGCTCCGGCGCAAATTAAGCCCTGCTTGTATGCTTATTTCCACAGTCGTAACTATGTAGTAACTCAAACCATAATTTTGCTAAGTTAAAAGATGTTGCATCGTTACATATTGAATTTTTACTAATAATGTTAGTGATAAACAAATTCTTTCTCCTATTCAGTTTTTAATACATGAGAAACATGTATATAATTTTATAAACTATCTAGTTTCCTTACAGTGACGTCCGATAGAACGAAATAGCCATTACAACAAATCGCATTCTAAACCCCAGCAAAATCTGTATTGAAGAGAAATATATGAAAATTAAACCTACTGAGCAAGACTAATTTAAACTTAATGAAAGTTGCGAGACTTATCTCGCTAAAGGATCATATTTATTTTATATTTTGAGTCTAAAACAGCTTGCGTTTCTGCAAAATGGAAAACAAAAGGCAGCATTTGCAAATAATTTTCAAAGCTATTTGAAAGGTTCCTTCATTGAAATGGATTTTTAATTAAAATTAAAGTACCGCTATTATATTATAATTGTCTTTAATCTCTAATGGTAATCATAAACAAATTCATTCTCATACTCGGTTTTTAACGTATGAGTAAAATTTTGGTTATACATTTCTATAAACAACGGAGTTTCCGTACAGTGAAGTCCGATAGAGCGAAATAAAATACAGTGGAACTTCCCTTTAACAAAATCCCTATTTAACGAAGTTTTCTACTTAACGAAGTTGTCTGCTGAACCTTGACTTTGAACACCATTGACATGTAAATTAATCTCCATATTATGAAAAATATATTCTATATAACGAACTTCATTCCACTTTCGTGCGTGTACAACATTCAAACGCTGTTGCGATGGATCTATGAATTTATTTCAGAGGATTGTATGAAAATGAAATTATTTATTTATTTAATCATTTGCATTCAAAAGAAGAAATGCTAAAAACCTTCGATATAATGAGAAGGGGATTCTAATTTCACGAAAATGTTACAGATGAATTGTTCGGATACTTAGAAAAGGCCAAAAATTTTTATGAACAGTGTATATATATATATTTTTTTTTATAAGAAGCCTGTACAAAGTGATAATACAGACTTTTTTAAAGTTAACAATTTGGAGTACTTAGACAGAAGAGAAAAGGCTTCCCTTTTTGTTTACTTCTCTTTATTATGTATTTTTTTAACACGTTCACGCCGGCGCGGGGGGGGGGGGGGGCACACTCCACTGTCTCAGAGTTGTCAAGTCTCCGGCTTTTTGCACACCACTGTTATTTTAGAGAAAATGTTGTTCCTTTAAATCGCCCAAATATTCTAATTAAATGAAACAACATATTCTGTATTAAAATACTGATATCCAACAAGCCAGAGACTTGTCAGTTCTGAGACACTCGAGTGTGACCCACCGCGCCGGCGTGAACGTGTTAAAGACATTATTCCGTTTAAATTTTTCTCATTTGTCTAAATTACATTTAAAAAAAATGTTACTGCCCGAATTAAAATACATTTTTCCAATATTCCCATTTTATGCGTATTTTTCATTTTAAGCATGTGTATTTTATTATACAAATTTCATGAATTTCAGTTGATTTCTATTTAACGAATTTTCATATCACAATATTAAAATATTTACAGGGTGGCTACTAAATACTGTTACAAATATTCAGTCATTTTATTTTACAAATATAAAATAGAAAATGATAACTACACTAACGTGATGAACATCAGAGATGAAAGTTTAACCTGAAATAATTTTAATCAAATTGACCGCCATCTTTATCGATTACCAAAGATAATCTTTTATATCATTGCCCGACTGCGGCACGAAGCATTTTAAGAGGTAGTCGGTGCCATTCACGCAATATGGAAGCTTTGAGATAGTCCAAACTTCTGTGTTTGTGGCTATTTACTGTAGCCTCTAAAATCTCCAGACGCAATAATCTAAAGGATTTAGATCCGGTGAAGAAGGTGGCCAGTCTTCTTGCCTGATAAAGTTCGGACAGGTGACAGGGAGCCAAGCCTGTGTTGATTTATCTCGGTGCGAAGATGTAAAATCTTGCAGAAATATCCTATTCTTTTTGGGATACAACCTGTCAGCATGTGGTAATAAATGTGTAGCCAATATGTCCTGTTTGTAATATTCGCATTGATTTTTATCCCTTTATCGATGAACTTCAAAGGCAATTTTCCATTGTTTGACACTGCAGCCCAAAACAAAACAGAATTCTTGTTCTGAAAGCGTTTAACAATTCGAAAGGTTTCAGGTATGTCCTCGAGGGTTGCTAAATATACGATATCATTTTTAGCATTATAACACTGTTAAGTGCAAAATAGCTTCCCATCAGAAAATATTATTCTGTCAGCACTTTTCCTACCATGCCACTTCATCAATTTCTTTCTTCTTTGTAATTTTTTTATACTTTGTGCAGCAGTCAATCCTTGAATTTTTCTTTTGCGATAAGGGCAATAACCCAGATCTTCATTTAAAATAACTTGCATAGTTCTGCAATTCACGTTCTCTTCTGCAGCCATTTTATTTGCAGATCGTTGTGGATTTCTTCACATCTTTTCGCGAATCCTTTTGATGCGCTCTATTGTGAGAACTGAGCGTGGACGACCAGATCTAGATCGATATTTACATAGCTATTAGTATCCAATAATCGATTTATAGTTTTATATATAAATGCTCCATAAAAACCAGGGCATTTAAATTGCTTAAAGGTTTTACCTGAGGAAAACCTGCGATCAAAGAGCTGTTTAATCATCATTCTTTTGGCTTCCTTCTTTAAAATAATTTTAAATATTCGCTTTATAACCGAATTCGTCTGCACTAATAGAAGCTTGCCAAACCCTAAAATAGGGAAATAAATTGTTTTCCCAAACGATTAAAATTAATTCGTATATTTTGGAGTGTAACAGTATTTAGTAGCCACCCTGTATTTGCTTAAAAGACGTTATAACGTCTTTTAAGCAAATAAATATTTTAATATTATGATATGATTAGTAGTGGACGTAATTTTGACTTACTACTCGCACTTATTTATATTTGTAACGAATTTTCTTCATAACGAAGCGTTTACGTGTAACGATGCGACTTCGTTAAATGGAAATTTCACTGTATATCAAAATTTAACCTACTGAGAAATAACCTACTGAGTATATTTAATAAAAGTTACGGGACTAATCTCTCTAAAGGATAATTTTTATTTTCTATTTTGAGAAAACATTTTACATTCGAATAATTTCTGTAAAATGAAAAATAAAGTGCAAAGTTAAAATTAACATTACAATGAAATTCCCTTACAACGAACAGATAAAGGCGGTCTTGCGAGAATTCTATTGTAATGCTATTTGAGATCTTTCTTGGAATTTAATTTTATCACACAATTTTATTGACAATTGAAAATTCTTTTACTAAATTTCATCAAAACTAAAAATATTCCGTATATGCATTCATTCTCATTATCAAATATTTAACAATTCTGAATGCTATTGAAGAATCCTTTAGCCGATAACATAAAATACTCTTAATAACTCAGAAAATAGGGGTAATATGAAATTAGCTTTTTTTTTTTTTTTTTTTTTTTTTTTTTTCGAGAAAAAAATTACCAACTTTCAAAAATAATTTAATTGATTTTCTCAATAGAAATTTTAGATTTGTAGAACCTTCTACAAATCTAACTTCTACTCGGCAGGAATTTAAAGTCGCACTAAAGAAAGTCCTGTATAAAATTTCTTTAATACGTCTATAATTAAAATTAGATTTTAAATTTCATTCAGAATATTACATTTTTTCGCGCTTAGAAACCACAGCCAATTTTACAAAGCTAAACATTTTCAAACAGATACATTTTCTCGACCATTTACGTATTAATAGATTTTATCTGTAGAAGTTGTGCACTGGAAATATTTCCACTTAAGGGTGTACTCAAATCCAAACTGCTTATTTCCTGACTCATTTTTAAATTCATTTTTGTTCTCAAATTGGCAGATTCTCTTATTCAAAAACTATATAATGTGCTGTGTTTGTCAATTTTTTGATAAAGGCAGAATATATTGCAAAAAATGCTTTCGAAGTTGACGTTTTGAACCGAATTTCCAGAAGCAGGGAGCTGGAAATGATGAAAAAAAGGGTCGTACTGAGAAAATAATTATTTACTAGAGAACAGGAATTCTGCTTTTTCAGAAATTTTTTCCCCCCATTCTGACCAGGAAATCAGAGTTCTAAATTTTTACGTCTGCTCTTTCATCTTCACCTAACGCTTCATTTATGATGGCTGTTTCATAATAATAGAAACCACCAGTCCACCAGAAGAAAATAACTCGGTTAAGTGGCACTCGGATAATCGGAAATCTACTGCAAAATATATTTCAATTTTAAGACTTAAAGCACAGGCTTTTATTTTATGTAAAATGACGTCATTTGTATTAATATAGATACTTAAAATTAAATATAGTTTATAATAGCTCCATGTTTTATCATAAATCCTTCATTTATATTTTTCTCAAAATAGCACCTATTTTAATTATTTTTTTTTTCGATTTTTATGAGAAATGGCAACAAAAAGATATAATTGCTATTTTCAACAATTTTTCTTTACTTTCTACAGAAATGGAGTACTTGAGTTGCCAAAATGAAACAAATGTCGCTAAAAACTACAAAAAAAAATGAATATTGCAAAAACAAATGGAGATGCAGTTTTCAAACAAATTGCATTCAAAGTGCTTTTTTTTTCCCCAATACGACCGTATAAACATTTAAAATGTGCGATGCTTAGAAGTTTTAAAAAATGCTGTAGAGTATTGAATCGCGCAATGAAACATCGGCTTTTGTTTTACGGATGGCGTATACTAGGAAACGTTATTTATTGGAGACAAAATAAGCTGGGAGAAAGAAATAGCATATCGTGGGCTAATAAATGAAGTTATAATTAATTGAGCGAAAAATGAAAATACACGGCCGCTTATACATCTCTATAAAAAATATATCAGCAAGTTTCCTGTTTTCACCTTTAAAAATGAGTCTGAAAATGTGTCCGAAAATTTTGAGTTGTTGAGTGTGAGAAAATATTTTTTTGAGTACACCCTTAAAATAACCTTTTTATTTACAGGTAAAATCTCAATATATTTACTTGTATTTTGTTATAAAAACTGAGACATTAAAATATACATATATTGTTAATTAATCTAGGCATTGTTGTAAAAGATTTATAAAAGGATCTATAATTACTGATATAATACGTAATTTTAAAGAAAGAATTGTTCCTAAAATTCATGTTATACCTATATCACTTTTTAAACATATTTTCAGATATTGATGAAGAAAATACTGTTGCGAAAAATTTTCTTTATTAATAATTTTAGGAGATAAAAAGCTAAGAAAAATAATCATATATTTGAAAAAAAAAATTCATTTACTTTTCTAAAGAAATTTTAGATTGAATATAATTTGACACCTTTAAATTATTATCTAATTAAAAAGTTTTCAAAATGGCTTTTTTGTTTGGTGGAAAATTTTAGCTGATAAAATGCTTTTTTCTTTTATAGCTTGCTTTCTCCTTTCTATTGCTATTGATACCAGGACTTTAAAAACTTTGTTATGGTACGCATCTTTAAATATTTAGATTTCACATTCACCTTAATTGGAAAGTTGTGTTTTTAAGAATTAATAGTAGAAAAATGTAACTTTTTTGTCAAAGAAAGTTCACATTAGATATAATTTAACGATTTTAAATTATTATTTAATTGGAAAAATTTCTTATTGGAAAAGTTACTTTTTTATTTGCTGAAAACTTTTTAGAGGGTTAAATGCTATTTTCTTTTACAGCTTTTTTTCTCCTTTCTATCGCTGTTGATATCAGGACTTCTCCAAAGACTACGTCATGGTAGGTATCCTTATATACATAAATTACACATTTACCTTATTTGGAAAGTTTTGTGTTTAAGTATTAAGTAGTTTTGATTTTAAGGATTAGGTAGAAAAATGTAAATAATTTTTTCCAGAGAAATTTTATGCTGAATTTTACGTAATATTTTTAGATTTTAAAGTGACTTTTGTTTTTACAGAAAATTAACATTACATAAAGTGCTTTCTCCTCTCTGTTGCTATTAATATCTGTATTTGTTTTTTAACTGTGCCAAAATATGTATCCTTATTTTTCACTATAACATTTGCATTATTTGGAAAGTTGAATTTATAAGAGCCTTTAACAGAGAAATGAAATTCGTCCTTACCTTCATTGTTGTAGAGTTTTGGAGTTGACTTAGATGGAGGCGACTATTTGCAAAGGGGACAAAGTCAAGTGTGGTGGACATTCTACCTTAGCCATCCTTTATATATACTGGTGAATCTCTGTCACATTGTTGAAGATGAGTACGTGATAAATATTAATAATCAGACTAGTATCGCACGATGAAGCGGTCCGAACAACTATGGAGATTTTCTTGAAAAAATAAACCCTTCCGGCATTTTTGTCCCAATGTCTCCTTGAATTTACGGATTCCTGTCTTTTCTAGAATTATAACTTTCTTTTATTTTTCTTTTAGTGTCATATTTACAAGTCACGTACTGTCTAAATCTTTTTTTTTTGTGGGGATGAGAAATGATTTAATGAAGGTTTTCTTGTGGTATTTAGATAGATTCTAAAGTATTAGACCACTTAACGTAAAAACCAGATAAGAATTCATTTACAAGTCCAGGAAAAAAAATTAAAGAATTACGTCAATGAGGCTTAAGTTTTGATAAAGAAAAATTTAATGAAAGTAAACACCTTTACAATTAAAATAAAACAAATCATGAAGAGTACAACCTTAGCTGATTCGTGTTGTGTTTAACTATCTTTAGCATAAAGGTCATTTGTATTAACCATTTGTTTACTTAATTGTTATTCAATGAATGCTTTATCTTACTGAGATTACATGGTTACGTTAAATGAATAGTACCATTAACATTAAATGTTGGAAATGAGGTAACTTGAAACGCATGAATTTTAGAAATGCTAAATAGTTTTGTTCTTACAATGTATTTTTGTTGTTGCTGCTAAGTAATTAAATGGTTAAGTAGTACCAAGAATTTTTCAGCATATTTTTCATGGTAACACGTTCCGCAATAATTAATTATCTGTATGGAATATTCCGTAATAATATATTGTTTAAATATAATAAGTTATTTTATAACATACTAGCTTTTGCCCGCGGCTCCGTTCATGTAGAATATAAGTTTTCATTTCAAAATGATAATTTTAAACATAATTTTTACATTTTTTAATAAATTACCTAATTAATAGTACAACTCCCATCAAAATCTATTCAGTAGATTTAAAAAAAAAGCTAATCTTTCATAATCGGGTTGACCTATTATAGAACTTTCTCCTATACAGTGCAACCTCGATTATCTGAGCTAACTGGGACTGTTAGTACCTTGGATTTCGGTTAATAGAAATCTCGGTTAATAGAAATTGTGTATAAAAACTCGCCGTGCTCGCAAATTTAACATCTCTTTGAATTAAAAAAAAAAAAAATAGAACGTTTTTTAAATAATAAAAATAAATATAAAAAAGTTATGTTTCTCAGTTGGGAGTGTAATTATCCTATAACACATTGCACCTGGTCTTCAATAGGGCCACACGGCCACTGGAAATAAAGCATGGTTCGCTGTTGACTTCCCAGGGTGCAATGTTTCTTGTAAGTTGGGTGTTTTGGGGGGCAGAAGAACCTGTAGCACCGATAGTGGACTAAAAAGTGTGGTCTTTTTCAAGGCTCACTCACCAAAAAAAGAAAATCAGACTTCGTTATCAGCTCGGTTAACAAAACCTCGATTAACCGAAGCTCGGTTAATCGAAGTTCTACAGTACTTCTAAAACTAAGACACTTATTACAATGTGTTATACACTAACCCCTTCCCCCGATCGTTACCTAGCAGGCAATGCAAGCCCCATAAAAATCCGTTTAGCAGAACGTGAGTTCTAAGCGCTCGAATTGAAAGTCCTATTCATAACCGGATTGGCCTAATTATAGAACATTTTCATATACTTCTATAATTAACCAATGTTACATGTGTTATACACTAAAGCGTTATCCCAATAATTACCTAACTGACAATGTAAGTATCATAAAAATCCATTCAGCAGAACGTGAGTTATAAGCATTCGGAAAGTTATTTTATAATCGGGTTTACCTACTTATAGGACTGCCCCTCCTCCTTATTCTACCACTAAAAAACGTAGAACAAACTAAATCTTCTCTCAAAAAATTATCTAACTAATAGTGCAAGTTTAATCGAAATCCATTCGGCAGAATCTTTTTAAAAAGGCTAATCTTTCATAATCGGGTTCATCTTATTACAGAGCTTTCCCCCACAATTGTATAACTGAGCAGCGCAGAAAACTTACATTATTTACTAAAATGTTACCTGAAACAATACCTAACTAACAGTGCCATTCCAATCAAAATCTATTCAACAGAAGTCAAATTATAAGCAGCCGGAACGAAATCCTCATTTGCATTTTATCTACCCTGTATGTATATAATCCTAATAAAAAAAATTATGAAACGATTTTATGAAACGTTTGATTAGATGACTGATTATGTTTCACGGCTATTTCTAATAAAATATGAAAGGTTTGGCGGCGCAATTAACATCAATGATCCGTATTGATCCACAGGTGTCAAAACTGGTATTAGAATTTTAAAATTTGAATTAATTTTCGAGATATTATTTGTTTCCATTTTTAATGACATTTTTGTAATGATGGCAACTAAATTACTCCATTTTTGTGGAAAAAATAAGAGAACAGGGAAAAACTACAGGGAGTATTAGATTTCTTCTTTTTCGTCATTTTCAAATTGAAATTGAAATTATCTCTTATTTCAATCGATAGAGAAACAATATTGTGATTAAATTATGTTTTTCAGGAAAATTTGAAAAATAAAAAGTCCTTCCGGCCAGTGCCGGGAGGAAGAGGTAGCTTTCATATTCTTATTTTTAAAATGCTAGCTTATATTATTCAAACACACGAAGCTCAATTTAGTGGAAACCGATTACAGAAGATTTAATACTAATTTTTATCAATACTAAATCATTATGAATGAGAATTTCGCGAAATTAGTCAGCTTTATCCAAGCTGATTTTATTTAAAGTAAATTATATTCGGTTTCCAAATTCGGCGCTATCTTGAAGTGCCTGCCCTTTTAAGACAACGTGGTGGATGAGGCTAACCAGTGAATTTGGTCGAGACCTTAGTAATTCCTGTGCACATTCTCACTCACATCGGAATCGATTGATATATACGAGTGCTGTCGCAGGCAAAAAATCAGATTTTTCAAAATGTCACCCACATAAAGAAATTCAAACTGCTATTATATGAGCCATTTTTTAAGATACTAGGGGGCTCGGCCCCCTACGAGCTACGCTCGCCAACCCCCCGTTCAGACACTGCAGTCTCTAAAAGCACGCTACTTTGATCGGCTTTAATTGAATTTTTTTGGAAGATTGAATTATAATTAAAAAAACAAAGGCGATCGCCCTATAAACGGGTTTCTATTCATTTCTCTTTGATTGGGGAATTTTACGGAAAAATCAGCTGCTGTTAAAAGATACAATGGCATTTCAAAATCATCTAATATAAAATGAATTAAGTAAACAGAGTCTTTGTCTCCCGGTATTTTTAACAAAGCGAAAAGAAAGTCCTTTTAAATAAAACATTTTAAATATATCGTTTTTAATCTGACGTAATTTTCACCAAACTTTTCTTTCCCTTTTTAATATTCACGTGAAAATGCTTTTATTAGAAATGAAATATTATTTGCGCTGTCAAAAAAAAAAAAAAAAAAATAGTTGAAAAGTTCATCTCAAAATATCAAGTAAATGTCTCGCGCTATTTTTAAATTTAAACTACTATTTTGCAATATTATTTTTTGTTCATTTTACGTAATAAGTGTAATGTGACGTAAATGTGATGTAATTTCTCCTATTTAAGACTTCTAACGCATGTTAATGAATTTATTACTTTACAATATCCTTTCTCTGTTAAAATTCACGTGTAATTATAGATGAAGTAATTTTCAATAAGTTCCTGCTTTTTATACGTAATTATTTAATTCTAATTTGAAAGTTTTTCTTTTCTGTTTATAATAGTCACGCGTAAATAAATTTTTAATTTGAAGCAAACATTATTGTTTCCGTTGTTTATACAGTTTGGCAACAGGTTAAATTAGTACAATTTTCTGAAATAAGTAAAAAAATATCTCTCGAAATGCTGAAAATTTGAATTTAAAATAGAAATGAAACCTCGAAAAATGAGTCAAATTAAAAAAATAAATTATTTCTGCACACCGGGAAATTATAACGTATAAAATGATCTAAAAAGTATTAAATTCCGATGTATAGTTTTTGCTCCTATAAAACTTTTTTAATGGAACGATTTTGTCCAACTTTAGCATTAAATATCTCTTAAAATAATTCTTCGATTTGAAAACTGTCTACATCAGCGTGTTTATCAAACATTTCTGTATAATACTACCAATTTTCATATTTTTGTATGCATTATTGTTCTTAATATTAACGAAGAAAGACCTCCGGTCACAAAAAATTCAAAACCGGCGGCGGCGGTGACAGCGGGAGTTACTTTTTTTTAGAATAGAGAGAAAGTCAAAACAAAAAATGCTCCGGAATCCTTATATCAAAGTCAAATACTTAAGAAAGAAACCTTTTTCAATTTCTAATTTTTTTGCACCTCACTTTAAATATAATTTTTTTAATTTAATGGCCGCCATTTTGAAACAAGATGGCGGATGAAGCTGGCCAGTGAACTTGGTCGAGACATTGCTATATACTATCCACATGCCTTCTTACATCCAAATAGGTTAAAAAATACGTGGGTTATCGCGTGACAAATATCAGATCGTTTCAAAATGTCAGCCATGCTAGAAATTCAAAGTGCTATAACTCACCCATTTTTTAAGATATAGACGAAACAAAAACTGCCCCAGAATTTTCAATCAGTATCAAGGTCAAACACATAAATAAACCCTTTTTCATTTTCCAATTTTTTGGTACCTCATTTTAAATTTTAAATTTTAAATTTTTTTTTAATGTTCCCTTTTGAAACAAGATGGTGAATGAAGCTTGCCTACGAACTCGGTCGAGGCATTGGTATGTACTATGTACACACCAAGTTGCATCCAAATCGGTTCATAAATACACCTGTTATCGCGTGACAAAAATCAGGTCGTTTCAAAATGTCAGCCACAATAGAAATTCAAAATGCTATTACTCAGCTATTTTTTTAGATATAGACGAAACAAAAACTGCTCCGGAATCTTTGTATTAAGGTCAAACACATAAGTAAAAAATCTTTTTCATTTTTCAATATTTTTTGATACCTCATTTTAAATTTTAAATATTTTTTTTTCTTTTTTTAATAGCCGCCATTTTTAAAAAAGATGGCGGATGAAGCTGGCCAACGAACTCGGTCGAGACATTGGTATGTACTTCGTACATACCAAGATACATCCATATCGGTTCATGAATACGCCTGTTATCGCGTGACAAAAATCAGGACGTTTCAAAATGTCAGCCACGGTAGAAATTCAAAGTGCTATAACTCAACCATTTTTAAAGATATAGACGAAACAAAAACTGCTCCGGAATCTTTATATCAAGGTCAAACACATAAGAAAAAATATTTTTCAATTTTAAATTTTTTGGTACCACATTTCAAATTTTAAATTTTTTTAAAAATTTTAAACGGCCGCCATTTTGAAACAAGATGGTGGATGAAGCTAGCCAACGAACTCAGTCGAGACATTTATATGTACTATGTTACACACCGAGTTTCATCCAAATCGGTTCATAAATACGAGAGTTACAGTGTGACAAAGATCAGATATATATATATATACATACTAGCCGCCTCTGGCGACAAGTTTGTTCTCCCTTAAATGTATGCTAAGGATTGCATCATGTTACTTTCATTCTTAAACTAATTGACTTGCTCATTCCTTCCCCGAGTCCAAAGATTCTGATAGAGAAACCAAGAATTCTTTGCGAACTTGATAATATTTCATACATTTTTGTTGTTTTGCGTATTTCGTCTTTTTTGACAAATACCATTTAATTTCCGTAGCTGTAAAAATGAGTGACATTTCAAGTGTTTAAACTGAGATTTGTTCATAAATTATCTAAATTAAACTTATTTTACTTAAACATGCTGTTACTTCAATGTCATTTTTTAGTATTAATAAATTTATTTAAATTTTGCAAATCATGCATTTATAAATTTTTTTCACTACTTAATAACTAAATAATGAATATATATACATTTGCTTTTATAGATTTGATTTCTGAGTTCATAAATATGGCAATAAAGTAACGTAACTAAGAGAAATGGTAAAATAAAACCCTCGTGAATGCAAGCCGTTAACAAACGTTAGCGCCACCAATTTACCTACTATGACGTCATAAGAATATTGTCCATTCATTGTTGCAGAATCTGCTTTGCGAATGATTACCACCATGGTCTAATATTTACTATTGTTTATGAAGAATGAATTTCTTGTGTTTGTTTACTTTATGAAGTGAAATAGAAACATGTCAACTTAATTTCAATTGAAATTATCTTGGAATATATATTTATTTGAATGTAAATTAGAAACGATGCTTTGATATTGAAATGAAATATTTTAGTTTGTGTTATTATTATTACGATTAAGGGCTTTGGCATTATTTTTTTTAAAGCTTGGCGCAATTCGGGCTTCAGAATGTGAAATACGTTGATAAAATATATAAATAGCTATGAAAACAAACCTGGTGAACTTTCATTTTTATTTATATGTATTTATTTGCATATAAACATTTTATTTATACATATTATACAATATTTGTTTACATAGAAATTACTTCTGTTTCTATATAAAAATAGATTATTGGCTTCTTTAGATTAAATAAATTAATAATATGGAAAAAATTGCTTATGTATATGCAATAGGATATAGATTGCCGTAAAATACGATGCCAGTTTATTTTTTCTCGCCATGAACCTATTTATTTATTTATTTATTTATTTATTTATTGTATTTTAAATGAGGTAAATGAAATATGTGTATTTTAAATGAAAGATTTATTTTAAATGAAATGAGTGATGGGTTTATATTTTTAATAAAATGAGGGCGATGGAAGAATATTTGGCGTTTTTTATCACCTGCGCCCGACTAATATAAAAGTACTGAAATGTCCGTTTGGCATAAAAAGTGAAGCGGTCAGCCCGGAACTATTGATGACAGTCACATGACTTCGGCTTTTATTATATAGATGGATATATATATGTATATATATCAACTTTTGAACGGAGGATGGTTTCGGGGTCTGGGGGTCATGATCGATGAAAATATACCAAAATTTTTTGAAATCGCTTTCCTCCGAACGGCTGCAATAGGTAGCTTTTTGTAATGAAAGCTACCTAAAAATTAGATTTGTTTTTTGTCGTCATTTTCAAATTGAAATGGAAAAACTAAATTGTTAAAAACAGAATGAAAATTTTAAAATAAGAATTAAATGGTCAAATTATGTCAAAATATTTCCACATAAATATTAAAAAATTACGAAAACTTTAAAATAATAAAAATTATTACACGCGAAACGCATTTAAAGTAACGACAATTACGTTATATGTAAAATTCCCAAACACTAAATATCGTCATATTTAAAGTGCCTAAAATAATTAAATTATTAGGATTAAAAAACTTTTAATGGTGAATATCACGTCATATTTAAAAAGCTCAAAGAATAATATTTCCAAACACTTTTAAATTAAATAATATATGTCGAGAGAAAAGAGAAAAAAAGTTTAAAATAAATAAATTATTACATGAGAAATGCATTTAATAGTGAAAATTACGTCATATATTAAAATGATACATTTAAAATGATCTTCACCCCTAAGAATTTAAATATGACGTCACATGGTATAAAAGTAGATATTCTTATTAATTGATATAAAGAATATACATTGTGAAATTTGCATGATAGTGTATTAAAATAAATTTAAGAATTCATGAGTAAGCTGTGCCTGTTCCTGAAAATATACAAACTTGATCAAAACATAAAATATAAGTTTAAAAATTTCAAAGCTCAACGTTTTTCAATAGACCGAATTCTCAGTGTAAACATAAACAAAACTGCTACAACCGGAAGTTAGCAGCTGAGCTTCCGGTTCAGTGCAAAGCATTTGGATTTCTTCCGATTTCTTCGTCAGTATTAAGAAATTTTGAATCGTTTTACATCATTATTTTTTCACATATATTTTTATGAAAGCTATAAAATTTTGAAAGAGTGCGACAAGTATATGGTTTTGTACGTAATTTTGTTTAAATAAACATATATTTTAGCAGTTTTCGACAGCATGGGTGCCATAAATGGTGGTTTATCGCTTTATTCTGGCGAGCGTAAAAGTGCTGCATTGGCGATATGTTTTTGTTTATTTTGCAGTTACGGAGGAATCTCTTTGTAAAACTAATGCAGAAAAGTAAACGTTACTTTTCTGTTCATAAGTGCAAATCTAATCTATCACTTATTGTATTTTTTATTTATAACGTATTAAATCTGTTTTTCGTTTCATTTTTACACTTAAAAGTTACACCAGATTTTGGAAATTAATGATTGTTATCAAACTTAATAAACTTAAGATTGTTATGAAAAATAGTACAATTTTTAATAAATTTAAACTGTAAAACTAGTATTTATTATATTAAGCTTAATGATTGATATTAAGCTTAATGATTGATATTGAACTTTTGTATTATGTTGATATTGGTACATTTATTAAACCATTTAATTGTAACTTAAAGACAAAATAGATGGAAATTTTAAATAAGTAAGTCAAAATATATTTTGAAGGTTTCGATAACAAATAATATGAGGTTGTGAATAATATTTTATTTTCAATATTTTTAAATAAATAAAAATAATTTAGACTAATGAAAAAAAACAAAAGAAATAATTCATCTACATGAAACTATTCTTATGTTCTTGTAACAACAACAAATTATAACAAACTTCAAAATTCTGAGAATAAGGTTATACTACATCGTACATGCTCCAGTTAAGGGGCTATGCATATATAACGTTATCATTTTAGGGGGGATGGGGGGTCTGGCACATGATATCTTAAGATATCTCTAGGGGGAGGGGGAGTTTGTCTTTTGATATTGTTATCATTTTTGGTCCAACCAAAATTTTCTCTTCTTATTTGTGACTTGTTCTTTACATAAAAATAGTATGTTGTCTTTCTTAGTATGTTATCTATTTTTATGAAAATACAAAGTTATTATTAAAATCATTAAATGATTACAAAATTATTCAAGTCCAAATAATGGAATACCCCCAATGTTTGGCTTTCCTATTCTTCTGTCATACGTGTATGCATATACAATCTGCTGTTTGGCAAACCATATGCGAAGTATATTTGAAGTGATACTTGTGTTTAAGAAGTAAATAAAAGAGAATGTTGTCCACCTGTTTTGTTGATAAGAAGTTCTGTCTGCCCCACTCCGTGCGGGGCAAAAAGACATTATTACTGTTGAATGCATTATGTAACAAAAAGCTATTATTAAATACTTTTAAACAATAACTTTCTTTTAAGTGTTATCTGAGATACTGTTATTTCATATATAAAATGATACTTTATTGGCTTCTCTTTGAATCATTGAAGTATGGGAAAAATCAATGTAACCATATTTGTATATCACTCCAAACATAAAAAAATTCCAAAAATCTAAAGAATTTTTATACATTATAACGATATCATTACCGGTGGGGGGGGGGGGGGTTCAGGGGATGATATCGTAAGGGGGGGAGGGGGTCCAAAATTACCAAAAAGTTGATAACGTTATATATGCACAGCCCCTAATCACTTATGCTTATAGTTCCACTACATCGCTAAATTTCAGAATAGTAAATGTTTACTGTGTATCAAATAAAATTTAGGTGCAAATTTCTTACTGCATCTTTAACAAATTCTTTTTTCCATGAAACTATTGTTTAAATTTTTAAGTGGGCATAATAGTGTTTTAATACAAGTTTATTATTCACAAATTTTGTGAAATTGTTTTGAGGAAGCAGACTCTAAATATGGCCTATGTACCTCAGGCCCCACATAAAATTGATTAGGCCCTAAAGTTTATACGGCTCTTTTTACTGTTAATTAACCACTGGTTCTGGCAGGAGCAGGGGTAATTGCTGCTCCCGTTTTATATGTTGTTTAATGGTTAAGCCCAGTTTTGTATTTTATTTTTTTTTTAACTATGTGCTATCTTGCGTGTGAACTAGAATAAATATTGGGTGATTCAAAATAACCTAGAATTAAAGTAGCAGTAATTTCTGTCTTATGTCAACAAAATCTTTAATGGTGTATTCAAAGTTCAAGTAAAAATATTTCCCTTGCTCTTTTTTTCAGAAAAGCAGAACCTATTTTTCTCTTTCACATTATACAGCTGTTTATCTGCATGTGCGGAATAGATCTCTTGACTTTGACCATTATCATTTTCTTTAGGATAAAGTAACTTTAGGATAATATAAATACAGCTCACTGATCCTCCCAGCTAATATATCATTCCCTATTTCATGGTACTAGTCAAAATTAGGAATTCACTGTGCTCATAAAACTTCGAGTTACACTGGGTATTCACCGAAAACAAAAATGTAAAGCACATGCTTTGCTTATAGAACAAGTCTTTGTTTAATCAAAAGTCATATTTATAGCTTTTTTCAAAAATCCCCGAAGATAGTAAATCACTCCTCTAGCCTTTCTTTCCCAAATGTTTTGTGGGCATCAACAAAAGAAATGCAAGTCTCAACAACAGAAAGAGGCAGATATAACAGGGTTTCCAGCAACAGGGAAAATCTGGAATGTCATGGAAATTTTTAAATATATGGCAAAATTGATGGAATTTACAAATATTTTCTAAAAGTCTGTGGGGGGGGCGGGGGGGGGGAAGGAATCAAAATTCATCAAATGGTCTTGGGGGAAAAAACACAAAATTCATCAAATGACCAAAAAAAAAAAAAAAAAAAAATCCAAGAAATTCGAAGAGCGATCACTGAAAAACATATTAATTTTGTCAAAGGATTCCAGAAATAAGTTTTTTTTATTTCAATCAATGATTAAAATCCTTTTTAACCGTGGTTCTGAAAGCTATTCCCAAGCAGACGGAATTTTTTAACCTCAAAACCAAAGGAAGGATATTGTCCATAGCGTCGTTATAAAAGTCAGAAAGATAATGACATTTTTAGTCTAACCATTTTATACAAGCTGATTTTTAAACGTGTATTTGATCTTACTTATCAATCTCGAAAATAGCCATCAGTTGTTAAACAGTAATGAGGCCATGTTAACCAAAAATACCCCATTCAAACGGAAAATCATGTCAACCCAATTAATAATACCCAATAACCCAATTTAATCAAGAAAATATCCGCCGTTATAGTGATAATAGCATTCAATATTCTGTAACCTGATAATATTTTTTAAACAGGACACATTACTATGTTTTTAGAGGCTGTGAAACCTGAATGGGGTTGGCGGGCGTAGCTCGCAAGGGGCAGAGTCACCTAGTATATACATAAAGTAGATGTACTTTATGACTTTATGGTATCGTGAAAACACTTCATATCTGCTTCCAGTAGCTTTTAAAAATTACAGATGTATTTGCAATGAATCGAACGTAATTTCTTACAAAACAATATGCGATATTGTTTAATCTTTTTTTTTATGCTTGTAAAAATCACGTGAAATGTTACATTTTGTTACAAAAACATCATAATAGAAACTGTTAAAATGAAGGCTTTAAAATGTTCGTTGAAATGTAAAAGCTCTTTCTAATACTTTGCGATTTATATTTTAGTTATGAAAAGGTACACATATTCTTTAACAGGCCAGAGATTACGTGAAATAATTCAATGGCTGAGGCTCTTCGTATCCATTGCATGATGGAATTATGTTCCAATGGAGAATATTCAGTATTGAAGTTGAAGTTCCACATCAATATTATGCAAAGATTGCAGTACGAGAACTATAGCCTTGGTACTCAAAGAGTAATTAATCTGTTATTTTTACCATAGAAGAAAAAAAAAAAAAAAAAAAAAAAAGGCACGTCTCTATGAATTATCATGTCCATGTGCGTGCTACTTTCCTGAATAAATTAATTATTCAAATTTCCTATTCTTAATGCTTGAATTAACTTTGACCTTTAACTGATGTAACAAGATATTGTCACACGACATAACTACTTGGAAGCGATCTGTCGGACCGCTCCATCGAAAGATGAATAAAAGGCGAGATTAACTCATAGAACAGTGTTTTTGTACTTAACTTTTTGTACATGACTCTTATAATTAAAATTCATCTGTTCAAAAGTCCCTGGTGATAATATTAAAGTTCCAAACAGAACAAAATTTGGTAGTATTTGTAGTTAGACTAGAAGTTAAACTATAAAAATGAAAAAACAAAACAAAAAAGAGAGGTCTGTGAGACCGGTAACATCAGTTAAAGGTTAAAAAATATGGCATGTGTTGTATTTCTAATATGAAGTCGTTTAACAAAATTTATAAAAAAAATTATGATAAGTAGAAATTTTACATATTTAAGTTTAAAACTTAACGACTAAATTTCTGACGCTGCTATGAAGTTTCCTGCCTTGCTTCTTTTTATTATGTCTCTAGCATACACACACATATATATAACGTATTTTATGAGTACGAGGATGGATCCAGAAAAAGGTTACAGCCAGAAGCATTTGAAAAGTTATTATTGTGGACGGAATATTTTTCTCCAGAGTGGAGATAGATGGCGCTAGTTGTCTTACATTGGTTCATTGGTTGTGCGGGTAGGTAGTGTAAGTTCGCAGCCGCGTCAGAGTGATCGAAATGGCAAGGCATTTAGAAAAGTGTTCTTGTTTATGACACTTCGACATGGTTATGTGAAGCCATCCGGCTCATACAACCTGGCATATTGAGTGATGGTGTCATCGACATGCATGACAATGCCAGGCCCCATACAGCTCGCCAAACTAAAAAATTGCTGCAAATGTTCAAGTGTGAAGCCTGGAACCGCCCCTCATACAGACCAAATGCACCTAGTGACTATTTCCTTTTTCCGAAATTGAAGGAACAGTTATCTGGAACAAGGTTTTCTTCTGACAATGTAGTAAAAACAGCCAGTGGTGCCAACTTATGCTCATTATTGTGCTCAAGGGCTCGAGCCCACCCAAAACTTTGCCTCCCTGAATTTTCAGTTCTCGCAATTTCGTTATTTTAATTTCTTTCCTTCTTCTTCTTTTTTTTTTTTTTTTTTTTTTTTTTGAATCGCTGAAAGAAAATTTCGTTCTGTTGATGTTCACAAAGTTATTCTGATTGAAAACTGTAAAGACAGCAGTAACAGTCTCACAGGGTCATTAAAAATATTTTCAGACAAAATACAATTACTATTTTCTGTAAAAATAAGCCATTTCCGCATATTTTATCACTAAAAAAGCTCAATGATTCTCTTTTTAATGTTTTCACATCCATAAACCACTTAGGTGACGAAAATGTTTCGTGCGATGTTTAGCTTTTTGGGGCCGTTCAAGTATTACGTAAGCATATTTTTAGTCATTTTGTACCCATCCCTCCTCCTTGTAAGGAAAAATAAGCAAATACTAGACCCCCCCTCCCCCTTTGCTTACGTAAGATTTTATGAGATTCTAACATCAACACTATTTGCCATAAAAAGTTACAGTTAGCGACAAATCGCATTATTAATCCAGCAAATTTACATAAACAGACACATAGGGGTTGTGGTATGGATGGGAAAAAAAAATCGGTTTAATATATTGTTACTTATGGCAATAAACAAATCATAGAATACAAAATAGTTTTTATATATTATTATTTATCGCATTCAACAACAATAACAACAACAACAAAAAACTTATTAAAACTAATATTAATTTTATTGTAAATTAATATTAATTTACTTACTTAAAAAAGAAATACAACCGGCCCTAATTTATTTAGGCACATAACTAAAAATTTTAACAAGAATCATAAGAATATTATGTTTTGGCGTTCACATTTCTAGTCTGGTGTCCAAGATCTTTGAATCCATGTTTCTGCATTGTCTATTATTAAGTTTTCAAAGTAGTGGTGGGCTGGAATGATCCTCGATTCCAGTCCTTGTTTACTCCATATCTTTTTTCTCAAGTCGTTCAACATGCGCAGAACGCTCATCTAAATCATGCTCTTTTGCTTTTTGTTGTTAAACTTTATTGCTTCGTTGTCTAATGCTTACGTAAGAATTTTCGTGACCCCCCTCCCCCCTTGCCAGCAAAAATAAGTAGACACTGGACCCCCCCTTTCCCCACTTACTGCTTACGTAACACTTGAATGACCCCTTTTTGGCATTGAACGTATAGCCATGCTAGTAAATATTAATGTCTTTATTAACTCATACAAATATAATTTAATAAAATTACAATTTAATACTTCTGTGCGATACTTTATATATATATATATGTATATATACATATATAGGGAAGAGTAGCCGAATTTAGACCATTTCACTTATTCTCAGGTGTAAATTACTTAATTTTTGGAATATCTGCAAAAGATCATTACACAGGGTCAATCTATTCATCTACTAACTAAATAAATATTTAGATCAATTTCTTTTTGAAAATCTTAAATTTTATTTTAATTTGAAAAATTTGTCAAAGGTGGTTAAAATTCAGCAACTTGTTGTCTAAGTTGGACCCACAGTCTCCTAAATTGGACCAAATAATATCAGGTTGTTTTAATGGCTAGGGAATATGATTAATTTTATTTAAAGAAAAGTTTGCGATTAATGAAATAATAAAACAAAATAACAGCAATGAAATGTAATGAAATCAAATATCTGAAAATAAGAGTAATTGTTTTAAATAAAAATGTATTCAAAATATAAATCAAAGTTATTAGTAATTAAGAATAGAAATTATGGAACTAATTGTCAGTTACTTGAATATCATGTAAGGAGTGATGCAAAGCTTATACATGAATATTTTGTTTTTGCTTTCCAGCGCACACAACACGGAACCGTATTTGGCAATCTGAACACTGAATAATTTCTGCTATTTTATTTTTCTTACAAATAAGGCAAAACCAATCATCACTGTCTAGATTTTTCTTTTTAGATTCTGAATTATCAGACTGTTTTTTGCAGCAGAACTTTTCTTTACATTATGTTTGCTCTTCCATCATTTTCTTGTTAATTGCATTGCGTCTATTTTTTAAAACTCGATGTTCCAATTGCTTTTGTGCTGTGAAAATTTCCTTTTTGTCTTTTTTTTTTTTCATTTTAAGGTTTGGTTTATATGGCGATGATGTTAACACAACTGTTTTTTGGCTCCCTCTGTACTTTGAATTAACTGAATTTAGCAAGAGAAATAACATTTCTAATGATTCGTTTGCTTTTGGAGAGGATTTGTAGCTGCAGCCTTGTTGCAGATCAATTTCTTCACAACTTACTGACTGCTTTTTGTTTCCTATATCTTTAACAGCTTTTGCTGTAACGGGTGTTTTTCTTCCAGACAGTTTGTCTATGTCTTTTTCAACATTTTCATCAAGGTTTGAGATTTTATGCGATTTAATGGCAAAAAAGTACATTTCCACCCTCCAGAACTGTAAAAAGTCTTCCATGACAAATATCCTGCAGTAGGAAAATGTTTGAATTCAACTCTGTAAATCAAATATGCCGTAGGAATAAAGAATTCAAAGAAAATAAATACAATTACATACAAGATAAAAGACATTGCAAACAAAATTTATTGCATAGGCATGTAAAAATATTTTTATGTTTAAATAGGCCTAAACTGTATTAAAAAATTAATCCAGATATACAAAAAAAAAAAAAAAAAAAAACTTGCATGGAGATAATAATCCATTATAAAATATAAAAAAAATAGTGTACAAAGCGTACCGTCCTCGAAATTCATTACTTACTTTTCAAATTTATGATCGCATATCTGGTCCAATTTAAGCAACTTAAATTGACCCAGTTACGGCAACTGCGCCATTTTTTAAAACAGTTAATTTCAAGACTAAGAACAAAAACGAAATCAAACAAATCCGCGTTAAAGATATGCGCAATAAACTGATAAATTCATATATATATATATATGAAAACATAACAACTTACCTTAGTTTTATTCACTTACGTTTAGTAGGAAAAAATTAGATCAAAACAGCTAACTTTAGTTTTTTTAAAATTGTCTGAAAACATCACGTGGTAGGCCGCTACTTATTCTAATCATGAGTGACGTCATTCTGATGAGAAGGATTTCAGCGGCAGATGGAGTCTCTTCCTGTAATTAACGGCAGAAGGGCAACGGTCCAATTAAAGCGGCGGTCCAAATATGGCTACTCTCCCCTATATGTATGTATGTATAAAACTCTAAATTAAGTTGTGTTCTTGTATTTTGTTCTCAACTGCTCTGCTCAACAAGCGCAAAATGTTTTGACACGCTTACAAATTCATTTCTTAACGGAAAGATATAAAATTGGAAGGCCTTACTATGGAAGCGATTTAGAATCAAACTGTGTTTTCCATTTTTTGATAAATAAATTACCTATTGAGTTATAAGCAAGCTTGATCACATAACAAACACGTTTTTCACCCTTTCTGGAGTGGTTATCCTTCTTTCCCGCGGAAATTCGTCCCCGTTTAAACAAATATTGACGGTTCCAGAAAAAATATTCGATTAAGCGGGGATTTTGATTAAACGGGGTATCATAAATGAAATATTTAATACGTAATAAAAAAGCAAAATAACTATCTAGGGTATATTTAATTAACAGCATAATAAATAATTAATAGAATAACGTAAACTAAAATAAATACAAATGCTAATATAAAGTAAATACGTATTGATTTAATCTCAGTACATATACAGTATGGTTTACGTCACACTTAATGCAGCTCGTTTGAATTTGGTCAAAACTTTACTACTTCTAATTTATGTTACTTATACTGCCTTAAAAAATCGTTTAAAGTGGTTTGTTTAAGTGGAATTTTAAAGGAGTAAATATCGAGTATTTTTCGAATGAGTGCAAAACATCACAACTACCATCTCGAGTATCGAAGTGACGGCGCTTTGCCCTTAAAGCCTGGCTAACAGCAAGAAGTGATGGTGGGGAGCTCAAGGTAGGGAAATCATTTGACCTGTCCATTATACACCTGCCGGCCGAAATTATTGCAGGAAGAAATGAAAATTTGTTTTCAGCGTAAAGGAGCCGAAAAAGACAGAAGTTGGAAGGAAATTCTAACCGAAACGTGCTTTCTCGCCTATTTTCAAACATCGGTCACACAGTTCTTATTCGATTAAGCGGGGACGTTCGTAAAAGGTATTTGGTTTAAGGGGGAAAATTAACATGGAGCCAATAGGAATAAATTTGGTTCCGGAGGATTCTATTCGAATAAGCGGGGTATTCGATTATCCGTGACCCGATTAAGTGGGGAGGACTGTAGCAACAATTT
Source organism: Maratus speciosus (assembly GCA_963932465.1). Classification (NCBI taxonomy): domain Eukaryota; kingdom Metazoa; phylum Arthropoda; class Arachnida; order Araneae; family Salticidae; genus Maratus; species Maratus speciosus. The sequence goes on from OZ010786.1 coordinate 126,579,799, forward strand.
ATGACAAGTTGCAGCTGAATCTGAAGTTTGACGAAAATCCGTGCATTAGTTTTTGAGGTAGAACTATTGCGGAAATCGTAAAAAAAATCTACATAGCACCGCCACCTGTTGGTTGATTTATTCCAAAAACTAATCAGGAGCAATTTATATCAGGTACTAACTGAATCTGAAGTTTAATGAAAATTCATGCGTTAGTCCTTGAAATACAGTTATTGCGGAAATCGTGATAAATGCAACCTAGCAGAGCCACCTGTTGGGCGATTTACACTAAAAACTAAACAGCACTAATTTATATCAGGGACTAACTGAATCTGAAGTTCTGAAGTTTTATAAAAGTCCATGCATTAGTTCTTGAGATATAGTTGCTTCGGAAATCGCGAAAAATGCAGCATAGCAGAACCATCTGCTGTGCGATTTACACCAAAAAGTAAACGGCACCAGTTTATATCAGGAACTAACTGAGTCTAAAGTTTTGTTAAAGTCCGTTCATTAGTTCTTCAGATAGAGCGATTGCGATAATCATGAATAATGCCGCATAGCAGCGTCACCTGCTGGATGATTTACACAAAAAAGTACTCAGCACCAAATTATATCAAGTACTAACGTAATCTGAAGTTTTATAGAAACCCGTGCATTAGTTCTTGAGATATAGCTATTTTAAAAATCGTGAAAAATGCAGCTTAGCAGACCTGTTGAGCGATTTACACCAAAAAGTAGTCAGTGCCAGTTTATATCAGGGACTAACTGAATCTAAAGTTTTGTTAAATTCCGTTCATTAGTTCTTGAGATAGAGCGCCCACAAAATTTGTGTCACACATGCATTGACAGACAGACTCACAGACAGACATTTTGTAAAAACATGTTTTTCGGGTTCTCTGACCCCTAAAACGTGTAAATCCGTCGAAAACCGGAATTCGAAAATTTTCATGAATCCAATACTTTCTTCTTGTAAAGATAGAAGAAAGTAAAAACAATTACCAGTGTCATTTTAACTCAAAACTAGCAGGCTATGCTCGCTGCGCTGGTCCATTTTTCCAAGTGAACCTTGAATCAAACGAATGATAAATTTGATCTTGTGATTTAAAGAAATAAGACCTTTAACTGAATATCCTTCCACAGTGCTGAATCGATATGATCGCCATTGTGCTATTATATTTTCTAATATGCAGACAAAATTTCAGCTGTTACGGTCTAACTCAAGATTATACCTCACAGTAGGATTTGGTAAAAAATGATAGCACAATATACGATATTTCATTTTGTATCAGAGCATTCTTCGTTAAAAAGAGCCAATATGGTGAGAGTTCCGATCACATAATTTTCCTCATCTATATTTTTAAATTATTTAAAGAAAATGTATTTTAAAGTCTCAGTTTAACCTGAAGCTAAAAACCAGTTTTTTTTATTGTGTAATTGTCCATGTTATACATTATATCCTCCATGCTGCAATGTGCAATCTAAATGTTTAGTACTTTTCTGGTATTTCAACACCATTGTCGCCAAGCGCAATTGTTGGCACCAAACGAAGCATTTGAAAAAAAAAAATAACATTGTTGGCGCGAAAGTTATCATTTTAAAAATATATCATTTCAAAATTACAGAGTTTCGAGAACTATTTTATTAAATGAATGCAAATATATACTGAAAATAAAAACACAAATAAATATTATACAATAAAATATTTTATTTTAAATAGCAATTTAAACTACACAATGAAATTGTGTCTCTTAGCAAAGCTGTAAACATTTCCATTTTTGAACCAGCGAAAAATGAAATTATAACTTAATTTTACTTAATAATAAAAAATATTTTCGATTGGAAAAATAGTAAATGAAATAATGCATTGTTACGACAAAATAATAATTGAAGCCAAAAGTGATCCACGTTCAAAAAGTAGCAAGTTACAATTTTTGGCGCAATTCGGGCATCAGAAAGTGAGATTTGTTGCCAAATGGTATAAACAGTTATGAAAAAAAACTTGATGGTCTATTTCGCTTTAATATATTTATTTTAAATGTATGTATATTATTAATGTTTTTTGATACATATTAAATGGGTTTCGATATAAAATTAGATAATTGGCGTTATTACGTTAAATAAATTGTAAAAAAATTGAAAAAAAAATGCATGTGTATATGAAATGAAACAGTGAATGGGCTGCCAGAAAATATATTGCCAAATTTCCTTTTCCGCCAAGGCTATTTTTCCTATTTCGCCAAGCTACCGATATTGAAAAAGTACCAAAAAATCTTTGCATGTTCAGGTTTGAAATAAATGACACAATAGCAAACATTTTGGTAGTTGGTTTAGTGTTAGTGTAATGTAAATGTTGAAAAATATCTCCAAAAAATGTGTCCCAAATTACTTAAATTCTCTTTAAAACTCGATTATGGAATAGGTTCGCTTTAAAAACAAAGTATCAACTCAACTTCTTTTATTAAGTTAATTATCCATCAAACCACGACCGGTAACATATGCCATTTGTTTGTAGACTGGATTATGTAATTTATTGGTACCAAATACAGTCGAACCCGGTTAAGACGCGTTTCAAGGGAGTGGACGAAAGTCGCGTATTAAGCGGGATCGCGTATTAAACGTGATTTATATAATGTTGCAGAAACTGTGCGCCTATTTACACATCTAATCGTCTAAATGAACTTTAGAGCTTCCATTTTCATGTTTACGGTTGAAAATTGTATTTTTTAGGTATATTTAGATTGAAATTTAATTGTATTCAACTTTAACTCATTATTATCTTTTTAGGAGTGACTGTAATAATAACTGAAAATAAAAGATGAATTTAAACGGCTTTATTGTAGATTATTACGTTACATCCAGAAATAAAAAAATAGTTTCCAGCTAAACTAAGTTTTTTTTTAACAGAGATAAAAAATATTAAACTTTTGAGGCACAATCCAGTTGTTAAAATCATATTTAGTACTTATGATAATGAGTAATATTATAGTCTATCCTTTTCATGATAAGACAAAACTATCCTTATTAAACTCTTTCTAAAAAATATTGTTACCATACAAAAAAGAAAAGGAAACGTAAAAAAAGTAAACAACCGCTGTCGTATTTATTTAATATTTACGAGTTTCATTTTTTTTTGTTTTGCCTATAATAGGGTAACTCCGGGATAGTAGGAGAGCTGTTGAACATTTCTGAGTAGGTATTTGAGGCATCCTGAAAATTTGTGCAACACTTCTTTTGTAATGCCTGAATACAAAATCGAATGTCTGGCTGAAGGATCGTACCATTTGGCACGAACGTGTTTGAAGGACGTGTCAAGTGCCATTTGGCACTTGACACGTGTCTGGCACAGTTTTTGTGCCGACTAAAGTGTCTGTCATTTTCAAAATATTTTTTTCTAAGCATAAATATTATTCTGCCTCAATCTCAGCGTGCCTCAAATACCTTTTTTGGGTGGTCAAAAAATGGCACTTGACACGTGTCTGGCACAGTTTTTGGGCCGACTAACGTGTCTGTCGTTTTCAAAATATTTTTTTCTAAGTATAAATATTATTCTGTCTCAATCTCAGCTTGCCTCAAATAACTTTTTTTTGGGTAGTCAAAAAATGGCACTTGACACGTGTCTGGCACAGTTTTTGGGCCACGACCCTTCAGCCAGACATTCGATTTTGTATTCAGCCATTACAAAAGAAGTGTTGCACAAATTTTCAGGGTGCCTCAAATACCTTCCCTAAAATGTTTAACAGCTCTTGGACTAGGAGAGTCGCCGCATACGGGATAGATGCCGCACCCTTTGTATTCTTGTAATTATCGATAGATGGTCGTCAAACGCACAGTATAGGTGAGCAATGAGATTATTTTAACCAGTGTATAGCGTGAGTCTCATTTTGATGTTTACTTGTAGAAGTACAATCCTTAACTTGACGTAAGTGCATGATTTCACTGTCCAAAATTTTAAACACGTTATGTTTAAATACTTTTCATACACTAATTACTAAATGCATGCATGATTTCAAAGTCAAATTTAAGTGTAGCGTTTGTATAGAGTACTGTGTATATGGTTACGCCATTCCCCTTAGCGATGACAAGTAACTGTGATGGCCGACGTCTGCACCATGCGTAATGGAATACATGCCGCACTGCTATTCCGGTATACATGCCGTACTTTCTTTTGAACGGGATGATTAAGTGTTATTAACTTTTCCTTTTCTTTTTGCACAGACTAACCATGTTAGGCATGTTATCAAGTTTACTAAAAACTAAACTTGAACTTTCCGTAAAAGAAAAAACGGAAAATAAAAAGTAAGAAGGGCAAGAAAGATGCAAGTCAAGATGATAATAATGAAAAATTGGATTACGCGTAACGCAGACGTTCTTTGCAAGGAATATTTAGAAAACTACTCCAAAAAAGAGGAAGTGTAATTGGCTTCATTGCATCATGTGTTTAAATGTAGTTACATAGAGACTGCACTTTTTCAACACCTTTTTCTGTAGATTGTAGTCGAAAAAACAAGTCTTTTAACCCATTCGGGACCATAGGTGCATCTAAGCACCTTCATAAAGAGCTTACAAAATTTGTTTCTGGCACCAGTAAAAAAGAAAGATAATATTGGCTTTCTTAATTAGAGCATTTTCATGATTATTTAAGTAAAGATAATTTTTTTAAAAAAAAGTGGTACCAACCGAATAAAATTTGGGTAAAAGACACCGGTCCCGAAATTGTTAACAAATAAATTATGTAATCACAATTTTCTTTTTTTTTTCTTTTCCCTTTCTGATACATTGTTGTTACGTTGTTGCTGAAATGGGAATTAAAATTTAATGTAAAAAAAATAAGTCGATAATTTTAATAGTGAAAGTAGGCAACAATTATTTATTTGAATCTACTAATACGTTTCATTGTACTCATTTAGTTTCGTTTTGTTATTACATCGTTAATTATGGTCTAGATATGAATATTTTTTTATTTATTTATAATTTAATTCTGTTCATATTACAAGCACGGCATAACTACCGCACAAGTTTGGCGACTCAGCCTGAATGTACGGGTGACGCGCCGCAGTGTAATGTTTCAGAAAAAAAAAGTTAAAAAAATTAATAATTTGTTTTGAAATTTTTTGTCGCAGTACACGCGTTGCATATTTAACATTAAATAGCACAGCATGATTTTTTTATTTTATGTCCACCATGGGACTTTATACACAAATTAAAAAAAAAATGTGCGGCATAAATCCCGGAATTACCCTATGCATTTTAAAACATAGTAGGTGTATAACTTACATTTAAAACCTCACTAACAATAGGTGTAATCACCCTTAATCATAATTTTATGACATATATGAGTATCCTGCATTCGTCTTTCTCTCTCTACAGTAAAAACGTACACGAAGCGAGAAACACAGAATGTTAGGACGGGATCAAAGAATTCCAGTGTTGCTAATTTAGCGGGCATTTTTAAATTCAAATAACTACCACTATTTCCGATCAGTAATGTTCGGCTTAATTAATCTGTTATTAAATAAAGTAAATATTATTATTTGGAGACATTGTTTTTTATTTAAATATAAAAAATCCGATAAATTGGCAATACTGGAAAAGAGACAAGGAATCTTGATAAATAAATTCGCGTCTTAATCGTGATTTTTTGCCTTAAAGGACCGGAAATCTCTCGCGTATTAAGCGGGATCGCGTATTAACCGTTCGCGTATTAAACGTGATATTTTTGCATTAGGCGATGTTCAAGGGAGAGGAAAGAATCCGCGTATTAAGCGGGATCGCGCATTAACCGTGAGCGTCTTAACCGGGTTCCACTGTATTTCAATTGTCTGTAGACTCGATCACGTAATTTATTTCCCAATTAATGCATACTTTACAAACTAAACCTGCTTTCCAATTTTCCTGATTTTTTTTATCAATAGTTGCAGTTAGATGTATATATGTTTGTCACTGTCGCGGTATTTTAGTTTGATCTGCGAAATATTATTTTAATATTCAATATTAACACTATTTCTGATATTATTAACAGCCATAGAAGCGGTTTTTTTTGGGGGGGGGGGGCGTACCCAATAATTTTTTAAAATTATTTCTGCGATAGGTTGCCTGAAAAATCTCAAGGAAAAACGGTACTTTTATGTTAGCCGGCCACATCTGATAAACAACAAAGTATTGTTAACATTGCCATTCATTTAAAATATAAAGCTTTCACTCTTTTAATTTAAAATACACATATGTTAAATATACATATTACATACCTTTAAAATAGTTGCTTTTCACCCATTTCATAAAAAATTCAAAAGGATAAAAATAACAAATAATGCTATAAACAAAAATATTCTACTTCATCATCAATGTATTGTTTCTAATTTACACATGTGAAAAAAAAAATATGCTACTGCCCTGAAAAAAAAAAAAAATGCTATTGGCGAGATTTGTGCCCGGCTAACTTAAAAGGGTTTCTACGAAATTTGTAAGTGAAATCTAAAACGAAAAATTTTGTAAGGAAATTGTGTTAGTCAAAATAGAGACCACTCCGACGCCTATATTAGTGAACAATCAAGTTTGATGTCAAATATCAGTCAGGAATTGTTTGATTAAACCCATTTAACGAATATTTCTCTCCAAATCGACGATGGTTAGTCAAATAGCAATGCTGTCATTTGAGATCTGTCATAAACGGGTTCACCTGATTACATAATTTTCTATACTTTTCCAGTATAGGGATCATTGTCGGATTTTTTTTTTTAAAGCATGGCGCAATTCGGACTTCAAAAAGTGAGATTTGTGGACAAATGATATGAACAGCTATGAAAATAAATATGATGAACTTTTATGCTTTTTCTCCTATGTATTCATATAATAAACTTTTTAATGAAATATATTATTACTATTGTTATTTATATTCAATTTAATTCTGTTTTTATATAAAAAGAGATAAATGGCTTCTTTATAGTAAATAAATTCTATAATTATTGAACAAAAAACACTCATTGAAACTTTACTTCTTCCGTCAAGCCCATTTTCTGCATCTCGCCAAGGGATTGCCAAGGATCGCCAAGGATATTGAAAAATTACCAAAATTTCCCCCCATTGATATATAACTAAGTAATGTAGAACAATATATTATATGCTAAAGCTGTCTTTGAAAAATTATCAAACTAACAGTGCAAACACCGAAAAAACAGTATATTAGGACTTTTTAAAAAGGTAAATTTTTGATAATTGGGGTCACCAGATTCCACAATTCTCCCCATAGCTGAATAGCTGAGCAAGGTAGAAGGATATGTTAGATACTTAAACCCTCTCTGTAAAATTATCTGATTAAAAGTGCAAGTTCTATCGAAAAACATTCGGCAGATTCTTTTCAAAAGATTATTTTTTCATAATCTGGTTCATCTCATTAAAGAACTTTAAACCAGAATTCGATACCTAAGCAACGTAGACAGCGTAGAATGATATGTTATATATACTAAAACCTTCCAAAAAAATTACATATCTAACAGTGCAAGTTCAGCAGAACTCGAGTTATAAACAACCGGAACGAAATTTCCATTTGTATTATATGTATATATATATATATATATATATATACATATATATGTGTGTGTATGTGTGTGCAGTAGAATTAGATTCCTCCAAAAAGGCTGCCATCTGCTTGAAAAATCACCAATATTGTAAACGTCAATCAAACCAATGGTATGCTTATGCTTTTTTGGCTTAAAATCACATTATTTGGCGATAAAATCAATATCGTAAATAAACATACAACATGTAACACACAAGTACCATTATTTTAAGCCTAATGATGGATGCGTTTGATGAAAAAAAAAAGTAAAAAAAAAAATGTCAGTCTAATATTGTCTTATCAAATTTTCTGGCGCATTTTTCTTAACCTGACGCAATAGATGAATCGCCAAATGTTGTTTAAAACTGCAATCTTTTTTACTGAATAAATTTGTACGCATTAAGAATATTCTCTTTCTTGTTTAAATTAAATATTTTCGTTTTATAATATTACCACTCGTCAAAACTGTTTTTCATTTTCTCTTTTTCATCTTTTTTTTTTTCTTTTAATTAAAATTAGTAAGTTTTTTCTTTTATTTTTCAAGGTGTAATAGCTGTTTCAATTTTTTTATCAACGATAAATTTCGCCAAGAAATAAAATGGTAAATCTTATCGTCCAAAATAACAAAACTTTCCGTCATAATTCTATAACTAATCTAGGTAGAATAATGTGTTATAGCTTAAAACCTTCCCTGAAATGATACCTATCTAACGGTATAAGTTCCGTAAAAATCCATGCAGTAGAACTCGAAATCTAGGCGTTTGGAACGAAATTTCCATTTGGATTTTATATATACTAGGGGAATCGTACCCGGGCTTCCCGGGTTAAAGAATATAGGTGAAAACATTTTTTTTTATTGAAAACTAATAATTTTTTTATATGCAATAAATTTTTTAGATTGCCCACTTACATTAAAAAAGAATTTTCATATGGGAAATAATAATTATACAATCAAATAAACTTTTGAAAATTATCAAAAGCGATATTTTCTTATTAGTCGCATGCTAAGAGTTATTTGACCAAGATTTTGCTACTTATGGCATCCTTTTATATTCTGATATAGTCAAAGCTTATACACGTCTGTTAAATTTGCGTTTTATTTATATTATTTTATTTATTTATTCATAGGTAAGTTTTTTTTAATGGATATTAGCCGTAAGAAAATTTTAAACTCTTTATTTTGTTTTAAGGGCAAACTGATTAATTTTTCGTAATCGAGCTCCGCGTGATATAGATAGATAAAAAAAAATATTTCATGCTTTAAAATTGTTTTAAAACCATAGACAATCAGTAAACTGAGATGAACTTTGCAAACAAATTCCATTTGAAAAAGAAAATCCTATTTGGTGATCTAAAAATTTAAATTGTACGATTACAAATATGTTAGATTTGTGTTTTTTAAATAATATTCTTTTATTTGTGGATAAAAGAAGTATTAATTTCGTTAATTTGTCTTTCACAAATATGTTAGATTGGTGGTTTTTTAAATATTATTCTTTTATTTGTTTATAAAGGAAGTATTAATTTCGTTATGCAAAAATAGTCAGAAACAAATGCTGAAAAATGTTTGTTGCTTTATGTGTAAAATGTTTATTATTACTATGTATTGAAATGGGCACGTGATAAGATAAAATTAAAAAAATCATGCTTAAAAATTATTTTAGAAAATATAGTACATCAGTCAATTAAGATACGGTTTTTAAACAAATTGCATTTGAAAGTAAATTTTTTCCCCTTTGCAACAAAAACTGAAAATGCACGACGGTCAGAAGATTAAAAAATTCCAGTAGCGAAAATTTCAAGACCGAAATTCGATCGTGAAGTGTTGCCATTCGCAAAATGATGTCAGCATTGCGCACAGACACGTTTTTTCTTTATAATATAGATACTTAATCAGTAAAATATAATAAAGATCAGTTATTAGGATGTGGTTATCAATTGAGGCTCTGATGCTCGGTATTCCGGAATGATAAACAGCAATTTTCACCGTCTCAAAATTTGCATACGCACTTCTCAGATCCATATTCATCATTTTTTTTTTAAATTGTATTTTGTTTGATCATTTAAAAATCATTTTAACTCAAAACTTGAAGTCACGATTGTCAGCAACATCTTTTATGTAAACAGACGCACTCTTTACTTGAGATTCTAATCTCAATTCCGGAGAGTAAACATTTCCGTAATTTATGTTTTTTAGACGCATTTGTGTTAAAATGTTTAGTTTTATCTAAGAAAATGATCGTTTTCTTTTAAATATGACTTTATTTTCACTTAAATAAGCATTTTACCTAGTGTCTGAAACTTAGTATCAGTACACATGCAGAAGGAAAAACAATATAGAAAATTTAGGAGGAAAAATGCGCGTTTTCAAAAGCAGTATGTCATTTTCCGTTATTATGACCCTAATATAATATTCTGCTCCTAATGGGATTTTGCGACACTAAACCCTATACAACAATTTTTATCAACAATTTTGATTTTTTCTCAGAAAATAGCATGAATAAAGATAAAAATACCTCATTATTTCTCTCTTGTCTGCAATAATGAAAGCTATCTAATTTTCACCATTTTGAAGAAGTTTAATAAAATGATTTAAAATTAAAATATAAAAGTGGGGATATTAAAAAAAACAACAAAAAAAAAAACAAAAAAAAACAGATAGTGCGATCACATCTACAAACTACAAATGAAGAGTTTTCAGTTAAAAAAAAATATTAATAAAATTGGTTCAGCAGAAAGATCAGGGCAGATGACTAAAAAACATACTTGTGTTTTAAATATCTAGATTATGTAAAATTAGGAAAAATTAAATTAAGCAAATTATGTTATTTTGATAAAATTATATTAGAATGTCCTAAAGAACAGCATTAAAATTTTACTATTCAAGAGAATTTTGGACAAAAACTTCAAGAACTTGATATTATTTTAAACCACGAATTATTTGTTTGCTTGTCTACTCGGCGAAGCAAATCCATCCAGGCGAGAATCATCAATTTCTGTAATATAAATCGCTATTATTTGCATGTCACCTCTCTTTTATAAAGACATTCTAAATTTTTGTAAAACATTGCGTTTTATCAGTGTGTTATTTCGATTATATTATTTTCAAAAGTGAAGCATTTTCACATATGAAGAATTTCAAAGCAAGTGGGCTGTGAAAATGACGCACTTCTACAAAACATAATTCAGATTTAAGAATTAAAATACACGCTTTTTTATAAAATGACGTCATTTGCATCCGCTGAAGCAGTCCACTTTTACAATACAGTCTTAAACTTCGTATATAAAAAAAGCATGCATATGACGTCATTATCACGGAATAACAGACAATATTCTTGACATAGCCCATATTTTAATTTCAACTTTTTTTTCAGGTTTTATGAGAAAATGGCAACAAAAGATACAGTATCTCCTATTTTCGACTATTTTTCATTTACTTTCAATGACTTTCAATAGAAATGGGGTACTTTTGTTGCCAAGATAAGAAAAACTACAAAAAAATTAATATCTCAAAAATAAATTGAGATACAGCTTTCAAACAAATTGCATTTAAAAGAGCATTTTTTTCCTTATACGACGGTGTACAAATTTAAAATGTGCGATGTTTAGAAGTTTAAAAATTTGCAGTAGAGAAAATTGCAAAACCAAAATTTTATTTAAAATTTCAAAGTGTTGCCATTCGCAAAATGACGTATGCCGTTACGTACAGATATGTTTGTCCTTTATAATATAGATAATAGATGTTTGAGCCCACCCAATATTTGTGAAAGTTGTTGCTACTGAAAACAGCTGCCGAGAACTGGCTCTATTAACAGGGACGGGATTTCTACCATAGACTGCCGGGATTTTACGCTGACGAACTGCTTGAAACTCCCTAACGCTGTTGCGACCCCCCTAACGCTAAGCGATTACCTCGGCTATAACTTCCCCTTACTATCCAATGGGCTTTGTTACTATCCACCCTTTCCCGCAAGTGCTCATGGGTACTATACTCCTTTTCACTAACAGAGGCGCATGACCTTCACACTCACTTTCGCCAGTTGACATGAAAATCCCATATGGAACCGTCTCTTCCACTCTGTGTTATCGCAGAAACACGGTCTCAACTCGTAAAGGTCAATGAAAGGCATGCGCCGCTGTTAGAGAAAAGGAGTATAACGTTCAATGAAAAAATTCGGTGGCAAACAGCTAGCAGGGAAGATCCAATGCAAAGATACGCTTGTTTTCCTTCCGTTTTACAAGGAAGGTCTCCATACGGGCATACTCAGAAAAATCTGAAAAAAATTACAGAATGTTCTTCTCATATGGATATATATGTTTATAAAAAAAATTTTGGCGGAACTCCCATACAGCGTTCGTAAAAAAATAACGAAATTTTCGTTTATTTGGCGATTTAAAACCGGTTGGCAATGAAAAAAAATACTCTTTTATGTAGGAAAAAACTTTTTATGTTGAATTTGTTTATATAAGTTTAATTTAAATAACTTTAGTTTTGTCATTTTTAATTTGTTTTAACTATAGTTTTGTCATTTTTAATTTGTTTTAACTATAGTTTTGTCATTTTTAGTTTGTTCTAATTATAGTTTGTCATATATATTTATATGTATTTATAATAAAATTTAAATATCATATTTTACAATTTAAAACAAAATTTAAATTGATTTTAAATTATTTCAAGCTCAAAAATAAGGCGGATAGAACACTGTCGATTTGATTTTGTTGCTATGGAAACGACTTCGTCTTCGATATGGAAATATATTATGGCAATCAAATGTCAGCTGACTATAACTTAAAATAGATATTTGCAACTTGCAAAGCATAGAAAATATTTTTACAGTGATAAAATTAAATAACTACAGCAACAAGTAACGTATATATGTAATATAAAAAATATATAATAACCTCTTTCATTGATTAAGTTTAAATTCATTAAAAACCGTGCATTCTAAAAAACAATTTATAAAAAATTTTCAGATGCATTAAAATCGTTTGCTTTTGGCGAGGAAAAATCCTGCTCGCCAAATCGCGTGTCACTTTCGTATTTTCGCGCCAAATATTCGAAAGTATTTTATTTTTTTACAGACTTTCTACTGAAATTCCGCCATTAAATTTGACTGATCCCTTATTACATACATGAGTAGTTTCTCTAGTATTTTTTTCAACATATTCTAAGTATGCCCTGTAAGGAGACCTTCTTTGTTAGTTCCATGGGTTAAACAAGTTGGTCCTGCGTTCAGAAAAATGCCTAAATAGATTTCCAGGGGCGTGCCTAGCGGGGGGGTGTTGGGGGTGTAACACCCCCCCACTTATTTGGAAGAGTTGGTAAAATTTAGAATAGTTGGAAAGTTAAGAACACACCCTGCAAAAACTCCCCTATTAATGGCCAGGTGGATTCCAACTTTAAAAAACTGGATTGATGATAATCCATCTTCGCCCATACCATGCCAACTATCTTAGTAATAAGTCGCAAAATGACTTTATTCGGGTTCTTGGATCATGTGTCCGTGAAAAAATAGTTGCAAATGTCAAAAATTGTGGATTTTTTAGCGTTATGGCTGATAGCACACCCGATCTTTCTCATCTTGACCAGCTCTCAATTGCAATTCGATACGTGACCCCAAAGTTTCAGCCAGAAGAAAGGCTGTTAAAACTAAAAGATTATCTGGATAAAACAGGCGAAGGAATGGCTAAGCTTATTTCTGAAATTCTACAGTCAGTTGGAATATCGCTTTTCCAAGCTCGTGAACAGTCTTACGACATCACGTCATCTATGTCCGGCCGCATTTTAGGCTGTCAATCAAAACTTTCAGAAATAGCTGGTAGATCTGTTATACATACCCTACCTCGTGCATAAAGTGAATTTATGTGTTGAACATGCGTGCGAAGAAAGCAATATAATAAAATTGCTCTACGACAGTATTCAGGATATCTATAACTTCTTTTCACTCAGAAAGCAATTCGGCATACTGAGAGAGAAAATGGAAGTTCTTCAGAAAAGTCTTACCTTGAAATCTTTGTCGAAGACAAGATGGACTATGCGAGTGGATTCAGTCAGAGCTATTTTATCGTCCTATGATGCCCTCATCCATACTCTGCAAATTATTTCTGAAGACATGAAGGTTGACAAGGATGCTCGAGCTAAGGCGGCAAGGTTAAGAAGCAAATTGATGTCATACGATTTCATTGTTTCTTTACTTGCAATGAAAACAATTATGTTTAATAGTCCAGGCAATAGGGAATTTTACCTAGCAAAATTAATGGTAGTACTGGAAATCGGCTTTCTAGATGTTTTTTGGGTCGCTGAATCCGAATTTGTAACTTCCCACCAAAATTTTCCCCGGCAACCTCCCCAAATTTTGGTAAAAAGCCCCCAAGAAAAGGTTTTTATTAAAAAAATCAATTTTTTGATTGTTTTAGAGAAAAAGTATCTAGAAATTCAGAAAGTAGACAAAATTTCCAACAAATTAGATATATGACATTATGACTTAGGATGAAGGGGAAGGGGGGATCTGCCTCGGAACATGCGCGCAGTGCTGCGTAAACTAAGTTGCGCAATTCCACTTAACCACTCACACGTTTACATTAGCCCTCTCATCTCCCCTCCGAACTTTCTCTATAATGTTTACTTTAAGAAATTTAGGTTAAAAACAGCTATTTGGGGGGGGGGGGTTCGGGAGGGGGGACATTTTTGGGGGAAAGTTAAAAATTCGGATTCAGCGACCCAAAAATCTTATTGTTTTAAGGAAAAAGCATTACGAAATTCAGAAACTAGACAAAATTTGCAACAAATAGGATATATGACATTATGAATTAGGATGAACGAGGAGGGTGAGGGCTGCCCCTGAACATGCACTGCGGCGCTACGTGCACTAACTTATGAAGTCCAGGCAATAGGGGATTTTATCTGGCAAAATTAATACTAGTTCTGGATTTCAACCCACTTTATGTTTTTTGGGTCGCTGAATCCGAATTTGTAACTTCCGACCAAAATTTCACCCGGCAACCCCCCAAAAATTGATTTTTTGAAAAAATTTGGTTTTTGAGAAAAGCGCGCGGGGAATGTTCCGAGGCAGTCCCCTCTCTCCCCGTTTATCCTATGTCATAATGTCATATATCCTATTTGTTGCAAATTTTGTCTAGTTTCTGAATTTCTCAATGATTTTCCCCTAAAACAATAAGAAATTTAAGTTAAAAACAACTATTTGGGGGGGGGGGTTCGGGGGGGGGATTTTTGGGAGTAAGTTAAAAATTCGGATTCAGCGACCCAAAAAACTTAAAGTAAACCTTATAGAGAAAGTTCGGAGGGAAGATGGGAGGGCTAATGTAAACGTGTGAGTGGTTAAGTGGAATTGCGCAACTTAGCCCACGCAGCACTGTGGCGCATGTTCCGAGGCAGATCCCCCTTCCCCTTCATCCTAAGTCATAATGTCATATATCTGATTTGTTGGAAATTTTGTCTACTTTCTGAATTTCTAGATACTTTTTCTCTAAAACAATAAAAAAATTGATTTTTTTAATAAAAACCTTTTTTTTGGGGGGGGGGGTCTTTTTACCAAAATTTGGGGGGGTTGCCGGGGGAAATTTTGGTGGGAAGTTTCAAATTCGGATTCAGCGACCCAAAAAACATCTAGAAAGCCGATTTCCAGTACTACCATTAATTTTGCTAGGTAGAGTCCCTATACGGTCTCTATTGCCTGGACTATAAGACCAAGTTAGCAACAGAGCAATTGCAACGTGAAGACCTGAACATTTTAGAGGGAACCGACATAATGCAGAAAACTTACGAAAGCATTCAGAAACTCCAGAATGACGACGCGCCGGCAATAATGAACATCATTAAGGAAGCTGACAATATCTGCGAGACACATGGAATAAATCAAGATTATGAGTTCAATTTACGGCACAGGCGACAGAGGCTTCCATCGAAGATCGACGGAAATCCTTAAACTGCAGCTCTATTTACACGAGAGAATTAGTTTAAAGCAGAAATTTTGAAGGTGGTAGATGTACAATTGCATTTGGAGACATTCATAAGTTGGTATTTGAGAAAGTTAAACCACTGGCCTGTCTCTTTCCATCTAGGATCAAGTATAGCTCTACCGAGGACATTTCTAAACTATGTCAATTATTCCCTAATGATCTCAAAGATGTAGATAACTTGGAATGTGAAATTGATCTCATGTCCTCAGAAATAGCTAGTTCTGAATCGGATACAATTGGCGCAGCAGTGCAAAAACTTGTGGGGAAGGCTCATTTGTATCCTAACTTTTCTTTGGCCTACAAGTTGGCCTTAATTATTCCAATAACTGTGGCAAGTAATGAAAGAAGTTTCAGCAGGTTAAAGTTAGTAAAAAGTTACTTGCGTACCACCATGTCGGAAGAGCGACTGGACGAACTAATGCTATTAATCTGTGAAACAGACATAACTGACATGTTGGATTTAGACAGTGTAGCTGGAAAATGGGCTATTCTGAAGGATAGGCGGGTGATAATTTAAAAATGTAGAAGGATAATTTTTAGTCTCTTATACTAATATATATCATATTTTTAGCAAGCAAGATTTGTCTTTTTTATGTATTTTAAAATTTATACACTGACATTACACAACAGCATGCGGTTTTATTTATAGAAACATAAATTCCGAAGTACTTCAAAATTCTTAAATTGTTACTTTTGAGAACTGGTTAATGTACGGTATATCCGTACACATTTCTTTTAAATAGTAAGCAGAATACTAATTAATAACAGGATTCTCAACTCTACTTATATAGTAAAATAATTTTAAAAAAATTACATATACTGAATAACAGCATTTAATTTCGACTGTGGTTAAGGAGAATGCAGGTGAACACTTAAGAATTTTAGTGATTTTTATAAATTCACAGTATTGTAGAACAGTTGACTCCGTTGCTGAGGGGGGGGGGGGGGGGGGGGAGGGCTATCACAAACCCTTTCTCACCCCCCGATCTTGCAGTCGGCAAAATTCAGTTTACACCCCCCCACTAAAACAGCCTTCGGCACGCCCCTGTAGATTTCGTGATTATATAGAAAAGCGATTGGCTAGTATGCCTCTTAATTCTTGTTTGTTTTTCATTACCCCTGTAACCTTTTTTTTTAAAAATCCATCCATGTGCATTGAAAGTCTTAAATATGTAATCAATACTTAAAAAAAAAAAAAAAAAAAAAAAAAAAAAAACTGCACGGGATTGATTTAATATGGAACCGTTAAAATTATACTTTAAAATAAACATGCGTATTAATGTCAAGTGCAATGTACAATATAGAATTACTTCAGAGAAACATTAGAAACTTATCATCGATTTCTGTTATCATCCTCTTTAACCACAGCAACTTTTGTTTACTATAAAAAGAATATGTTAGTCACATATCGTAACATATTAGTACAGTAGAACCTCGATTATCCGAAGTAATTGGTACCGACCCTCTTTCGGAAAATCGAGAATGCCCCAATTTTAAGACGAAGGAGAAATGCATGCAACATTTCTTATTATGGTAACAAGAGCTTAATAAAAATAAAACAATAGCAAAATAGAAACAAGAATAAATTACTTGATTTTTAATTTTGAAATTACCTTTAATATAAACCTTTTACATATTTCAGAAGGACTTGAAATAAAGTTTTGTTTGTCGCAGTTTCGATTGCCTGTGCTTTGCAGCTCTATCACGAAGTTTATTTTAATACTATTCGTTCGCCAGTATCACAGTCTTTCTGCTGCTCCAGCTATGCCAAACCTATTGCAAAACATTCAAAAGCTTCAGAATTGCTAATTTGTTCGTTTTTCCACCTGCTAGACCACATTCACACATTCCGGTTCTCCCTCCTCTTACTGTGTTCTAGTAGTTCACTCCTCAGTTTACGGGAGCTCAAGTTAAATAAATTCTAAAAAATTCTGAGAAAAAGGATCCAAAATATTTATCTGTACTCGTGGTTCGCAAAAGACCGCTTGCACACAAGGAATGTGATAAAAAAAATCTTTAAAAATGGATTTCGGTTAAAAGAGTTTCGGGTAAAAGAGGTTCAACTGTAATTGTAAAAAGTTTTGAATGTTTTCAAGAGATTAATGCATCGTAAACTACGTATCTAGTTTTAAAATTTTAATATTTTAGCTTCTTATTCATATTGCAGTTTGTCATTCATTTGATTTCATTGACTAGCCCAATAATGCCTAGTCCTACAATATATATATATATATATATATATATATATATTTAGACCAATAATGAAGCGATTGAATTCAGTTTTATTTTAAAAAACTTTTTTGAATTCTAGAAGATCTAGCAATAAATTACAGGTAAACATGTTTTTATTATTTATTTACTGTGATCCAGACACGCTCCTTTCAAGATGTGCACATTAAATAAATCAAGAAATCTAACCTGGACTACAGAACATATGTGAAAATCATTTTTAATTGAAAACTCAAATGGATATTTTTCAATTTAGTACATTGTTTTATACTGCCCACTAACAACACCAAAAACATCTTTATATGAAAAATATCAAATATGTTCTCAGCTAACGATTTGAAATTTATTAAAAATGGTACTTTTGTATTAACCGTATGTCAGCGGTCAATCGCAAAGCCTTTCGCTATTTTTTAGCAACCCTTATTATTCTGATTATTCAAGAGCGAAGTCATTTTATTAAGCACGAAGTTGGATTATATATCTGTTAAACTCGAGCTTATTAATTTTTTTTCGGTAATATTATATTGTTATGGAATAGTAGCCGGGAACAAATGCTGACTATATTGTTTTCGTTCAAATGGATTAATCTTTCGTAATCGGGCTACTCACCAGTTGGCCTGGTTTGGCACTTTAGGGGGCATCTAACTTTGTTTAAAACAATATATAGGGGAGAGTAGCCATATTTGGACCGCCGCTTTAATTGGACCTTTGCCATTCTGCCGTTAATTATAGGAAGAGACTCCATCTACCACTGAAATCCTACTCGTCAGAATGATGTCACTCATGATTAGAACAGAAGAAACAGCCGCCTACGACGAGCTAGTTTTCAGACGATTTAAAAAAACGTAAAGTTAGCTGTTTTGATCTAATTTTTTACTAAATGTAAGTGAATATTTTAAAACTAAGGTAAGTTGTTATGTTTTCATATACATATATGAATTCATCTGTTTATTGCGCATATTTTTTCACGCGGATTTGTTTGATTTCGTTTTTGTTCTTAGTCTTGAAATTAACTGTTTTAAAAAATGGCGCATCCCCGGAAATTTTTTTACAGTGAATATCTGGTAGGTAACCCTGCCTAATTTTTAAAAACCCAAAGAACGAACCTTTATATATATATATTTTTTTTAATTTTGAAAATATTTTTCTAAATTTTGAATATTTAACCCTCAATTATCAGATTAACTTGTTTAACCGACACCGTTATGGTCCCTGTTTTAGTGATGGGCGATTCTCGAAATTTTACCAATCGAGAAAAATTGTCATCGTAAAAAAATACAATCGATATAGTTATCGATTACTTCCCGGAATCTACAATCGAGACAATCGAGATGTTTTACAATCGATTATTGATTATTATTTTACAGGCTTATACAGTAATTTTTAAGTTTTTAGTAAATACGTGGCAACTAAAGATAGATGGGGTAAAAAAAAACATAGCAAGAAATCGATGCAAATTTAACACTGAGATGCTCTGTAAAAAGATCCTTATCTACAATCTTCATTTGAAGCTAAATGAAAGGTTGTGAAAAAACAGAAGCAGTAATGTAGTTTGCTGCTATCGTTTTCATTAACTCTTTCATTCAACTTCAATTGATGGAGGGGCACCTGATATGAAGCCTTTAGAAAGCTGTATTCTAACATTTGTTAATAATCTTAATACAATTTGTTATGAATACATCTTATCAGTTTTTAAGCCTTCTGAAAGAAATGCTAATCCCTAAACCTACCCCCTTTTCTGTACTAATGGTTTATGAAAATTAACAAATTGTTAGAAATGCGTTTAAGAAATTAACTTTAATGTTACAACATCTCCGGCTATGGTATTTATCTTTCGAATATTATGTGCCATTCTATATTTTAATACAGGCCAATAAACTCTAAATGATTAATATCTTTAAGATATGTTCCGTATAAATTTCTTTAATGAAGTGTGCATACTAATGTTTCGATAAAACACTGTAAAATATTTTAAGATTGTAATGGTTGAGCATATTAATAATAAGTATCATTGATTTTCATATAAAATTTTATTTTATGTATGGCAATGTGTATTATGTATGCAAGTCTAGTAAACTGAAAGTACTACAGATGAACCAGATGCCAGCAAAATGAGTTGAACACAGTAACCCCAACCCCTCAGAATTTTTCAAAACACTCTTTTCAAACAAGTTTTTCAAATATAAGATCAATATGTTATCAAGAAATATGTTCAAAGTAATGATAAGAACAACGCTATTTTGGAACGCTAAATAACTTAAAAAAATACTTTCAATTCATTTATCTACTTTTAAAAAATTATTTAAATTTTTCAAGGATTGTAACATCTTTTTGCTAATTTTGTTTTGGAATAAGTTCCCTTTTATTTTTTATGAAAGTGCGATGTCTAAATCGTGTAATTATGGCGCATTCGATAGAATTGAATAGCTTTTTCACATTTTCGATAAAGGCAAAAATTTGGTACAAGTTAAAGTTCCCCTAAATATCTAATGCTGTAAGATTTCCCGTTGATCGAAAAAAAAGAGCTTTATCGAAAAAGGAGAAGGAAAACCAGACAAATATACTTACTAAAAGTGGAACCTGTCTAAACCGGAAACTGCTTACCACTCCCTATCGATGCCAAAATGATTCTTTAAATTTGCATTCCAATCAAAAATAGTTACTTTCTGACACATTAACGAACTTATTTTTATTCTCAAGCGTATTAGCTGAAATAGAATTTTTCCTTTTTCGCTAAAGGCAAATGTTTGATAATTTTCGTAATTTCGTTCAAATTTTCGTAAATGCGAGCCTAATATTGGGGAATTTCACCATTAATCGAAAACAAAAGAACTTTACTGAAAAACAGAAGGATAACCGGACTCATATACCAGCTAAGTGGGAACCTATCTAAGACGGAAACCGGTTTCCACTCTCTAATGATTCCAAAATAATTTTTTCTGTTTGTACTTGTACTCAAATCCAAAGTAGTTACTTTTTGATTCATTTAAAACTCAATTTTATTCTCAAGTGCATTGTATCCAAAAATGGAAGGATAACCGCATAAAGATACCAGCTAAGAGGGAAACTGTCTAAAACGGAATTGGTCTTTGGTCCCTAGCGACTGAAACATAACTCTTCGTTGTCTGTACCCAAATCTAAAGTAGCGCCTTTCTAACTCATTTTTATTCTTAGGTGCATTAGCTAGAATCGATTTGCATTTTCACATTTTCGATAAAAGTAAAAGGTTTGATAGAGGAAAAGTTCCTAAATGTTGAATACGTGTCTAATTCTGTGGAATTTTCTGGTTGGTCAAAAGAAAAAGAGCTTTATCAAAAAATGGGAGGATAACTAGACAAACGAGCTAAGACGGAATATGTCTAAAACGGAATTGATTTCCAGTCCCTAAATGGGCCCCTAACGTGACTGTTGCCCATCTGTACCTAAATCCAAAGTAGCTACTTTGTGAGATATTCACGAACTCATTAGAATCGAACAGCATTTTTCTTTTTTCGGTAAAGGCAAACGATTTAATACAGATCAAAGTTCCCCCAAATGTCTAATGCTGTAGAATTTTAAAGTTGATCGAAAACAAAAGAGCTTTATCGGAAATGGAACCAGACAAATATATTTGCTAAGAGTGAACCTGTCTAACAAGGAATTGGTTTCAATCTCTAGCAATAGCTAATGAAGTTTGATTAAATTCCGTGCATTAGTTTTTGAAATATAGCAGCGTTACCTGTTGGGCTATTTGCACAACAAACAAATCAACACCAATTTACATCTAGGTCTAACTGAATATGAAGTATTATTATATTTTGCGTATTACTTCATGAGATAGAGCGTTATCAAAATTTTTGTCACATAAAAGACAGATGTTTTCTAAAAACTGACAAATTTTTCATGAATCCAATACTTCCTTCTTGTAAAGATAGATGAAAGTAAGAATGGAAAAATGCCCTACACAAACTGAATTAAACCCTTTTCAACTTAAGTATATGTAACAAAATCACACACCTTCTTTGAGAAACTATGACTTAAACCAAAAACGCACCAAGTGTCAATCTGACTGTGAAAGCTAAATAAATACCCAAAGAACTTCTAACTCATAAGAAAGGGCTCCATTACTGTTTTCATAGGCGTAACCAGCCTTTTGAACGGGGGGGGGGGGTGCCCAGACTTTTTAACCTGAACATGTTGGATGCAAACAATATCTTATATAGTAAAACCTTCTAAAACGGAAATCCAGGAAATGGGTCGAATTTCGTTTTAGACAGGTTTTCATCTTAGAAGGTATAATTGTGTGGTATTTCTTTTCAAAAGGGCTCAAACGCGATTTTTGTTTGCGTGAGGAGGGATGAGAAGGAGTTCAAAACATTAAAACTCGATCTAATGGTAAAAAAAAGATATGTAAACGTTCTTGCAGCAGTGAGATAAGATAGTGACTATGTGTGGTCACAAGTGTAAAACCTTTTTCACCCTAACTTCTTATAAAGATTAAAAAAAGGCCTTTAACCATGTTGGAAACTTCTATAGGCACAGAGAACGCTGCATGAAATTTTGCCGGATGATAAATCTCAGATAATACATGCGGTACACCAGTACATACGCACGAAAGTTTTTCAGAATGTGACTCCATCACTTCTTAGAGATCACCGGAGGGACCCAAGGAATTTTGAAGGAAAGTCTATATAAATAATTATTATAATAATATAAATAATTATAATATTCATTAATACCGTAATTTCCGGCCTATAATCCGCGGATCAAACAATCATGTTTCGACCCAGAAATTTTATTTCATTATTGAAGTTAAATATTTATCGCAATTTAACAAGTTACGTTTTATGAAACAAGATTTCTGGGTCCGAACATAATTGTTTGATCCGCAAATTACAGGCCGTAAATTACGATAATTCATATTTTTACTTCAGAATGTGTCGAATATATTAGGTAAAACAGGTCATGATAATAACGAGCCGTTAATTCCCAAATTGGCTCAGCAATATGATTTTTCGTTAATATTAATATTTTGGATTACTTTACTGTGATTTTGATCAAATTTAACAAAATAAATCAATTTAAGTCATTATAATTGCATTTTATTTTACATTACACTACTTCATAAGAAAATAAATATAATTTCTACCATATAAATATCAGTTTTAGCCAATCAGATTGCTGAGCTCGTCTGAGCCAATTTGGGAATTAACGGCTCGTATGATAATATACACTAAATTTTATCAAGATGATACAAATTATACTATCATGATGCGACTACAATAATAAAGATAGGCACTTGTCTGTCTCTCTGTGTGTGTGTACACGAGCGCGCGCTGAACTCTAAAAAAACAATGCAGCCCGCACAGCCGTGAGATTTGACAGGATCTGTATGCCTGAACTCATGCATATCGAAGATAATTTCTGGAAGTTTTCAATTAATTTTTTATGCGAATTTTTTCGCATTTTGCGGCAATTTTTTCAAATTAGTAAAAAAGAATCATATTTTAATATTTTATCCAGTAAACTTTGTTTTCTTTTCAATAAAGTGTTTTCGAGATTCTTACAGCGATTTTTCCATTTTTAACAATTTTTTAGTTATTTTTAGAGGGTTTTTTTCGCATTTCGCGATTATTTTTTTTTCGACATCCCTAAAAGGAATCCAGTTTAAATCTTTTACCCAAATAGTTATTTTCGTTCCCTGTGTTTTTTTTTTTTTATCTTTTCCGATTTTTTATGCGATTTTTTAGCGGGTGTTTTCGTTCTTTGAGACGATTTTTTGACTTTTTTTGAAACAGAAAAAATTTCCTGGTAATTTTTGCAATTGCCGTGATTGAATTCGGATTGGAATAATGTCAAATCAGTTCCTATAAGAAAGCTGAAAATTTAATTTTACTCGAAATAAAAAGCGCAATAATTCAAGATTTGCTTGTTTCGAGACAGAAGAGGTCGTAGCTTTCTTGGGAGTACGTTTCTGAAGGCAGCCCCCCCCCTCACCCCCAATCCTAGATTTGTTTAATTCTATGTTTATTTAAAAAAAAAAACAACCAACGAATTTCCTCTAGTAATGAAGTTTTCTTTGAGGTACAGGCTTTCAAATAACGTGCAGGATAGCGCGATTTGTGCACAGAAAAGGAAAGTCCCGCAAAATTAAAAAATGCTGTGCAGTATTTCCCCCCTTCAAATTCTTCACAGACCTGTGATTCTTCAGTGAGTATTTAAAAAAAAAAATCTGAAGTCCGTGATTTTTATCTCTTTTATGCCATTTCTTAAAATCAATTCGTGAATCGGTGCCGGAAAAAACTGAGAATTTCTTCAAACGATCGTGGAAAAATATCGGGAATTTCGATAAAAGAGTGCAAAAAGTAATCGCCAGTTTCGTCAAAAGATTGCGCAAAAAATTATGAATTTCGATAAACGATTTATGAAAATTTTTTGCAAATTTCGTCAAAATGTCGCTGAAAAGAGTAGAGAATTTTGTTAATTGATACGGAAAAATATCGAGAATTTTCCCGATCGGTCGAGCAATACTATCGCGAATTTCGACAAATGATCTCCCTGTAAAAAAATCATTTTCGTCAATCAGTCGCAACAGAAAATAAATTTCGTCAAAGGATCGCGGTAAAAACGAGAATTTCGTCAAAGGATCGTAGAAAGAAAGCGCGAATTTTGTCAAAAGATATCGGAAAGAAAAAGCGAATTTCATCGAAGGATCGTGCTAAAAAATGCCAATTTCGTCAAAATATCGCGGTAAAAAATGCGAATTTTGTCAAAGGATTGTAGTAAAAAACACGAATTTTGTCAAAGGTTAGCGGTGAAAAGTGCAGATTTCGACAAAAAATCGCGTAGAAAGACATGAATTTCGTCAAACAATTTGGGGAAAAAATCGTAAATATCATGAAATGATCGCAGAATAAAATCGCGAATTCGGTCAAAATTTACTACACTGGGGCTAAAAGATTTAATCCGGGTTCCTTTTCCTACTTTCAAAAGAACGCTGCGAAACGAGAAGAGACTCTAAAAATAGTATAAAAATTTTCAGAGGAAAAAAATTACTATATTGACTTGAAAGACAGCAACCATATTCTTTTTACGAATGTCAAAAAATGGCCGCGAAACACGAAATTCAACCAATTTCCAGATTAATTTGAATTTTCTGTGCTATTATTTTTCATTTTCAAAGGAGGCAGGTTCAGTGTACCCCCCCCCCCCCCCATCCCCTTTCCTCCGGCTAATCGCATTTTAGAATTATTGTTTCACATCTGCATTCCCTTTCAAATTTTTTTGCTTCTCTCTAGACTTTAAACTACGAAAGCAAAGAGACAAATAGTTTCTAGTTCGTTAAGAACTTGCGTTAATTTCTCATGAAATTGCAAAAACATGCAATAGAAGGAACGGTTTTAAAAAAAATTTCCAAGAAACAAAAGACGTCAAATTGGAATTATAAAGCCACCTTTTGGACTTACTAGACTAATACAGATTCTTGTAAATGTTCTAGTTTTAAAAAAGATAAACAACATAATTTTCTTTAAAAAGAAAAGAAAAGAAAGAAAAACAGAACGAGGGTTTCATTTTTTATCACATTTCAAAACTTAAGGTGTTAGTTTTTTGAACTAAACTAATTTGCTAAACTAATTGAACTCTGTTTTCACTTCTTTTTTCTTTTGTAGATTTCGAATTTTAAAATGACTGTGCTTGAGTCTGCGGAAGCGGGGTGGGGGTGCCCGGGCACCCAGGGCACCCCCCCCCCCCCTGGTTACGCCTATGGTTTTTCTAGCTGGGATTTATATCACATTCATTTCAGTGACTTCCCTCCTTTACGCTAGAAATTCCTAACCAACCCATACTACGTAATCATGACGTAGATGGAATATGCTCATTCATTTCTCTCTCGCTCTCTGTCTCTGGCACCTCGACAAAAGTCTGCTCAATGCAAACCTTTCGTTTACCTCGAGAGATACCTCTCCTCGATGAAAACCTCTCGCTTACTTCGAGAGATACCTCTCCTCGATGAAAACCTCTCGCTTACCTCGAGATATGTCTTCTCGGTTCTAACTAAGGCCGAGAATGAGAAATCAATTTTCTTCCATTCTCGACATGTTACTCTCGATGATTGTCAAGAAAACTGATTTCTCGTTCTCGGTCAAGAAGGGCCGAGAAGAGATATCGAGGGGAGAGTTGGAAAGAGAGATAGGTATGACAATGAGCAGTGAAATGATGGAGCCTTCCGATAAATATTATGTATTAAATAAAAAAAATTCAAAGACAGAGATTGGTGAGTTACGGGGGCCTCAAGAGTGGACCCACGGGGGGGGGGGGAGGGATTTTCATATTTTTACCGAACACGTCATGTGATACATCATCGGAATTTGACAACCCTTTCATATTATGAACCTTTCTCCCATCCACATTTGAATTTCAGGATGCGGGGGATGGGGGTGTGCGCGGACAAATCTTTAAAACTGTAGCGATATCTAGAATAATTATCATTTAAATGGGTTTTTTGTCGGAGCACTCAGAAAATAATACTTATTAAATATAAAAATATTAAGAGTTGGGGAATTCCGGGAGTATTCAAGGGGCGTGAGAGTGGATCCACAGGGGTGCAGTTTTGAAACTTTTATGAAACCCCTCATGTGATATATCTTTCGAAATCTTTCTGACTACTCTTTCATATTATGAACCTTTCTTTCCCCAAAATTGAATTTTGGGGGTGGGGAGGGGCGAACAAATTTTTTAAACCGTAGCGATTTCTATAATAAATTGCATTTTCGATGTGAATTTTTTTTATGGAGTCTTCCGGTATTTATTATTAAACATAAAAATTTTGAAAGTGGGGGCTGCGTGAATTCCGGGGCGAAAGAGTGGACCCACTGGGGAGAGGGGTCGGGGAAGCCATTTTCAAACATTTTTTGAACCCGTCATGTGACATATCATCGGAAAGCTCTTGGATAACTCTTTCATATTATGAGACTTTCGTCTCCCCCTAACCAATTTTGCTCCCACTGTGGGGTAGTTTTCAAACTTTTTTGCATTTTCATCATTTTAGATCGGATTTTTTTACGGAGCCACCCGGTATTATTTATAATATATGAAATTTCAAAAAGTTGGGTTGTATTCCGGGGAGTGCGGTAGTTGGCCCCTTGGGGGGGGGGGGAGCACTTTCCTAACTTTTGTCGACACTCTTCATGTGATACATCATTAGAAAATTCACTTATTCATATTAAGCACCTACCTGCCCCTTTCCCCACTTTGCCACCGGGGGATTTTTCTAAATTTTGCTGACACTCCTCATGTTACATATTGGAAAGGCCTGTGATCACTTATTCATGTTATGCACCCCCTACTTTGCGCCCACGGGGATACTTTTCTAAATTTAGCCAAGACCCCTCATGTGACATATCGTTGGAAAGGTTTGAGACTACTTATTGATATTATGCACCTCCGGTGTCCGCCCCCCCCATTTTGCCCCCACGGGGGTACTTTTCTATATTTAGCCAAGACCCCTCATGTGACATATTGCTGAAAAGGTCTGTGACTACTTATTGATGTTATGCACCTCCGGTATCCGCCCCCCCCCCACTTTGCCCCCACGGGGGTACTTTTCTAAATTTAGCCGAGACGCCTCATGTGACATATTGTTGGAAAGGTCTGTGACCACTTACTCATTTTATGCACCTCCCGCGGCCCTCCCCCCCCCAACTTTGTCCCACGGGGGCCATTTTTATAAATTTAGCCGGGAACTTTCATGTGACTTTTCTAAATTTACCCGAGACCACCTTGTGATATATTGTCGGAAAGGCCTGCGACCACTTACCCACGTTATGCACCTCCCGAGCCCCTCCCCCCACTTTGCCCCCACTGGGAGAGCATTTTTATAAATTCAGATCGAGATCCCTCATGTGACATGTGACATATAGTTGGAAAGGCCTAATGCCCCATGACGACTTATTCCTAATATGCTGCTGCTGTGCTCCTCCCCTCACCTTGAAAAAATGGCTTTAAATAACATTAAAATCTCTTATTTAAAGCCATTTTCAAATAAGAGATTTTAAACGTAACGCTTTAAATCTGACATAATTTTTACCAAACTTTTCTTTCTCTTTGTAATAGTCACTTAAAAATATTTTTATCGTTAAAAAGAAATATTATTATTTGAGCTGTCTTAGAATTGGCAACAATAGTTAAAAAGATCTTCTCGAAATATAAAGTAAATCTTTCGTGTACGTGTAAATATATTTTTTAATTTAAACTGTTTGCCAATGTTATTATTTGGCCAATTGAATTAGAACGCAATTTCTCCCATTTACTGCTTTTAACAACACATATTAAATAGCGCATTATTTTAACGTTTTCTTACTTTTTTAATATTCACGTGTAAAAACAATTTTTAAGACGTAATTTTTAGTATTTTCCTGATTTTTACATGCAATCATTTAATTCTAATTTGAAAGGTTTTTTTTTCTGTTTCTAATAGTCACGAGTAAATGAATTTTTAATTTAAAGGAAATATTATTTTTTTGCGCTAATATTACAATTGGCAACAATTTAAAATAATAACCTTTTCTAAAATATGTCAAAAATATCTCTGGAAATGCCGAAAGATTTGAATTAAAAGTGGAAATAAACCCTGAAAATTTAGTCAAATTAAAAAATAAATGCAGTCTGCACACCGTGAGTTTCTAATGTATATAATTAGTGAAAAAAATTATTAAATTCCTATATATACTTTTTGCTCCTATGAAAATTTTTTAGTGAAACGATTTTGACCAACTTTGTCGCGCATCTTCGTCATGTCTATCCCCCCTTCCAGCTTCTAACATTAGCATTGTTTAAGAACAACGAATACTTTAAGTTGTTAATTTTAAAATTTAAGTAGTTTAGATTAATTTAATTAGTTTAGGTAAGATTAATCTAAGTTTTAAGTTGTTTTAACAAACAACATTTTTAGTGCTGTTTTAAGAAACGGCTTCTTTAAATTAGTTTTGAGTTGTTTTAATAAACAACAATTTTAGTGCTATTTTAAGAAACAGAAATTTTTTAGTTGTTTAACAACAACATTTTTATTTTCAAAAATTTAGTTTTTTCGGGGTGTTCAGGTTTGAATCACTCCAAATTTTTTACCTTTTTGCTATCCTTTACTAAACATTTAAAGAATTTCCTCTTTTCCTTATCCTTCCTATAAGTTTTTTATTTTGTAAGTGGGATTAAGCAGTGTTTGGCACTGCTGCTTTTACCCATGTTTTTCCTTGTACTTTATTTTTTTGAGGGGTTATGATGAGGCTTTTCATTTGCAGTATGATTTGTAAATTGAACATGCTCTCTGAACCCCTCTCTTAAAATAATTCTTTGATTTAAAAACCGTCTGCTTCTGCGTGTTGTCAAATATATCTTTGTAATACTTTCTTTGTAATATTTATGTATGCAGTAGTTTTCTTATATTAACGAAGAAAGAACTCCGGTAACAAAAAACTCATTTACTGCGGCGGTGACAGCTTTAGTTACTTTTTTAGAATAGAGAGATACTAATAGATTAACTTAATCTAAATTAATACATCGTAAACTACGTATCTAGTTTTAACTTTTTACATCTTTTAGCTTCTTATTCACAGTGTGTCATTTATTTCATTTCAGATACAAGCCCAATAATGCCTAGCTCTACAAAATAAAAATACTTTATATCAAGAGTAAAAAAAATAAATTAAATCTAACTTCAGTTATACTTTGAAAAGATTTTCGAATTCTTTAACATCTTAAAACTCAGATTGCAGTTTTCACCAATCAGATTTCCTGTCACTATTTTCTCGAACCTTAGATTGAAAAGGTTATTGCTATAACGGACATGTCTTTCTCAGAATTTCTAAATCCTGACTTTTTTACCCTTTAGATGTCGACAATTCTAAATCTGATTTGAACTCTCATTCTTTTACAAAATAATGTTAGTTTGATTTCTTCAAGGTTAAATTTTTCGTACCTGAAAATCATACTAAGATTCTGAAAAAAAAGTCAACTATATATAATGTAAGTATTTAGAGCTCGATAGCAGAAAAACTCTGACTAAACGAAGCTAAACGTGGTGTAAATATTTTTTAGCGGATGAAAATTTGATTTTTTGTAAAGAAAAATAAAAGCTTCGATTTTAATTCACAAACTGATGCTGTAAGCTCCATTTTTGGAGTAATAGGCATGAGTAATACAGGAAACTAATATTTTGTAATGATTTTTTATAATGGCACAACATTTTATGATTACATTTTAGATATTGTTGTAAGCTGAAAGAATTCTCTGAAGCAAAATAAATAGTAATGTAAGCTTGCTGTAATGTACACGTATTTATACAAATTTTAATCAGTTTTGCTCAACTGTTGAGTTTTGCGAACATAAGGAGTATTGCTTTGATTGCGAAGCTGAATTCTCATTTTTTTTTTTTTTTCATTAAGATTGGGTGTTCTCAATTATATTCTCCTCTGAAAAGTTATCTATGCTAGTACTGGCATTATGAAGTCCAACTTTACAAAATAATAATAATAATAATAATAATAATAATAATAATAATAATAATAATAATAACAAGTTGGAAATTGCTCGTCAAACGTGGCAAATGAGGTGCGTTCGTACTATAACTAGTTTTATAATTATTTTTGCACCCCATATTGTACTGAATGTATAATTTTTTGAACTTCATAAGGTGCATAGTCTGTAACATCATTAAAATGCACTTCCAATATTTTTTTCCCATTCCCCGTAATGTAACGGAACACTTTTGACTGTCCCTGTAATTAAACTATACATCCGATTTTCATAAAATTTGAAATGGCTCGACAAAATTTTGCAACAGTTATATATTTAAAATTTCAGACCATTCGGAAGGCTGTAACATAATTAAAATGCACTTGCAATAATTTTTCCCTTTGGCCGTAATGTAAAGAAAAACTTTTGACTGTCCCTGTAATTAAACTATACATCCGATTTTCATAAAATTTGAAATGGCTCGACAAAATTTTGCAACAATCATATATTTAAAATTTCAGACCATTCGGTTGGGTAGTTTTTGCTCTGTTACATGCGGACGGACAGACAGACAGACGGACGGACGGACGGACTGAACGACGACTATAGGTGCTACGTATTTATATAATTACGAACGCACCTAAAAACGGCTACTACGGTTGCTTTTATCCATTGTATTACTTTCAAAACATGCACACATTTTGCAATTTTATCATCAATTTTGCATGAAGAGCTTCTATCAAGTATGTGCCGGAGGAGCATTTATTGATACGTAATTTTGAAGTTTTTTTATTACACCCTAGTCCATAGGTTCTAGTACTGGTGGAGTGTCGGGTGGCAAAAACAACACTTTCACAGCTTTCAATTTTAAAACTTGGGGGTGCAAAGCTACATTGTCCATTAAAGTAAAATTTCCCGGCTTGTCTGATAAATCTTTTTATCCGACCCAAGGAGCCAATTTGATATAATGTCAGTTGTCATCCAAGATTCCGGTTGGACTCCCACTTCACAGGTAATAGTTTTGTATCACTGTTTTTGAAACACATTGCTTTCTTAGAATTGCCAATAACTATAAAGGCAATACATAATCACCTTCTATGTTAGAACAGAGCAAGCTAGTTGATCTCTCTCTTTTGAGGCTTTACCACCACTTCATTTTTCACCTTTGAAGCACATAGTTTTGCTTGGCAACACACGAAAAAAGTCTGTCTCATCTGTTTTAAAGATGCTTTTTGGCTCAAACTCTTCACAAATTCCACCGATTTTTCTTTTTAGTTATTCAGTTACCTGTTCCTTCTTCACAGACTTTTCCTCCCCACAAAAGGATGTTGTGCTTTTTTTAAAACTTTTCGAGCCAGAAGTTTGGTGCTTTAAAATCCATTACACATCGATTTTTAGCAACTTTTGTTTTACCTTTTCTTGCAAAACTATTCCACTGATTGGAATATTTTGGGAACTGAACTAGTTTAGAACGATTGAATCAATTTCGCATGACTCTGTTTTTCTAAATTTCAGTTTTAGAATTATCATTTGAATTCGCAATTCATAATTTTTTTTTATTCCTTCTTTAATCTTCAGGCTGTTGTGCATTTGATTTTTACTAATTTAATGATAACCTTTTACGTTTCAAATAGATTATAAACGTGCTCCGCAAACACTTCCAGAAATCTAACAGAGAGAAGCATAGTAACTGATCAAGAAATCTGAGGCAAATGTCTTTTGGGCGCATCGGTTCTGAGTCCCACCTATCACTTCCAGGGCCGGCCCAAGGCGTGTGCGAAGTGTGCCACCGCACGGGGCGCCGAGCCAGAGGGGCGCCAAACAGATGAAAATTATTTTATATTCTGTGTTTTTTTTCTTTTAGATTTTCTATAGCTAGGCTGGGCCAGCTCGAGAAAGGATTCTTCGTTCTGTTTAAAAAGGAATTCAAGGGCGCCGAATTTTCGCATGCAGACATCGGCTTCTGTTCTTTATTTGAGAATCACGAACCCCCTCTGAAGTCCAGAGTATCTACTTTACATATAGACTCGTTCTGGTGGGGAGATACAGGACACTGACCTACATGACTCTTGAAAAGATTTGGAATCGAATAGAATCTTTCATTTTTCCATAAAAATTAAGCGATAAAATGCTGTCAAGATTGACGATTTAGCTCGATGCTCGGGACGCAACAGCAGCCAGTGGACGGCATCTGGTTAAGAGCGACATGAAACAGGTTGAGATAAATGTTTAACTCTAAATGAAACACGATTCAAATCTGCTTCCCTTGCGGGATGCTAATTAATTTCGACTTTAACAGATTCGTGGTGAATTCTATCAGTTTTCGGCTATTTAAGGCTGTTCTCAAATCCAAAGGGTCAACTTTCTGACATAAGTTTTAATTCATTTTTGTTCGAAAACGCATGAAACTAGAAGGTATTGTTATTCAGAAACTATGTCATCTAACTTTTTTTTCCGTTTTCTTGTAAACGCAATAGATCTTTCAGAAAATACCGTCAATGTTGGCATTTTCAACCGAACTTCCGAACGAAAAATGAAAATCCTGTCAGTAGGGGGAGAAAAAGGCCGTGTCACGTGATCAAAATCGCTTATAACTCATTAGGTAATTTATTGTTCAAAAAATGGAAACCACAGTTCGATTCCCAACGTTTCCATGGTCAGGCCTTCCAATTTTATATCATTCCGTTAAAAAATGAATTTGTAAATGTGTCAAAACGTTTTGCGCTTGTTGAGCAAAGCAGTTGAGAACAGCCTTAAGCGCAATAGTCTAGAGTCTCCTTATCCTACAGGGAATCTGAGATTGCCCCCCAGATGACCGGAAAAAAGAAACCGTTAGGAGCCTAAAGTGGCAGAAATTTTAAAATAAAAAACAGACGTCTTTGAAAAAGTTCTTCTTCTAGCAGTGTCTTCTGGAAGTGAGTTCATCTTCTTTTGCAAATAGTCAATAGCGTTAGTGTCAGAAATTTTGCTAAAAATGAAAAAAAAGGGCATGTATCCGAAAATATATACATAAGTAATTCTTATTAAAATGACTGCATTATCGAGACAATACAATTCGGTCGTTCACTAATTATTTTATTAAACTGCTGTAAATTGAATATTTAATAAGTAAAAATGAATCAAATCAAAGATTTTTCAAGTAGCTTGGTTCATTTATTTATTTCGCTTAAATGAGTGATTTTCTTCCGAATGTGAAACATAGCAGAACATTTAAAATTACAAAGCATGCTCGTAGCATTTCAATGTTGTCAGTTCTTGAAATTACGAAGGACGTTGCGCCCTAAACTCAGAGCGACAGAACAAAGGCCTATATGGCATCCAGGTGTGTGAGGCAAAGATTCAGATGGGAACCCCTATAACATGCTTTTAGCCACAATTTCTACTTATTAAAAAAACTAAGAAAAAAACTACAGTGAAACCTCTCTGTAAAGGCCACTGCCGTTCCACTGAAAATTGGCCCTTCTGAGGGGTGGCCCTTGAGTAGGGGTGACCAAATTTTTCATTTCTCTTTTTTTACCCCGCGATTTTTAAAATCTGCATATTCTTTCAGTAAGTTCTCTTTGTTTTTAACAATATTGCTTATTTGATTCTTGCTTCAATTAAACTGTGAAGCCAATTTTCTTGCAGATGTTCCTTGATCATGACAATTAAGAACTTTGATTTTGTCATTCAAATCCAAGTACTCTTTGGCTTGATTTACGTGCCATAATTTTAAATTTTAAATAAACCTAAGCACAAAATTTCTAGTGTAAAAATTACGCTTCAATATGCATTCACAGTTTTAGTAAATGTGGAATCTGTTTTTCTAGATAACCAGTTATCCTTTGTATGCCCAAAACAAAGGGTCAAGTTCCCCCTCCAACCCAACTCCTACGGGTTGAAAGGTCAAACAAAGTGTGAGAAATACCTGTTTGTCTCACTTGTGGAAAAGTTTAGGGTCCTTCATTGGGCTACTAAATCCTTCCCATCTCCCCCTGCGTTCTTTGTTGCAAGTGCAGTTGTTTGCTGAACTCTTATATTTTGGTTCAGGAATTCAATACACCTGTTTAGGATTTAAGGCACATGTGAAAAAAATGGGCTTTATGAGAGGTTGGTGCGGCCTCTAATAGGAGTAAATTTAACATTATCTCTATGGGGAAATTTTTCGTTCCTAAAAATATTGGCCCTTAATAAATGTGGACCTTGAATAGGCGTGGTCTTTAAAAGAAGAGTTTCACTGTACTTATTAAAATTTTGGGGGTTGGTTATTTTTGAGTTGAGAGCCTGGGCAGCTGCCTGTTTTGCCCTTGCAATAATCAAGCTCTGATCGAAACCAGTGTTTCTTTCAGGCACATATCGTGGAAGGTAGTGCTTCTCCGGCGCAAGACCTCCCCCCCCCCCCCCCCACTACTTGGGAAAATTTTCGAACAACAGTACAATTCTTTTAGTGTTGAATTATTCCAATATTTATTATCTTAAACGGTGAGGAGGGGGGCAGTCGGAGTTCAATTGACGGAAAGAGATTAAACTATTTGTATTTTCGCTACAGGTACACATTTGTTCCAAAATCTTCCCACTTCAGGGATTTCGTTCAGCCGGCGCCCATACCATATTCTTTGAATTTATGTATTGCCCCAATTTTCCGAAACGTGGTCTGAAAGGAACACTGAGCTTAAAGCCAGTAAAAAATAATGTCATAAAAATGTATAATTGCGTTATAATGATGCACTGTTTCATTCATCATTAGGGATTATTTATTAGTGGAATATAGTCTTTGGCCCATTACACAATAAATATTTCGCAATACTGAAATTAAAATAACTGAAATG
The DNA here is from genome assembly GCA_963932465.1 of Maratus speciosus. Taxonomy (NCBI): domain Eukaryota; kingdom Metazoa; phylum Arthropoda; class Arachnida; order Araneae; family Salticidae; genus Maratus; species Maratus speciosus. The sequence continues at coordinate 126,614,839 of OZ010786.1, forward strand.
TTAAGCAAATAGTGTTAATTTAAAAATAAAAATTGCTGGAAATTTAACTAAAATGAAAAAAAAAAAAAAAAAAAAAAGACTTTTTCGGAATCATATTATGTATTTGATACTGAGTCAAAGTTTGTCTAAACAAACCGAAAGGGAATTCTATTCAATACTATAGAGATTCTTCATTATTTTGTGAAATAATTTGCACCTTAAGTACAGGAAGGACGAAATCTGCTTAGAGGTAAGGTTTCTTTGGGATAATATTGTTCTAAGCCTTTTTTATTATATATACAGATTTATGCCCAAGTGCAATTTTTCTCTTAGTGGTTTATTATTTAAAATTAAGCGAAAAAAGTAAATTTTACCCCCTCCCCTTTCTTTTAAATCCTCTACGATGAAGAATTTTTTTCAAAAGGGTGGAGCAAAGGCCCTTCCTTGCCCTCTCCCTCCCACCAGCACCCCCATGACATGCACTTTATTATTTTTAAATCTACTAAACAGAAGTTGATAGTAAGATTACTTTACCTTGATTTCTCATTAACAGGAGCAAAGAGCTCGATGAATAAATCAACATAGGCTTGACAATGCAGAATTGTGAAATTGGAACTTATTTTTTTTTAAATAATTTATCTGCATAATTTTATTTTGTAATCGTCTTGAAAAAATCCTTCATTTAATAACTTTATCGTTAAATAACTTTTTTTCCCCTTTAGTGCCCGATATGTTGATTTTTTTTATGATGTCCAACACCTATGATTCTATAATGACACTTTCCTTATTCAATTTCAGTTCGGCGCTAAAACGTAATTTCGGAATACTACTTAAAGATTTTCTTTGGGATGGTTTGTTTAATTATAGCGTGGGTGCCAGTTGAACGATATTCAAAAACTTTTCTTTTGAGGGGGGGGGGGGGCATTTTTTGTTAATCGTATTCCTTATTATTATAAATAGAACTCTTATTCTCAATCAGTTTTTTCTTAGTGTTTAATTAATTTAGGTTACTTAAAAAAAATAAATTTTAGTAAGGGTTTTTTTTTTTTGGTAAATATCATCACAGAGATAGAGAACCTTTCGAAAAATGGAAAGAAAGAATAAGAATATTTATGTTTCCGGAATTAGCTGAAGAGACAATTGGGTTTTCGATTCTTTTGAAAGTTTTCACCATGAAAAGCGGGACCTTTTCGAAAATCGATATTTGAATATGAAATTTATTCGTACTTTTTATGTACTAAATAACGAGACAAGATTACAGTTTTCATCTTTCATAGTTGCTATTTACTAGTACTTATGCTTCTTTATTTTGTAGTATTCCAAACAGTATTCTTCTAAAAACGTTTTTTATTTTAATTAATTTATTATTGTTATTTTCGTCTAATACCTATGCGCTGTGGCCTTGTGTTTTACTTTTGTATCGTAATAATATTACACATTAAGACTGATAATTACTGTAAAATTGAAATTTCCCTGATTTTACAATTTACCAAATACAAACTCAAAGATGGGGTTAAATTTAGAATCCTTTATCTGTTTTTGAAACACTTTAAATTAATATCTTAAATAATTAGTAACAGTATGTATAAAAAGTGTGAATATTTAAAAAAATTAAGACCATAAGTCAAACAATTTTCTTGTGTGTGTGTGAGGGGGGGGGGCGTCCCGATGGGGGCTTGCACGGGCGCCAAAATGTCCTTGGGCCGGCCCTGATCACTTCTTTGTCTTTTAACACATGTTTTATTGACTATGCTATTATTACTTAAGTCATCTCTTGCCACTAAGCAATGTGTGTGAGAAGAATTCATGGAATGTTTCAAAGAGTTTCTCTTCACAATTAACATTGTGAAAAAAAAATGTGAGTATTTCTTGTGAGAAGGTTTTAAAAGAAAACGACAGAGACAAACAATTTTTATTTTATTTTTGCAAATTTTCTTGGCCTGAAAACTGTCCCTTATTGGGAGGGAAATACATTTGATTCTCTATACACAGGCACTGAACTTAATTGTTTCTAAATTAGAGTTGTTCATTACAAGAGGTACTACTATACACACTATATAGCTATTAACCATCGGACACTTTCAATTTTAGACATTTTGACGAATACTTAGAAATATACTTGTCTGATTTTTCAGGAACTTCAGGTTATGAAGAATACGTTTGATTTCATATTATCTACAGCAAATTGATCAGATGGTAATTAGGGGACCAACAAAAGATAAAAGAAAAAAAAATAATATTTGGGATAACCCTGTAAAATAAAATGCACGAAATGATCTATCGCTGTAACTTACGAATATGTGGGTATTGTTCAATATGTGTATACATTTGTGTAAGAATAGCATATATATTCACGGTGATATATCGATTTTTTTTTAAGTTAAAAAAAATTCTTCTATGTTTTTTGTTTATATCATGCAGTATTTTCTACCAAATTTAACTCCAGTTTCAGAAAATTTGACAAAATTTAGTAGAAATAATATAGTGCAATTAGAATGTAAATATATAAAACATTTGATGAAATATGAGCAGCTGTATGAGATATTTTTTATCTGTGCATGCGCGCACGATAACAATTTTTTTTTTGTGTGATTTAATAGTCAATTTTATAGAGCAATTCATATAAAAAGAACCAGTCACATATCGTTAAAATTCAAAAAGATATCGGCGATATGCTGAGCTTATTTTTAGTTGCTCTCTACAAGCTGCTGAATGATAAGGGATTTTGTACAAATTGTCATTTTTTATTAACTGCAGGAGTTAATTTTCAATGAATGTCAACGAATAAAGTTAGAAGAAATGCTTATATTTTGATACTTCTTTTTTTTTTTAAGGAATTAGCTCCTTCTGGTGGTTTTCCAAGAAGATCTAGATCATCAATAAAAAATGAAAATTAAAAAAAACTTTTAATTAAAAACGACAATTTATGGAAAACCCCTTATCATTCAGCAGTGTTTAGAGAGCAACTAAAAATCAGATCACTCTAACACCAATATCTTTCTGAATTTTCGCGATATTTGACTGGCTTATTTTTATGAGTTGCTCCATCGAGTTTACTATTAAATCATGAAAAAATATATTTGTTATCGTAGACGCATGCGCAGATAAAAAATACTTCATAGAATGTTTAATATATTTACATTCCAATTGTGCTATATTATTCCTACTGAATTTTGTCAAATTTTCTGAAACTGACATTAAATTTGATAGAAAACCATGCGTGATACAAACAAAAAAGTGCAAGAATTTTTTTTACTTTAAAAAATTTGATATATCTATATGAAAATCCGTTCTATTCTTACTCAAATAAATGCACATATTGCACAATATCCACATATTCGTAATCGTAAGCTATAGCGATAGATCATTTCGGGCATTTTATTTTACAGAGTGATGCCAAACATTATTCTTTTTCTTTGATTTTTTGTTGGCCCCCTAATTGTCCTTCTGATCAAATCGTCAAGTATAAATATGAAGTCGAACATATTCTTCGTAATCTTGAAGTTCCAGGAAAATCCGACAAAGTAGTTTGTAATCCATTTCCATTATAACGACTGAAGATAAAATACTTATGAATCCTTATGAACTGAATACATTATCATTATGTGGATATTGCTGATAGTTTCAAGTTGCGTCTTTTAAGGGTCATAGCTACTTTTAAACTGATAAAATTACATGTAACAGTGCACTCAATATAAATTCAATTAACTCCCGATCAAACTAACATTCAGATATGAAATTTTAAGGGGTCTCAGGACTCTTACAGCTTCAAAATTTTCGAAATTTGAATTCTTTTAGATGTTAAACTTTTAGTCCAGGGGAAATGTACATTTTACCTTGCAAAAGGTCAGGTAAAAGATTTTTTTCTAAATTATTTAAAATGATACCAACATGGAAAAACCAAGTTTTCTAACAAAATTTCTTAAGGCTAAATTTTCTGTGGCCAAAAAATAACAAAATTTTGGGACATTTTTTTATTTTTTGGAAATATCTCGAGACTCGTTGCCGTAGCATATTATTTGTCAATTACAATATTAAAGACGATAAAATTCTCTACAACTTTCATATTTACAACTTTTTTATACACTCAATAGCAAGCGCAGTACGCTATTTCAAAAAATGGGACAATTTTTACAATTTTCTTAAAAACAGTGAAAAACGTAGTTTTGCCGCGATTATTCAAATGTTCCCCACAGATTTAATTGTGTATGCCGACTTCTAAAAATTGGTAGCAGTAAATTATCTATTATTTTCACACTCACGTCTTTAATTTCATCTCAACAGACATTTTATGTGCAATAAATTTATATAATTTTAAAAGTAGGGCAGAGTGTAGATGAATGAGACAATTTTCATATTTAGACAGTAACTTTAAGTGTATACAATGCTAACTTCAAAGTTATGTTTAAAAGAATTTTTCAATCTGTAGTAACTTATTGGCACGAAAGTTTCAATTAAAAAACATTTCTTGCTTAATTTTAATAAATTTTATAATTTTAATAATGCATACATATTTTTCCAGGTATCAATGGAATAGGTGGATCATTTTCAAAATCTGTCCATGCTTTGGAATAACAAAATCAAATTTTTATAAATAATCAGAAAGTTTTAATTGTTTATAAATAATTACCTGACCTCATAAACATTAATATACAAGCATCAGCAGAGACCAAATTACTAATTTAACATCTTAAAACTAATTTTTAAATTTTAATGCACTTAGTATAATGACGCAAGTGAGCACAGTAATGACAAATTAAGCAAAATATTTTTATTTTTCCCCAGGCATAAATGGCAGCCATTATATCTTCTAGCCCATACAATGATTTTCTATTTCTCATATAATGAAAGCAGATTAAGAAATAAAAGTTCATTTAATTATCAATTAGAACTGTGTGCGGTAATGACTTACAAAAGAATACTCACCACAAAATTCAAAGTATTTGCTTGTTTTATTGAAACTATAAAACTATTTACTCTATTCACCTAAACCTGATAACAAGTTGACTTTTAGGGAGTACTTTTGCCTTGATAAAAAGGCATGTGCTGTCCTCTAAAAAAATCCGGAGGAACTTTTTGTCAGAAGCATGGCAATGACACTCTTTCTTGGGACACGGTTTTAAAAAATTATTAAAAATTATAGAAAAGTTTAATTAATGAAAATAAATATTTTTTTAATTAGTAGCATTTTAATAAATAAAAACGTATAAAAAAATTATAACCATCTGTTTTAAATAGAACTTTGTCAAATCTTTACCTAATAAATTGTTTGTTGGGACAACCTACGGTAATGATATTTTGACTACAAAAGAATATATTTCTTATTTTTAAATTTTTTATAAATACTAATATATCTGTAAATTATCATTAAAAAACATGATAGTTAAAATGCAATAATTAAAATTATAATTATTATTTATATTGTTATTATTTTATTATTGATATTTAACTATTTTTCTGTGCAAATGTGAAAGGACAGTAAAACATGACTTTTTTTTTTTTTTTTTTTGAAAATCACCCAGGTATGAAAATTTGCGATAAAACATATTTTATTCCCCACTACAATGGTATAGTTTATTTACCAATTATTGATAACATATGTTTTAATGTTTTACTGTTTTAAAGATAGCAAACATTGAATTGTAGTTCCATATAAAAGGGGGGGGGGGACTCAAAAGATAAATATCTTTTATGAAAGAAATACTTTTACCTTATAAAATAGCTACAATAAAAGTGACACCAGATTATTTCTCTAACTAATGTTATGCATTTATATCTTGTAAAATTTATAAATTCTGTTAATTAAATATTTGAGATCACTAGTTTTATAAAAAAAATATTTAAAATATTAGTTTTAAAATATATTGTCAATTTTTTTCCACTTATATCAATAAATATAACAAGAGATTATACCATTTCAGCATGCAAAAATATGTAAAACTTTAAGATAATCTATTAATTACTTTAAAGCTCAAACGGGATACTTTAAATTTCAGAACGGGTTCCAAACAGTTTTCCAAAAATGAAAGTGTCCGAATATATTTTTTAAAAAAAAGCAACCAAACCCGAAAAAGTACAAAAGCACAACATTAGATATTGATCTCAGGTATCCCATGAAAAAAAAATTATTTAAAAGTAACAAAATGCGAGTGAGATATTTGTCAAGAGCGCTCCCACAGGTTTAATGTTACCTTTCGAATGTCTTCGTGTGACTAATTTAGTCCTATAATACATATAACTGTGACTTTAAACGCCTCAATACGACAACTACCGTAAAATCTTTGAAAATGAAATCTGTGTATACGGAATTCGGTCTATAAAGAAAAGTATATATTTTTTCAAGAGAAAGAATATGGACAGTTATACCTGCTAAGATGGAAACGGTTTTTAAGAAAATTAAAAAAATTGTCTTATTTTTGAAATGGCGTATTGCGCTTGCTATTGAGAGTATAAAAAAGTTTTAAATATGAAAGTTGTAGAGAATTTTATCCTCTTTAATATTGTAATTGACAAATAACATGCTACGGCAATGGGTCTCGAGATATTTAAAAAAAAAACAAAAGAGATCCCAAAATTTTCTTGTTTTTTGGCCACAGAAAGTTTAGCTTTAAGAAATTTTGTTAGAAAACTTGGTTTTTCCATGTTGGCATCATTATAAACAATTCAGAAAAAAATCTTTTACCCGACCTTTTGCAAGGTAACTCCCTTTTTTTGGTACATTTCCCCTGGACTATTCTATCTTAACTGAACATTTTGATATAATTGTTTCCTTGACATTCCCATTAGAACAGAAGTTATGGCTTTTAGAATTATACCCGCTCAGTAACTGAAGTGGGCGTTTCCGAAACTTTGAAGTCATTTTTCTCCAAATGGCGTTTTTGGGCATAACGCGCAGGGTACCTCAAAAACTTCTGAATATTTTTTCATGAAATTTTCAAAACATATATTACACATTAGTCTGTATAAACTGAACCTAAAATTTCCTTTTTATTGTTAAAAAAAATATTTTTAGGTGATAATGCTGTTGAAAATTTCAAAATTTTGTATTAGCTAAATACAACTTTGCATTAAAAATATTAAAATACTTTAAATAAAAATTTACTTAAGTTCAGGGTAATTATTACTATCTGAAGTATAATTGGACACTAAAAATTTCATTCTAGTTGAAAATTTATTTTGTAATCCTGCGCATAAGCTGTTACACCAATTTTCTGTTCGACAAGTGTCTAACGGTTTAGAACCCTCTACAAATACTAATTCTGCATCTTGCAATTTTTTAAATACATGAAATGAAAGAAAATACTTACATCTTTCATCTCAATAAAAACTGTGTTTTTAAATCATATACATTTTAAGATATTAAATGTTGAAAATGGTCTATTTTCTTCCTGTTTTTTCAATTTTAAGAATCCTGAGACCCCCTTAAACACACATTAAAAAAGTTGTTTTCTGAAAAAGAGACTAGATGCATATATTTTTTTTAAATTTAATTTAGTATTTTTTAATAAATTAATTCACCTAATATGCATTGCGTTCAAGATTTTTCTTAAACGAATTGTCATAGTGATATGAAATTTTTTTATTGAGTACAGATAAAATATGTGTTTTAATGACATACAATGGAAAAAGTATAATAATTAGTTCTTGAAAAAAATATATAATAAGAAACTCAAAATTTTGAATTCCCATTTTTTCTATGAAATTAGCCATAATTTCTAAGTTTATTACTTGATAAACATAATAGTAAATCATTTTGTGCATCTATAAGATATAAACCTCCAGTCAAAACTTCACATTCAATTCTATCCAGATCATTCTCGTAGTGGTCAAAATTACCGTTTTGAGAAAATTTACAAGATAAAATTACCCCTTGATCGCATAAAAAGAGATCAACTGTTTTAGACGTAACCTCCCTTGTTAAGCGAATTTTGCATGCGGTTTCTTTTAAAATTTCCTAAAGAATCAGATTTTAATATAAGCTATTGAAAATAAAAGTTTGATTTTTTGGCACTTTAAGGGCTTCCGGTACACAAAAATCTTAAGAAAAAAAAAGATGTATTAAAAGTTTCTCTGTTTTTCTGTGCTTAAAATTACGTTTAAATCATCTTTCTATCTTAATTGGAACAGGAAATATAATTTTTTTCGTTTTGGTTTGTTTTAAAAATCTAGCTTTCAAGCAAAGGTTGTCATTCTTGTGAAAATGCGTTTTTCTTCATGATGGGTTTTTTTTCACCTTTTCTCGTACTTAAATTCTTATAAGTCAAGAAGCATTAAAGGTAAATGGTTCAAACTTGGAACATGTCTTTTTAAATTGATTTACTTTAATTTGGATTCAGCAAATTTGAAAAAAAAATTTGCTATTGAAAATATGATTTTTTTGATTGAAGTTCCATCCTTTTTTTTATTTACTTTAAATATTTTTAATTTTTATTTAAATTAATATTTTAAAAAATGCTGAATCAAAATTAAAACTTATATATTTCAATTTATTTTAATGAAAAAAAAAAAACTAAAATTCTACAAAAAATATTTCGGGTTATAACGATTTTAAATTACCCCATTTAATTTATTGTTATTATTATTATTATTATTATTATTATTATTTTAATATGAGAAGTTTTATCATGTGCTTTTGTTTACAAATAATGTGGTTAACCTTCAGAAAAAAATTCAAAATTTTAACACGATAAATAAAAATTATTTTAAAATGTGTCCTGGACTTCCTTAAAACGGTTACATGACGCTTTAAGAGATCAGAACAACAGCTGTACATTTGCTTATTGAACCCATTCCAACCGTACAACTCTTTTTAAGTTGTTTCCCTTTCGCAAGCGCATGTGATACAACTTTTATCTTTTAAAAGTTTTTTTTTTCTCATCCATATTTAGGTGCATTCGTAATTATATAAATACGTAGCACCTATAGTCGTCTGTCTGTCCGTCTGTCCGTCCGCATGTAACAGTGCAAAAACTACCCAACTGAATGGTCTGACATTTTAAATATATTATTTTTGCAAAATTTTGTCGAGCCATTTCAAATTTTATGAAAATCGGATGTATAGTTTAATTACAGGGACAGTCAAAAGTTTTTCGTTACATTACGGCCAATGGGAAAAATTATCTGAAGTGAAATTTAATGATGTTACAGCGTTTCGAACAGAGTGAAATTGATATGCACTTATGAAGTGCATTAAAATATACATTCAGTACAGTATGCGGTGCAAAAAATATTTATAAAATTAATTATAGTACGAACGCACCTCATTTGCCACGTTTGACGGGGAATTTCCAACTTGTGAAGTTTTATCAAGCTTAATAAAGCTTATTTTCGGCGCTTGGGATGTGATGTCTTTAAAATTTTACTCGAAAACCATGCGTTTTAGAGGTAGGATTCTTTAGACTAGAATCCTGCTCTGGTGGTATATATCCCGACCCGAACCCGAAAGCTCTATTTTAAATCAACACGAAACCTAACACACTTCAACCCAAACCCGACTCGACACCATGTCGAAGCCGGAATTGAAGAAAATCAATCCCTATTTTTATATAATTATGGAAAAATACTCTTACAATTATATCGCTACATAAAAAGGGGGGAATTATTGTACTTTGTGCCAATGTATTAAGAAAGAGAAACAACGTATAAAGACACAAATATAAATATGTATAAAATACATACAGTTGTTTCGGAACCTCCAAGGTTTCATCATCAGTACTTACAAATTTAAAATTTCAACTTAAAAATAAAAATTAAATTAAATAATATTGATTAAAAATTAAATTAAATAATATTGATTAAAAATTAAACTAAATAATATTCATTAAAAATTTAAACTTAAAAATGAAAATTAATTTAAGCACTGATGATGAAACCTTAGAGGTTTCGAAACAGCTGTATGTGCAAATTGAAGGACTATTACGGCTTGAACTTAACAGCACAAATATAATTAAAAAGATTTACTAAAAGACGTATGCGACACATAAAAGTTAACACTTTCAAAACATTAAATAAAATTTTAAAAGTCTAAAACCGACAAGTTTCAGCCACCCTCTGGCCATCATTAGGGTCTTACTTCAGTCCACGAGAGAAAAATACTTATTAGTTCATAAAAGTCAAAAGTAAACATGCTGTGTTGAACATACGCCCCCAAAACAGCACCATCTGTACAGCTGCAGTCCAACCATCCAACCTCAAAAGAGAAAAACTTGAAAAAACTTGAAGAAACTAGATAATTAATTTCAATAATTGCGTCAGACCCCTTTAACTTTGAGTTAAATTCTGTTTCAAAAACTTCAACTACAACTTATGTATGCCGTAAGAAACACCTTCATTACAGACATCTCCAATTCCCAATTCGATTTCTATGGATTCTCTAATTATACTTTTTTTGCGGATAAGTGCACAGCCAAATAATTTTTCCATTGTCATGATCTATTGTTTTAATCTGAGTTTTAAAGAAAATCATGCAAGGACTGTGGATTGTCCATTATATTTCTATTATATTTGGATTTTTTGAAATAGGATTTAACTTAAGTTAAAGAGATCTGACGCAAAAATATATTTCAGATATCACATGGGATGCAAGCTTTGAATGAATTTCTTGAGGAAGTTAATAAACTGGATTCACATATAAAATTTACAATGGAAGCGGAAACTGAGGGAAGGTTACCTTTCCTAGATGTGGATGTCTTAAGAGTGGATCAAAGTCTTTCATTTAACGTTTACAGAAAACCAATCAAGTCAAACACTGTCAATTTCACTCTGATCGTCCGTTTAACTACCAGATTTCTGCTTTCTCTTCTGTTTTCCAGATTTCTGCTTTCTATGCGCTTTTCTGATATGCTCAAGTACATCCCTCCAAACAGAACTTAGTTTTATTAAAAGAATCGCAGCTGAACATGTTTCCCTGCAAAATTTATTGATAAAATTATCGTAAAGCATATTAACCCCCCTCTCAAGACTCAAGGCGATTCTAAATCCAAAGTTATATACAGAAAATTTGGTTATGCCACAGGTATTTATGAAAGGTTGAAAAAGTACTTCAGACCGTATACCTTATAGGAATTTCCAGGCCTAATATTATTAATTTACTTTCAAGTAAATTTGACCCTACCCCCCTCACCTCTCTCAGTTTATCTGGTGTTTATGAAATTCCAATTATTTTAGATAACAGTGAGACAATACATTATATTGGTATGACAAAGAGGAAATTTGAAACAAGATTAAAAGAACATAAAGCAGATATAAAATATTATAGACAATCCACAGCCCTTGCAAGATTTTGTTCTAAAACTCAGATTAAAGCAATCGATTATAACAATGCAAAAATTATTTGGCCGTGCACTTATCCGCAAAAAAGTACAGTTAGAGAATCCATAGAAATCGAATTGGGAATTGGAGATGTCTGTAATGAAGGTGTTTCTTACGGCATACACAAGTTGCGGTTGGATTTTTTGAAACAGAATTTAACTCAAAGTTAAAGAGGTTTGACGCAATTATTGGCATTAATTATCTGGTTTCTTCAAGTTTCTTCAAGTTTTTCTCTTTTTAGGTTGGATGGTTGAACTGTAGCTGTATCCGCAGCTGTTTTGGGGGGCGTGTTCAACACAGTATGTTTACTTTTGACTTTTATGGACTAATAAGTATTTTTCTCTCTTGGACTAAAGTAAGACCCTGATGATGGCCACAGGGTGACTGAAACTTGTCGGTTTTAGACTTTAAAATTTTATTTAATGTTTTGAAAGTGTTAACTTTTTTGTGCAGTATACGTGTTTTAGTAAATCTTTTTAATTATATTTGAGATGTGTGCATCTTATACATATTTATATTTGTGTCTTTCTACGTTGTTCCTCTTTCCTAATTATATCTCTACCATAAATTTTATCTTTTGTATTGAAACGTGAATATATGTATACAAATATGCTCATTAATATACTCATTACTGCTCATAATGTTCATTCACTCATTAATGTTCAAATATGTAATTTGTTTCATCTGAAAAAAATATTGTAGATTTTTTCTTAAAATCGGGTGAATTCAACCCGGCCCGGATGAATCAAATTCTAATTTGGAAGAAAAAAAAATCAACACGACTTAAATCGCTTTTTGGATAAAAATGGATTACCCGACCCGATGCAGGACTCCACTTCGGGCTCTGGGTACTTTCAGAGCAATCACAGATATACTCAGAGCAAGGATTTTCTTTCTGCCTACTTCATGTGGTGAATTTATCCTAACGCCCTGTATAAAGAACTTTATACGCATTGAAACAGCAATTTTCTATTTTTCTTTTACTAGGGGGCTCTGTCCCCTACCAGCTACGCTCGCCAACCCCCATTCAGATACCCCAGATACTTTGCACACTAATTTGATCGACTTAATTTTTTTTCTAATTGTATTTAAAAAAAAAAAAATTGGCGATCTCTCTCTGTAAACGGGTTTCCATTCGTTTTCCTTTGATTGGGGATTTTTACCAATCCCCAAGATGTTAAGAGATACGATGGCTGTTTTCGTCTTTGATTAAAAAAAAATAGTTAAAAATTTGAAATTAAGATAATGTAAAAGGAATTAAGTAAACAGGGTCATTGTCTCCCGGTATTTTTCAACAACGAAGGAAAGTTCTATAAGAAAGTTCTTTTAAGTAAGTCATTTTAAATGTATCGTTTTAAGTCTGACGTAATTTTCACCAAAGTTTTCTTTCTGCTATTAATATTCACGTGCAAATACTTTTGCTGTTAGAAAGGAAAATATTATATGCGCTGACTTGGAATTCACAACAATAGTTCAAAAGATTACCTCAAAATGTGAAATAAATGTCTCGTGCAAATATATTTTTAAATTTAAACTGTTTTGCATTATTATTTGCCCATTTCAAATATGTCGTAATTTCCTCCATTTACGAATTTTAACGCGTAATGATGAATTTTTTATTTAAAAATTTTCTTTCTCTTTTAAAATTCAAGTGTAAATATAGTTCTTATGATGTGATTTTCAATATTTTCCTGCTTTTAACACGTAATCATTTAATTCTAATTTGAAAGTTTTTTTTTTCTGTTTATGATAGCCACGCGTAAATAATTTTTAATTTGAAGGAAATATTCTTTGCACTGTTTTTAAAATTGACAACAATTTAAAAAAAATCCCTGCCGGCCGGCCTACAGGCAGAGGTAGATTTCGAAGTTAAGTATACTAATTTCACCAACAAAAACTAAATCATGATTAGATATAAACCCACTTTAACAGTTTTATCTGTCTGCTTTTCACGAGTTTTTATTTCATTTTTATATAATAACTGGTTTTATCAGAATCATGTTAAGGCGGTATTAAAAAAAATACTTTTCCATGCTCAACAATTCGAAATTTTCTGGCACATTTTCAGATTCATTTTTAATAAAAAAAATATGAAACTTGATGAGGTGATTTTTGAAAAGATTTATAAGCGACCTATGTTTTTATTTTTCGTTCAATTAATTAAAACTTGATTAATAAACAATTATTTTCTCAGTAGGCCAATATTTTTTGTTTCTAACACAATCGCTTCGGGAAATTCTGTTCAAAATGCCCACTTTGACATCATTTTTTGAAATATATTCTGCCTCTATCAAAAAATCGATCTTTAATGTACATTATGTAGTTTCTGAATAAGAGAATCTACCAATTGAATGCGTTTGAGAGCACAAATGAATTTAAAAATGAGTAAGAAAATAAGCAGTTTGGATTTGAATACACCCTTAATAAGATGGTTTTTTTCTTCAGCCGCTACGTATTTTTAATTTGTTTTTGCTGTAAGAATTGGTCCTATCAAAAACTTGTCTATATAAATGTTGAAGACAATATTAAGAAGATATATGATAAATTCATGGAGATTTTATATCTTGTGAATTGACGGAGCTATGAAAATTTTTCTTCTTCAACACCCCTTTTTAGGTGCGTTCGTAATTATATAAATACGTAGCATTTATAGTCGTCGTTCAGTCCGTCCGCCCGTCCGTCTGTCTGCCCGCATATAACAGAGCAAAACCTACCCAACCGAATGGTCTGAAATTTTAAATATATCATTGTTGCAAAATTTTGTCGAGCCCTTTCAAATTTTATGAAAATTGGATGTATAGTTTAATTACAGGGACAGTCAAAATTTTTCTTTACATTACGGCCAATGGGAAAAATTATTGCAAGTGCATTTTATTGATGTTACAGCCTTCCGAATGGTCTGAAATTTTAAAGATATAATTGTTGCAAAATTTTGTCGAGCCATTTCAAATTTTAGGAAAATTGGATGTATAGTTTAATTACAGGGACAGTCAAAATTTTTCTTTACATTACGGCCAATGGGAAAAATTATTGCAAGTGCATTTTATTGATGTTACAGCCTTCCGAATGGTCTGAAATTTTAAAGATATAATTGTTGCAAAATTTTGTCGAGCCATTTCAAATTTTAGGAAAATTGGATGTATAGTTTAATTACAGGGACAGTCAAAATTTTTCTTTACATTACGGCCAATGGGAAAAATTATTGCAAGTGCATTTTAATGAGGTTACAGCCTTCCGAATGGCCTGAAATTTTAAATATATCATTGTTGCAAAAATTTGTCGAGCCATTTCAAATTTAAGGAAAATCGGATGTATATTTTAATTACAAGGACAGTCAAAAGTGTTCCGTTACATTACGAGGAATGGGATAAAATTATTAGAAGTGCATTTTAATAATGTTACAGACTATGCACTTTATGAAGTGCAAAAAATTATACATTAAGTACAATATGGGTGCAAAAAATAATTATAAAACTAGTTATAGTACGAACGCACCTCATTTGGCATGTTTGACGAGCAATTTCCAGCTTGTTTGTTTTCGTTTTTAATTTTTTTTCGGTACGAATTAGACCTATCAAAAATTTGTGAATATAAAAATTGTAGATAATAGATGTGTAATAAAATTAATTGGATTTCATATCTTGAGAATTGACGAAGTTAGGAATTTTTTTCTCCCCAAAACCCTATGTTTTGCGCCCCTTGAGCTAATTTTTAATTTTACCAAAAATCTGTGATATATAAATTTTTGGCCCTATTTTTAGAAGTAATAAAAACTTTAAACTGATTTGATATGTACAAAAATTAAGAAGTTATGGGCTTTTTTCAGTTTTCACAAAAATCCTCCCTATTTCCACCCCCTTGGTCCGATTTTCCGAATTAACGAACTTGACCGAGATTTTATTTCGCTGGATTTTATGTATCAGTTTGGAAGAGATTTGTGCAGAATTGTGGAAGTTATCGTGTCTAGAATAAAGTAATATATATATAAATATATATATATATATATATATAGATAGATAGATAGATAGATAGATAGATAGATAGACAAAGTTTTTTACTAAGGGTGGTTTTGGGTTCTAGGGGTCTTGATCAGTGTAGATCTGCAAAAAATTTTCAGAAATTCCAACATAGGAGCTATCCCAATCGGTAGTATTTCATACGAAATCTACCTAATAACACCATTTATTACAATATGTAAAAAATATATCTCAAAATGCTAAAAAATTGAATTTAAAATGAGAATAGAACCTCAAAAGAAGAATAAAATTGATAAAAATGCAGTCTGCACACCGGGAACTTCTAATGTATAAAATGATCTAAACATGATTAAATTCTCATGTATAGATTTTGCTCCTTTAAAATTTTTTTAATGAAACGATTTTGGCCAACTTTAACATTAAATATCTCTTAAAATAATTTTTCGATTTCAAAACTGTCTGCATAAGCGTGTTTATCAAACAGTCTCTATAATACCACCTAATTTCATATATTTGTATACAGTATGTTTCTTAATATTAACGAAGAAAGACCTCAGTTCACAAAAAATTCAAAAACTGCGGCGGTGACAGCGTTAGTTATATTTTTTAGAATAGAGACATTCGTTAGAACTGAAGATATTTATAAGTTTTAGTAATTAGATAAAAATGTATTTTTCGTATAATGTCAGTTAAAAGAGAAAACAGACATTTAAATATTCTAATGATGAAAATATTTTAAAATGTCATTCTTTTTCTCCTAGTTGTGATTTATAATTTTTTAAATGCGTTAAGTACTTAAAAAGTTTTTTTAAAGAGAATTTTATGCATTATAAAAAAAATTATTTTAAAAGTAAGTTATTTTTAAGCAAGCAAAAGGAGGTTATACAATTCGTTTGTATGTTTTATTTTAATGTAGTATATTCATACAACTTTTGAACTGATGTTCCGATTTTGATAATTCTTTTTCTTTCTTTCTTCAGTCTTATTTTTATTTATTTATTTATTTATTTGAAATAACTCATTTTTGTGATATTTTCTACCAATTTCACCAGGATAAAAAAATGCGCCCGTGATTGTTTTTTCCCCCTACTTTCGAGGATTTAACTTACGTAAAAATTTGCCAATCATAACGAAATTTCAGAATGTTAAGGTACACAGTGCTATTTTCTGTTTCTTAACATAGTTGTCGTATGTTATTAAATTAAATTTGAAACTGCACCTAAAAATAATATATAATTGCCTATTTCATTTCAAAACGAGCGATATTGGCAACAATGTGATCCAAGATCCAAAATAGCGATAATAGGTTCATGATGACCAACCATTCTCTCTAAAATGCCCAGATGGCGTGGGGAATAAGAAAATTCCTTGAATACTCGTTTTAAGTCTGTTTTATTTTTTTAATTCTCAGAACATTTGTTTGTTATAGGTTAATATTTTTTATAACAAGTAGCTTTAATATATTCTTTACTTTTATGTTGGCCGTTCGCAAGTGATAAATCGCCAAATAGTGTTCTTATCGCAATCATTTTCATTCTGTATTTCATTTAAAATATAAACTATATTTCATTCATTTAACATAAAAAAAAATCCGTTTAAAATACATGCTGGTACTTTCCTGTTATAGAGCCGCCCCCCCCCCCCTCCCCTAGAATGAATCACCAAGCATCCAAATTGCATCTCCAGTCTGTATTACGCATATGATGTTGTAGTTATATAAGGACGCTTATGCCATTTTATAACATATATGACAAAATTTAAATCCCATATGATAGATATATATATTTGACATGTATGCATAAAATATAAAACGTAAGTATTGCATATATATGGATATATCTATCCTATATACATAAAATCCTAATGAAACGAATTTATGAAACGGAAGTATGAATCGACTGATTAAACAACTGATTATGCTTCACGGCGATTTCTCCTAAAATATGGAATTCTTTGCGATGAAATTAACACCAAAAATCAATATTGATCCGCAGATTTCAAAACTGGTATTAGAATTTTTAAATTCGAATTAGTTTTCGAAATATTAATTTTTTTCTAATTTTATATACATTTTTCTAACGATGGCGACTCAAATTTTAATCAAACAAACAAATTTTAATCAACATTCAGAAAAGGTTGACATGGTAACCCGGCTATTGTTGCTTATTTGATAATAAATGTTTATTTACTTTTATTTCTTTTTACAAATTATATAAATTATTTTGTTTTATGATTATTAATTATTTTTTTGATATTTCATTTAGAAAATAATAGAAAATAATTAAGACATACAGTACTACTTAGCTATTCCGTCGACCAATTTCGCCAAATTATATAAATCGCCAAAACACTCGCCAAATTATACAAATTGACATAATTTTTCTTTTAAATTATGAAAGAACAAATAAATTAGTATAACATTAATAAATATACGAATAAAACGTCGAAATAAAAATCACTTGATGACGTAAACACGTGTAACTTGCTTAAAGTCAAGTGAATGTGACATTTACGATCAACCATTATTGGCATTTAAACTTATAGTTTAAAGATAGATTTTTGGATATCTAAGGAATACCAAAAATGCATATGTAACTGGTATTTGAAAACGAGGTTTTTGCCAAATTTTCGTAAAAAAATAAAAATCACGCCAAACCTGTATATCTGTAACCGTGTATATCTGTAACCTGTATAACCGTATCTGGCCAAATATTACCACTCGAAAAAAAATGCTAACTGGCGAGTTGAAAAAAAAAGCTATTGGCGAGATTTGCATCCTGCTAGCGTAACACTACCTAGAATTCTTTGCGACCATGGCAACTTTTATGTAGTTTTATTCGAAAAAAAAATTTTGATTCTTTAATCAAAATGGAAAACGTACTGTCCCATATTGGCGCGATTTTTTTTCTGACGCCAATGTCATATACGGAACGAGCACATAACTGGCGCCAAAGTATCGTTATTTTGTTTCATATGGTAAGCCTGATGTTAATGTTTATGCTGTTGATGCGTTAACCAAATTGGCGTCGTTAAAAAATCACGCCAATATGGGACGTATATGACATCTTTGCCAAACTTTCATATGAACGGCGAAGGGATCAGACCGTATTTGTTTATGGCAGTTGATGACTTGAACTATTATAATATAGATGAAATGGTGGCGATAGAATAATATTTGGCGACTTATCACCTGTGCCTGGCTAACGTTAAAGTACCAAAATGGCATCTAGAGTATAAAAAGCGAAGTGGTCCGCCTGGAACTGTTGATGATAGTCACATGACTTAGACTATTGTTATAGAGATTGTTTTAAAATACCGGGAGACAAAGACTCTTATACTTAATTTATTTTATTTTAGCTTCTTTTCAAATGTTTAACTGATCCTCTTTAATCAAAAACGAAAACAACCATTGGATGTCTTAACAGCAACTGATTCGCCCTTATATTTTTGCAATCAAAGGGAATTGAATGGAAACCCGTTTACAGGGAAATCTGCACAGCTTTTTTCAGTATAATTCAATCTTCTCTAATATTTTTAAAACCCATCAGATTAGCATGTTTTTAGATTCTGCGGAGTCTGAACGTGGATTGGCGAGCGTAGCTTGCAGGGGGCAGAGCCCCCTAGTATATTATATAAATGTGATGTATACATGATACATATGTATGGCTTATTTATGCTGTATACGTAAGCTTGACCACTGGCTTGACTAAATCGTAACTGAAAGCTGACATAATCGTAATTGCGGGGGTCGCTGTAATAAGGAAATACCTAGAAACTTTTCAGTCATATCATAAATACAAATATATATAATACTCACACAATAAAATAAATGCAACTATTTGTGAAAACGGAAATGCTATTGGTGAGATTTGCACCTGGCTAAACATAAAAATACCGTGTATTCATATTCTTAAAAAATGGTAATCTTAATAAATACGAATTTATAAATATGGGTCGATTAATACTCAATAAATTCAAAAATAACTATGCAGAAATAAATTATATTTTCCTCCAATAGTAGTTATTTTTTAATTTCATTTAATTTTTGCTTATTTAAGGAGATTGACTACCTTTCATTTTGAGGGAAATGAAAAAAAAAAATATTAATTTTCCAAATTCTTATTATTTTTATTTTCATAATTTTTTTTTGTTGCTATTCTTTAAAATTAATGTAAACATACCTAAGTCTGTTTTAGGGATTTTACGTAAAGATGAACATAATTATAAATCATGTAAAAACTTTTTTTCAATCTTCCATTTTGATTTAAATGATTCAGAGTTACGATTTTAAATTTATTTTCTCTCAGTTTGTGTTTTTCAATATATCAGTATTAATATTTTAAAATGCGAAATTTTCAAAACATATTTTTTAATTGACTCACTATTTTTAATGACGTTCATTTCGGTGTGTTTTATGAAACTATAAGGTTCAGATTTGTAATAATATTTCACATCCATCATAACTTTTTTTTTCTCTTAAAATAATAAACTTTTTGGAAATACCTACAATTATACAGCAAACTTTTAGGAAAACTATGAAAAAAATATACTTGCAGAAAGTTCCAAATTATAGAAGTAATGTGATTTTAAAATTTTCTTAAGTTAAAAAAAAAATAATAATAATTTTTTTAAATTTTACCATTGTAATTGCGTTTTTTCTTGATTAAATTATTTACTTGAATAAATCCGTTTAATAATACCTCGAAAATTCATTATAAAATACTCAATAAACATTTTATAAAAGGCATCGAGTTTTCTTAAAAAGATAAAGTTGTTTTAAATTTTTTTTTTAATTAAATGTAAACGTATTAGATTTTATCCCTTTTTTTTAAATCTTTTTTTAAGCTTTTACATATTTTTTGTGTGGATATAACAACATAATTAATTTTTTTTAACATATTTCAAATCAGATTGTTCCCTTAAAAATTTCAGATTTAAAATTCTGGGATTTTTTTTTTTTTTTACTTCCCGGAAAATTCTTTAATATCTGAAAGAAAGATAATACTATAGCATATAATTTGTTGAAAATTTATCGAGGTCAATTGTATATAGCCAATGATTTCGAGAACAGTATTATTACCCGACTGTCAAGAAGGGTTATGTGTTTCACGCGTATCTGGATATGTGGATTTCTTTATACCGTCAAAACATCTCAACGGCTGGATGGATTTAATGAATGAGGTCTCTATCGATTCGTCTTAACCGTCCGATGTTTATAGGCCAGGTTTTGTTTTTATAAATTGAAATAGACGGCCGTAAAATACAAAATGGCGGTAGAGACAAAAAAAAAAAAAAAAAAAAAAAAAAAAATTAGGCACTCTATTGAGTGGTGTATCATTGGGTAGGTCTTTCAAAATGAACACGATGTTTCATTGACTATTTTATAGTCAGAAGCTCCGTTTAAATATTACACAACCTGGAAGTTGTGTAGGTAGGATCTCTAGCTTTACTGCAACTCTAACCTTCATAGACATCTATAGGCCTCATCAAAACAGTGTTTATAGATAGGATCTAACAATTAAACACAACTTAAAAGTCACCAATACAAGTAAATAAGAAAAATAGATAAGTAATATAGAAAATAGTTTCATATTGATGAGAAATAATTCATTAGTTCGATTTTTACGCAGTCGGGTTTTTTGATTTTTTAAATTTAATTTTTACTTGTTTTGATTGTTTCGTATACTCTTTTAATATACTTTAATCTTACAAGAAATAAATATCTATGTTTATTTTTAATAATACCTTTTTTACTTGTTTGAGAGCTACTATTTTGAACATTCAATTACCAGTTTGTTTATAAAAGTAACTAAAATTTTAATATTCCGTAAATTTTTCAATTTTTTTACTTTTAATGTGGAATATTTTAACGTATAACATAATTTTTAAAGTAATAAGTTAAGTATTAAAAAATTATAAGTTTGAAACATCTAAAAATAATGAAACGCATTGTGACGATTCCGGTACAAGCCAGTCATACCCTCGGCGATAAGAACTCTGCCATGTTAACCTTAATTTCGACTTAAGAAGTGTATGAGAAACATATCTGCTTATATACAAATCTCTTCTGCCTCAAATCGCCTCTGCTCAGTATATTTTTCTATAAAACATTCAAAACTAACGGAATTTTAATGATTTACACAATCGATAAACTATTTTAGAAATTTTGTTTAAAACAATCGTAACGTAAACAATGAGCTGTAAGTAATGAGTAAGTAATTCATTTTTGAGATTGATATATATATATATATATATATATATATATATAATCCTTTCGCGCTTGAATATTTTTTTAACTCTTGTAGAATTAATATTTAAATTTTGCTTATTTTGATAGCTCATATCCAAATCCTCGTCCTTAATTTTGTTAACCTTTAACTGATGTGATTAAAATTTGTCACACAACTGATGTGATCCGGTCTCTCAGACCCCTCGAATAAATAACTCAAATGGTTGAATTTACTTAAATTTTGTCCTAACAATATCGTTGTACTTCTCTTAGGAGCATGTGAATTAAATTGCATGAAAAAAGTATTTTATTCATATTATTTAACTTCAGTACAGAAAAGTAAAAAGCTGTAAAAGTGTTTACAGCTGGGAGTCGCGCGGTCTGGGAGACCGCGTGACATCAGTTAAAGGTTAATAACCCATGTAGTCTCTGTCGTAATCCTTTGCCGTCATTCGCCTATGAACCAATGAAATTAGTTTTTGTTTTACAAGTAAAATTTATGACAACTCGATTTTCTGCGTATTAATTTCGGAAATCAAAATGACGTCTTAGCACAGTATTACTTTGATTATTCCGTGTAATACTCTTTTAATATTCTTTAATCTTACAATAAATAAATATCATGTTTACTTTTAATAATACTCTGCATTTTTTCCTTGTTTGACATCTATGCTTTTGTCTATTCTTTTGAGCTATATGGAAAATTCAGTCAACCAGTTTGTTTATAAGAGTAACTGAAGATTTTAATAATATGTAAAATTTTCTAATTTTTTATTTTTAAAATGCAATAGATTAGGATATAACATAATTTTTAATGTTCTCTCTAAATAAAAAAGAATGACTATTCACTCTATCGCAGAGTCAAAATATGCCTAACCTCTTTAGAGTGACTATTCACCCTGAGTAAAAGTGAGATTGTTAACTCTTTGAAAGAGTGAATACTCACTTCTGGGAAGTGAATATTCACTCTAAACAAGGGTGAATAATCACTCCTTCGGAGGAGTGACTATTCACTCTTGTTACAGGAGTGCGTTTTTTCACCCCTGGTAGGAGTGATAGTCACACTTTCATAAGAGTCTTTCATTTTTTATGGATTTTTTATGTTGCTTATATGGACATTTTAAAAGAATCATATCTTTTAGAGCATGCAGTGAAAATAAATACAAGCGTGGTAAAGACTGGAATAAAATACTTTATTGGCAATATTTATTTAATTCATAGTTTGTACCACTAATTTAACTTTTAAGGGAAAATTCAATTAAAGTTACATGTGAATTAACACTTTGCACTCCGTTGTCGCCGCTACGGCGAGATGGTAAGGTAAGTGAAAAACTCCGTTGTCGCCGCAGCAGCGACATCATCTTTCCTTATAAAATTTAGTGTTGGCACCAGTAACAAAGGAAAATAAAATTTGCCTCATTTAATCAGAGCATTTTTTAAATTGTGTACTTGAAGGAAACTTCTTTTAAAAAAAGTGGTGCCGACCGAATAAAATATTTGTGTATCGACGCGGTGTTGCTGGTAGCCCATACTCAAAATAACGCGGAGTGCAAAGGTTTAAATTAGATTACTGATAGAAATAACCTAAAATATTTTTTTCCAATCTTATCCCTTGTGTCTGCTTTCATTGCATGCTGTATAAATAGATGATAGTTTTAAAATGCCCATAAGGGCAAGTAATTAACCGAAATCTTAATCAATTAATATTACTCCTTTCTTTACAGATACCCATTAAGCTGTATTTAGTATTTTAATAATTCCCGTGATGTACGTTAATCATGTTCTTTTTTTGTTTCATGTGTAATTCAAGTTTTTAGATCTCAGTATTCATTGCTAATGAATTTAAATCTAATCAAACGTTATTGTTTACTATATTTTAATAATTTTTAAAGTTTTATTAATAACAGTATAATAGGTGGATGTTATATAATTAACAACGTGTGATTTCTTTTTAATTTTTGTTTTAAATATAAAATCTTATCTCTTTACCATTCTTTTTAGTAAAACATCGCTATTTTGCAAAGTCCTATTAAATAAAATTAATTGCAAAGTCTTAAATATTTTTAATTTTACCACTTCAAAAACAATGTTTATCAAGTAATATCTTTTTTAGGTGCGTTCGTAATTATATAAATACGTAGCACCTATAGTCGTCGTTCAGTCCGTCTGTCTGTCCGTCCGTCCGCATATAATAGAGCAAAAACTACCCAACCGAATGGTCTGAAATTTTAAATATATCATTGTTGTAAAATTTTGTCGAGCCATTTCAAATTTTATGAAAATCGGATGCATAGTTAGATTACAGGGACAGTCAAAAGTTTTTCTTTATATTACGGCCAATGGGAAAAATTATTGCACATGCATTTTAATGATGTTAAAGCTTTCCGAATGGTCTCAAATTTTAAACATATAATTATTGCGACATTTTGTCGAGCCATTTCTAATTTTATGAAAATCGGATGTATAGTTTAATTACAGGGACAGTCAAAAGTTTTTCTTTACATTAAAGCCAATGGGAAAAATTATTGCAAGTGCATTTTAATGATGTTACAGCTTTCCGAATGGGCTGAAATTTTAAATATATAATTGCTGCAAAATTTTGTCGAGCCATTTCAAATTTCATGAAAATCGGATCTATAGCTTAATTACAGGGACAGTCAAAAGTTTTCCGTTACATTAAGGGGAATGGGAAAAAATTATTGCAAGTACATTTTAATGATGTTACAGACTATGCACTTATGAATTGCAAATAAATACGCATTCAGTACAATATGGGGTGCAAAAAATAATTATAAAACTAGTTATAGTACGAACGCACCTCATTTGCCACGTTTGACGAGCAATTTCCAACTTGTTTTAATAAGTTCTAAGCAGGATCTAAATATTAAGAATGTGTAAGATTTTTTTTTTATGTGCTGTGATTTGTCATTGTTTTATTAAATATGAAGATGGAGTCTAGATTTCTAAATTCTCTGGAACATGTATTATTTTTTCTTTTAAACATATTCCTTAACTTAATCATGATTTCGAATTTTCTTCCGCGATTGCTAAAAAACGGATATTAATGCAATGCTTATTTAATGGAACGACACGATAAGACATACTTAATTTTTTTATTATTATTCCCGTATATATTGTATTTTGTTAATATGAGTTAAATAGATATCGTATGTTTTACAAGAAAAGATTGATCTAGGATATAGAAAAAAAGAATGAAATATAAAAAGAAAAGAAATGACTGCATATGTACTGTTCTTATTGTTTGAAAAATATTTTTTATGTAAAACGTAATTATTTATCTCTTTAAAACATATCCAATCGTTTATCATATAAGTGATACTATGAACTTTAAAAATATATAGAGGAGACTAGGGCCGGTTGACTATACGGGAGGCTTAACCCACCCATCAATTTTCATATTTAAAAGGATTTCAGAGTTTTATCAATATGTGTCAACCAAAGCTACTGGAAAGCTCAAACAACAGTCTTCGTTTCATAGAGATAATCGAATCAGGTTTGGAAAAAATCAAATGTGAGTCGTTTTCAACCTAAAAGTTGTGTTTTTTAGAAATATTTTTTAAGCTTTTTTCAGATAAATTATATCATAGAAATTTAAGTCAGCAGGTTTAAAATAATGCAGAAATATTGAGCTTTCATTCCAGGCATAAACATTGTACAGTAAGTTGGGCTTAACATAACAATGTGCTATTCTTTAGAAAAGGTCTATTTAGGGAGGCTTTACCCAGTCAATGTGAGGGAGGGTTGACCAGATGCTCGAGGTTCCCTTAATCTTAATCAAGTGGTTTTGGAAATCTTTTTATTACACACTGTGCATAATGAAAAGTTAATGGTTATATATATAAAATAATGTATAATTTATTTGGTAAAGCTACAGTAAAATGGTGTCATGGAAAAGAAAATGGTTAAAACCGACTAAAGAAAGATGTGAAAAAATACTAGAAAATAGGAAAGTTGACTGGAACTTTTTTTCCAATTAAATATTACTTACAATAGGTAAATAGAAACAGTAGGAAAGACTAGAAAGGATGAAAGCAGCAGTCTTAACACTTTCAGGGGTAGTTGTATGTTTATAAAACCACTTAATTTTAATTTCGAAACGTCACAATGACACTAGAATTTTGCTAAAATCCTTTCCATTTAATATGTATGTGAAATATAGCCTTTTTCTTATTTCCAAATAAATTTGTTCATAAATTCCGGTGCTAGTCATTTATTTAAACATTTTAGTACAGAAAGTTCTTTGCCAGTTAAAAATTTAAATCATGTTAATGATAAGTTAATTGCTCATGCGACTGCAAAAGAACATAGCATCGATCGAAAAACTTCAGGAAGGTATGTAGAAAAATTTCACCAGGTTGACTACAGTGAGATGAAGCCAAACTATGGAATAACTAGAGTTGTCATATAATTGACATTGTCATGTCAAGTGTCACGAAAATAGGACAAGGAGACGAAAAAAAAAAAAAGCGGGACAGTGGCTCCTAAATCCGGACATAATAACATGAAACACTATGAAAACGGAACCTGTCTCTAACAGAATACTGCCTTAAATGTTAAAGTTTAATTTTCCCTGCTGTACAATTATACCTGCTCAGATAAAATCCTGTTTAAAACAAAATTTATCTCCTCTGACTTACGATTGCGTCTCAACAGGTTATTTTAAGATCATATTTTTAAAAATATTTTTTTATAATAATTAAAGCATGTAGTATAAAGTTATTTTGCTCTTTTTAAAACTGATTTTATTTTCCTTCAGAAATATTGCAATATAAAACAAAGTGTGTCAAGCCTCCCATGTATTGTGTCAACCCTCCCATATGTGGGGAGCCTTGACCCATTATTTTTTCATGATTAAAATCAATGATTTTTCAAATTTCTTATATGTTACACTTATGTAGCAATTTTATTTTGATAATTGATTGTATAATGAATAAAATGTTACATAAAACTTTATTCTACGTTCTGTATTTAAAAATTAAAAATCATTTTTTAAAAAGTGGGTCAGCTCTCCCTAGTCTTCCCTATACTAAAGCAGTTTTATCTATAAACTTCATATCAGACATAAAAAACACTTTATTTCAATGCTTAAATATCATGTTTTATTTTTTAGTGCCAATAATTACGTGTACCGTAAACGTGGAAAATGCGCTTACAATAGAAAAAAAAATTAATAACTGATTCAGAATTTCTATAACTAAATGTTTCGATTAAAATTGTAAACAGCAGAAAAAAGGCTTATATGCAATTTAAATAAAAGAAATATACCAATTTGAAAAACACTAAAAATAATACTTAGTATTTTATGATTGTACTATTAAACAACAACAAACCACAATAGATGAATTAAATGCATTATTACATTTAACAACTTCTCAAAAATCTTACCATATGTGTGTTATAAGAAATTTCTATTATTTCAGAAACTTTGTAAACGTTAAATCTTAAAACATTGGTGTGAAGATTTAGAATTTTAAATAATATTTTTAAATATTATTAGTAATAATAATAAAAAAAAAAAACTTTCAAAAGCTTCACATCTTAAATTCAAAACTGTAATACGTAAAAAAGAGATTTTCACAATGTAATGCTATTTTTCAATCTGTAACTTTTCGTAATATCATAATAATAGAATATCATATTTAACTCCAAAATAATAATAATGATAAATACTGCGTGTTTATAATCAGAAAACAGTAAAAACAAAAGAAAAAATAGCACGCTATCTCAACTCATTTTCAACAAATCTCAACTCAATATAAATTAATGTTTACTGTAATCTGCACGAATCATGATGCATCTGCTCTTGAATCAAGATATCTCTGTGTCCTCATTTCAATTGTGAGGTATACCAACGTTTTGGGGAATCAGAAAAACAATTCTAGATCAATCTTTTTCTATATAACATAAACTATTTAACTCATAATCATAACATACAAAATGTACAGGATAAAAGATTAAAATTAAATAAGACATACCGTTACGTTCCATAAATAATCACTTCAATAATACCCGTATATTTTAATCCTAAAATGGCGGAAGGCTTCTTCTTATCTTAATAAAAGCGTCGTAGACAAGACTGTTCTAATTGGCTGATAAGTAATGCCATAGCATGCGTAACTCACTCTTTCAAAGGAGTGGCTATTCGCTCTTGAAAAGGAATGCGCTTTAGTACCAAATCAGCGTAATTTCCAAGGTTACATTATTAAATGGAATTTTTGAAAATTAAGAAGTGACATATTTTGGTGCTTTTCATTATTTTACTCCATATGTTGGTTCAAAGTTAAACGGAATTTTTTTAAAGTGTATAATGCCCGGTTTTCAATCTCGTCAGCGGAGTGACATATTTCACTCTCGTCAACGGAGTGAAATACTATTTCACTCTCGACAATGGAGTGAAATATTTCCCTCCTTCCTAAAAAGGTGGAAAATTCCAACCTTTAATTAATGTATTTTTATAAAATTCACTTCAAAAGGAGTGAAAAAGCTTGTCGCTTTTTCAAAGAGTAACCTTTTCACTCCTCCCCAATTTTAGAGTGTAGTAATATAAATATTGAAAAAGTATCCGATTGAAACATTTTGAAATATCTCATGGTAGTTTATGTGTTCTTAATCCTGTAATGGTATTTGGAATACATAACATATATCTCATAATTTCCCTTTAGATAATTTTTTCCTTACTTTAGATATTGTATTTAAGTTTCTCTTTTGTTATTTTGAAATTTAAAATATTGAAAACTTTTCCGTCTTTGAGGCAATAAACTTTTCTTTTTAATCTAAAACGTTCTCCAAACCAAGAAATCAATAAAGTTAAAGACATTGTTTTAAGTTTCAAAAATCAACAATTCATTTATTAAATATTTTACAAAATAATGATAACAATAATCTGTAACAGGAACACGCAGCCATTGCCATTTTCAAAAATCTAGGTGATTGGTTATCCGTTTATTCGTTGATTGGTACTAGAACGTACCTAACACCGGTTCTGCCAGCTGCAGCTCCCGCATCAGCAGCTGGACGCGGAGCCGGTGCGACTGGTCGGGATATTGGAGCCCTATTCATGATTGGAGCAGCTGGAGCTCCTGAAGTCTCCATTGTTACATCAGCTGGATTGGCGTTTTCAAGTCCAGGTTCGTTAGACCTAACTGTGGCTCTGAAACCTTCAGCATCAGCTATGTAATCGACAATCCTGGAGTGTCCTTCAAGATTAGTGACAGAGTAGGATCCAGTTACTCTTCCGGAACCGTCACTGGTTTCATCATGTGAGCTTTTGCCACCGTCTTCTGTTTCAGAA
The DNA here is from genome assembly GCA_963932465.1 of Maratus speciosus. Classification (NCBI taxonomy): domain Eukaryota; kingdom Metazoa; phylum Arthropoda; class Arachnida; order Araneae; family Salticidae; genus Maratus; species Maratus speciosus. The sequence goes on from OZ010786.1 coordinate 126,643,646, forward strand.
ATGTAGTTGAACGCGTATGGAATGGGAGCATATATAGGTTCTTTGTCCTGAAAAGATAGAGAAGAGCATTAAAGTTCCATAAGCTATTACAGTATAGAACCACTTATCCAGAAGAGCTGGAAACAGATGTATTCCGGATGTTCCGGACTGTTTTTTTTTCTGGATAAATGGTTGGTAATTAAAACAACATCGATTTAATCCGTATTTGTAAATATATTAGGTTGGTAAGAAAGTCTTGAAACACCTTTTTTATTAGTAAAATATTTTTTTCTAATGACGAAGTTCGAAAACATTCGGGAATAGTAAATGCAAGACTAGTCTAGAACCTTCCATGCCGCAGGGTATAAAAGCTATTCAATTGTTCCGCGCAGGCAGTATGAGCAACGGTGGATCAAAGGGTACTTCGAGAGATTGCTTATTACTGGTTCTTTTAAGGGCATTCTGCAAGAGCCGCAGCAGCTAGTATGTGCAGTGCGTTCAAGGCTCACTTAGTTCATTATTCAATGGTATCCCGTTGGTATCAGCGTTTTTATCCTGGTGATATATCTTTTAGATTCGAACTTAGATCCAGCAGGAAATCAAGTGTAGACGATGAAGAATTGTGATATACACTTGTGTCCAAAATTAAGGACCAATCACAAAATGCTAATTTTCAAGTACGCGAATACTCAAAAGGAAATAATATAATTCGAATAATTACTATCTCCACAGTACAGCTAGTTCATATAACATCTCATTCATGTCGCACATGGTCACAAGTGTCCCAGTCACTACGGTAAAGCAAAAAATAGGAAACTCCTTATATCTCATTATGAGTCTGAAATGATCACTATATGTGACTCCACTGAGATGTCACTGTGGCTGCGACTTTGTGACGAGTCACCAGGTGACTTTACAATGTAGTTACATTGTGACTCTCATGTGACTGTCATCTGCAGGTTCAATTTCAAAGTCATCGTGAACGCTGCATTGTGATAAGTTACCAACTAATGTCACATTAAAGTCACATGATGACTTTGAGGTGACAGAGAGACTACTGTGAAGTCACCATTGTGCTCTTTCGTGAAAAGTCATCGTGTGACTGTAATGTGATATTATTTGGTGACTTATCATAATACAACGTTCATGATGACTTTGAAATTGAGTCTAAAAATGACAGTCACATGATAGTCACAATGTAACCACATTGTAAAGTCATCTGGTGGCTCGTCACAAAGCAGCAGTCCCATTGACGTCTCAGTGGTGTCACATATAGTGATCATTTGAGACTCATAATGAGACATGTGGAATTTCCTAATTTTTGTTTCACCGTAGTGACTGTGACACTTGTGACCATGTGTGACATGAATGATATGCTATATGGACTAGCTGTGATGATTCTCTTACTTAAAAAATATCATTTTGTGACTGGTCCTTAATTTTGAACACCAATGTAGACTTTTTAGAGTTATAGATGCTGAGAGATCCTACATTACTGTATAATATTTAGTTGTTAAAATGAAATGCTTTTATTTTTACATGTGATGTGTGTTGCAAGACTTTCTTACCAACCCAATATGTGGCTATGACATCATTTCTGATTTCAAATTATTAGATTAATCAAATTAAGACTTGGATCCAATGAAGATCAAAGATTAATCAGAGTTTGAAAGAAAGCAATATATGGGAATTCCTTACAAACAACAATTCTGCATAAAACTCAAAATGCTCAATATCTAACTGCTGCCATTTCAAATCCTAGAAGTTGGATTATGTTATACCATGCATGTGGTAATGTATCAAGCAATGCACATGTGGAATTGAGACAATGTGACTTTTTTCCTGGAAAGAGGCTGAAATCAGTCAGTTGGATATATCATTCTGGATAACTGGGTTTCTGAGTAACTGATTTCCGGATAAATGGTTCCATAATGTATATATCCTCTTCAGACTCTAGGTACACAAATGTGAACCTCTATTCTTTTTTTCGTAGAAATTAAACTGTGTGATTTTTTTTTTTTTTTTTTACATCTTGACTTCACTTCTATGCAGCTGAATGTTTTTTTCATTAAAACAAAACCAATAAATGGCGACTTCGATGCTGATTTCTTTTATAAAATAAATGTTATTTTCATCTGAGTTTGCAAAATGCATTCAAGACAGTATGGCCAAGAAAGTAAGCAATTTTCATATTTATTTAACTTAACAATAAAAAATTTTGAGAATTTGTAGACCATTCACCTGTTCAAAATACTTAAATTTTGATTGTGTGAAATTGGGTTATTAATAATTATATTGATATTTTAGGCGGCTAGTAATTTTTAATTCATATTTGTTAATCTAAATTATCAGTGCTTTAAAGTATCGATTTCATAAAAGATCTTTTTTCTGTTGCCATTGATCTCATTTTGTATGTGCAAAAGCAACGAATGAGTATTTGTAGAACTATTTTAGCTTCAGGTCAAAAGAGGATGAGTGCAAATCTGTACGAGGAGGGTACAGGTGGTACTCTGACAACAGGCACCAAATTGGATAGGCATTTCTTGGGGGCCAATAGTAATAACTGCCTGTGCAATGGCAGAAGGATAGAAAATCTGACGTTTCGCACCAGGTGCCAAAAAATACAGTAAAGCTCTGGTAAGGTGTAGAAAAACTCCTTTCGTGACTATTACAATTCATAAAGTAGTAACCAAGAAAATAAAAATTAAGCAATTTTTTTTATCAAATAGAGTAAACACTGCAATTTTGTAACAATGCCTATCAACAGGTAGTTTTAACACTTTCTCAAAGGATTATCTCCATATTAAAACGTACCTTATCTTTAAAAATTTCAGTGCTAATTCAATGCAACGAAAACATTTTATGCCCTTTAATTAGCGTAAACGTAATTTTTGTAGGAAGTTCATACGATTAATTTCAGAGATACTAATTAGTTTACGACGGACAGATTTTAGAATTTATCCTCCAATTACGGTACTTTGCCTTTCTGCATCTTCGCACTCATACACTAGTTGTAAGTACAATAACATAGAACTAGTTGCATCCAAATGCAATCTTATATCTGCTTATATTAAACTTGTGTACCATCATTAATCCGGGAAAGACTTTAACGAATTACATTGAATTGGCAATCATGAGGTAAAAAATTTTAGCACCTTAGTAGCAGACAAGCAAAATTAGTCACAAATAATCAAAAAAAAAATATTCTGTTTCAATATGTTATATTCAGTGAAACCCCGATTTTACGTTTCTCAAGGGACTGAGTATAAGAAACGTAAAATACGGGAAAAACGTAAAATACCAGAAATACATAAAAAACAAAAAATTGTCAAAAAAAAAAAAAAAAAAAAAAAACTGAAGGTAGTAAAGATGACTCTTTCAAAAGGTATTACAATCTATATTTTACGAAAAAAAAAAACATTTTATACATGCCATTTTAAAATCATTTTAACACATTTAGTTGCTAATCCTGGCGTTTAGATTGAAAATAGTCCGTACTAGCGGATTTTTTTTAGTCATTGAGTTCAAAGTGAATGCAGCATTTTCCAGGATTAAAATACTTTGCAAGTTTTTTTCCTGGTCTTTATGAGAAAGAAAATTGTCTTTCACTATTTGTAAGCTCTTCAATGCAATATTGAAAGAAGGGACGGGCTGTGTTTCTGTTTCTTCTTCATCTTCATCGCTGGACGAAAAGTCCATAACGTAGGCTACGGATGGAGCAGTAGCTCTTTCAGCTTCGCATGTTGCTAAGTTTTCCGGGATGTAATCGTCGAAGTCATAGATAACTGTTTCGTTGTCATTCTCCGAGTCTACCGCAGCTGATTCTTCATCTGCTCTCGGTTCATAAGATGCTATGAATCCGCTTTCTTCAAACCAATGGGAAATGCACTGTTGTGTAATGTTTCTCCACGACGCAGAAATAAAATGCATAGCCTCTAGAACACTTAACTGTAATTTGCAGACGTCATTTAGGTTTTAATTTTCTATTTCAGCTACAGCTTTCCGGACAAGTTGTTTTCTATAAAAAAAAAAACCTTGTAAGATCGAATAATGCCGAGATCACAAGGCTGCAATTTCCTCGTGCAATTTGCCGGGAAAAAATTGACATGCACATTAGACAGCAGCAAAACCGGATGTGAACTGCATTGATCAATGAACAAAATTATTTTACGATTCTGCAACTGCATTTTTTTGTTTAGTTTGCGCAAAAAGTCTTCGAAAAGGGGTTTGGGTATCCACGCATTTTTATTTGCTTCGTACTTTGTCGTATAACTTCTCACGTTTTTGAAGCATCGTGGGTTGTGCGACTGTCCAAAAACAAGAGGCGTCAGCTTCTCGTTTCCATCAGAATTACAGCACAATAAAACCGTAAGACGCAATTTAGAAATTTTCCTCAATGGCAGAAGTCTCCTTTAACAACGCAAATTTTATCCGGTAGGAGGTTAAAGAAAAGTCCAGTTTCATTCGCATTGAATACGCTCTTTGGCTTGTACCTTTTGGTCAAATTTGGTAGATTTTTCTTCCAATCTTCTATTCTAGCTTCATTTACACTTGATGATTCTCCCGAAAGCGATCTATACACAATATTACGTCTTTTTTTCATCCAGTCAATCCAGCCATTTGAAGCTGTGAAGTCTTTCAAACCACCAAGCCAATCGGCAATTTCTAGAGTTTTTTTCTCTTAATATCGTGCCATTTACAGGTACATTCGTGGCACGAGCTTCTTTAAACCACTTTAATAAGATAACTTCCAGCTCGTCGTACGGCGATTTTTTTCAATGCTCTTGGCTCTTCGTTTCTTGGCTCTTTTTTCTTCCACTTTCTCGCTGTTTTTTTCAATGCATTCTTTTTTCTGTAGTATGGATTGCAGGGTTGTCACGGGAATTCCTTGTGATTGAGCGAACGCTATTTTGGTTCCGTGAGATTCATCAAATTGTTTAACAATTTCGGCTTTCGCAGTAACAGAAAATTTTTCGCGTTTTTTACTCGTCATTTTGTCACAGAAAGGTTAGAAATGCTACCACTACGTGCTAAACAGCGACTGAATCTGAAAATGTGAAGAAGGGTAAGAAGGTCCCCTTTCCCTCCCTGACGAAAGAAATGAGCCACCCCATCTGATTGGTAACTGGAGTGTCTCTTCCCCTGCCCATCTCATTCCTATATCAATAAAGTGTGTTGTTTCAGTATTTTCCTTCCCCGCCAGCTGTCCTAGGGAGGGAAGGGAGCAGTACGCGACAGCAGGTGTTCAACAAAGGAGGGAGGGAGACCAGTTTCAGAAGACAAGAGTCTGTAGAATGCGTTTCTTTTTTCATATATTACATAACTTTCAACAACGTGGATTAGCTTTAAAAAAGCACAAAAGGAAAAAAACGAAAGGGTCAAACTCCGTCGCCTGACTTTGATCCAGAAGCCTTTTGAATAGCAGGTAAATACGCTACCACAGAGTTATCTAGCCTACGTGAAAATGACTGAAATTAAAGCTCTGTTTTGAAATCTAAATTGTAGAAATGGTCGTATGTCATTAAATTAATTAAAATAATATGATTTTTCAAAATTTTATGATTTCTCGTGTGATAGGAGGTATTTTGCTATAAGTATGCAGAATTTCAAGTCTTTAACTTATACAGTTTCCGAGAACGAACTCTGTGAAAGACAGACAGAGGAGTGAGATGAATAGGATTAAATGAACGAAACCCTAAAAATGTTCGCAAAATTGGGTGCCGCGTTTGTTGACAATTGATCAGAAGCGTCAACGAATTACCCTTGTTAATGATGGACTGGAAATTTTTCAACTAATCTAAAGGAACTTTTACGTCGTTTCATAACAGTGTAGGAAAACTGCATTCATCATTATCAACCTGAAATGAAAGAACAATTAAAACAATTGGTTGCATCCGGGGAATCTGCTCCAAAAAAGGCAAAAATTGTTCCATCAGCAGGAAAGGCGATGGCCACTGTCTTCTGGGATGCTCTTGGAATAATTTTTATTTATCTTTATGTAGAAGGGTAAAACAATTACTGGAAAATATTATACATCATTATTGGATCGTTTAAAGGAAAAAATAGAAGGAAAACGATCTCATCTGCAAAATAGGGTCCTTTTTCACCAAAACATCAGTTGCCGCAGCAAAACTGTTTGAATTGAGATTTGAAATCTTACCACATCCACTCTATTCACCAGATATGGCACCCTCAGATTCCTTTTTTTTATTATTATTTCCCAATTTGTGGAAATGGCTTTTGTAAAAATTACTACATCAAATGAGAGAGTTACAGCTGAAACAATTGCCTACTTTGAAGACTTAGATGTATCATATTTGATGAATGGTATTAAAAAAAACTTGAACATCGCTGGACTAAGTGTATAGGTTTAAAAGCAGACTATTTTGAAAAAAGATAAATCTTTTGTTGGAAAAAATAAATAGCCTTTTTATTTTTTTCATGGACTTATCTAACCGGCCTCGTAATTTTCCAAAGTACTAATCATGGAGCCGGTGCAATTTAATGTGAGTCAGTTTTTCCACTTGAAAATTAATTCCATAAATTGTTAAGTTCTAGCATTTTTTTAAGTGTGTAAAATATGCATATGGCACATTTTACACATCTCTATTCAAATATCATTTTATGTATTGACAAAGAATAAGAATCGACAATTCTAGTTCTGCGACATAAGCAATTCGTCATTGTTAAAAAAAAAATGGGCATATGAACATCGCAATTTAATAAGTCATAATTTATGAATAATGAATTACTATTATGATTATGCTTTATTTATCTTCCCATTTTCAATTTTTTTTTTTTCGTTATAATTCTATACAGGTGAACATGATAAATGTAATAAAAGATCTTATATGCATATTTATTTATAAATGTGGGATTAAAATTTGGTATCAGCTATGCACATCACGAGATTTTAACGGCATTTTAATTTAATAATTTTAGTAATGCTAATTAATCTTTTTCTCACTAGAATAAGTATACTGCTTATCGTGAAAATAAAATTTAAAAATATGCCAATGTCACTGGATAGCATTGAGTACTTTTTGTTTGTTACAGATTACGCTTGCATTTTATTCAGACATTACACGTGCATCCTACTTTACTATATATGTCTGATACGTGAATGTTTTTTAATCATTTCACTTCTTCGTATAACGTGTCTTTGTTCAGACCATTGCACTTAAACATACAAATACTCAAACAATTAAAAAATTAAGTGATGAAAGTTTCGAATAAACCGCAGTAATTATGCATGGTTGTAGAGTAATGTTGATCTCAAACCTAACACACATACCTTAATTTATGCTTCAATAGTACCACCTTCTCGTCCAATCCCCCCCCCCCCCCCCAAAAAAAAAAGTAGTAAGATTTTGAAAAAATTACAAAGAAATATCAAAAACGTATTTATTTGTTCTAAACTACAATAGTTCAAGTTACCTTCCTTCAACTTATAGACATTAATGTTCATAATACAATTCAACTAAATGCTGAACCGGATAACATTTGCTTACTAGACTTATCTCGAAACAGTTTTCTCACATCTTTGAACGATTTCTTGGAGTAAATATAAACTTTAATAATCTAGCAACGCTCATCCGGAAAAAATATCCTTTTGACGTACATGAGCATAAAAATTTCTCGACATTATTCTGAATTCAGTTGGTCACACTTTAGCCGCTGACATAACAGACTCCAGGGTTGCACTTGTTGGTTTTTAAAAGACTTTTACCCTTGTTTTACTAGCGTATGAATTATTTAAATTTCCACAAGAGCTTTTTTATTTTCGACATCCTCTATTTGATATAAATAAAAAAAGGATTAACATAAGCACAAATAAAACGTATTAAAATCATTTTTAGGTGAATATATATAATATTAAACAAAAATATAATTTGAAGAACAAATTAAAATAAACAAAATTTATTTCCTACATTGTTTAAGCCCGGGAACGGACAGATATTAAGTTTTTTCATTCAACTAGTTCTACATTTAATGTTAAATTTTTGTAACAAATTAGTTAAGCCAATTGAAGATTAAAAAATAAAAATAAAATTCATACAATATGATACATAAAACACCCTAAAAAATTAGATTCCGTTCAAATGAAATCGAAATAAATCTTAGACTTCTTCCATTTTTAATTGAAGATATTTGTAATGCAGATTTTGTATTATGTTTATGACAATTGTGCATAAAATGATAAGATGCATGCAAAATAGAAAACTTAAAAAAAGGTCTAAGATTTATTTCGATTTCATTTGAACGGAATCTAATTTTTTAGGGTGTTTTAAATATCATATTGTGTGAATTTTATTTTTATTTTTTATTCTTCAATTGACTTAACTAATTTGTTACAAAAATTTAACACTAAATGTAGAACTAATTGAATGAAATAACTTAATATCTGTCCCTTCCCGGGCTTAAACAATGTAGGAAATAAATTTTGTTTTTTTTAATTTGTTCTTCAAATTATATTTTTGTTTAATATGCCAAGTTTTTTAATAACTACTACACTCAGACGAACGCATTTCAAAATTAATAGAGAGTATCATCATCAGGCTTTGATGCATACGGTATTGCATCACAATGTGGAATGCAGTTTACCAATGTGTAATTCAAAATGTTTCACCACTGTAGTAATGCAGGTTGCAGTAGTTTAGACAAAAACTTCTAATCTGAACGTAAAAAATCTATAATCAAAACATGAAAAATTAACTTCACTTAAATTTAGATACCCTATTTCCCACTCAGGAACGCTATGAATGTAAATGTAAATTGTGTTGAATTCTTACTGTAATATTTAACAATATTATAGCTGTGATACAGTAAAAAATAAAAAATAAAAGTTTTACTTAAATTTTTAAACCTTATTCTCTTCGAAGGGGTGATGTAAACACATCAGAAAATTATTACCTACGTTTAACTTCGGGTATAAATAGTTCTCATCTCGGAAAAAAAATACATTTTAAAATTTAAGTTATGTAATTCCCCACTAAGTTCGCTACCTGCGTAAAAATAGCTATCCACTAGAAAATTTTTACTAAAATATAAAATTGACCAAAGCAAAAACTTATTCTGAAAATATCCTTTTTATTTCCACTATGACACCATATTCACCTTTTTAATTTTTGGAAAAAAAAAAAAAAAAAAAAAAAAAGGAAGAAAAACTAGCTCAGTTTAATATTTCACGTGAAAATCTTTCAACTAAAAAGAAATAAATTATTATTACGGCTTTTGAAATTCTTGCAACAATGAAGTATAAATGTTACATTTTTTATGAAAAATGTCCGTTGATTTTCAATGAAAAAAGCGAAAATTGGAATTATTAAGAAAAATATTTGAATAATGTAAAACAAAATGGCCCATGTTTCTCTCTGGGTTATAATTCGCCCATATGCAAAGGCATGTTACCATTCGTTTTGACCCTGACGTCAGGCAAACTTTTTTACACTTTAAATTTGTAATATCATTAGAATTAGTAAAGAATAAAAAATGAGTGGCATCAGGGACTAAAAAGGTGGGAAGAAAAAATGAGAAAGTTATGATCTCCATAGGCTTTTTCATGTTAAATTAACATTGAGAAGTGACACTGGAAATAAATAAGTATTGCGCTGCCGCGCAATACTTAAATAAAATTATTTAAAATACTTTAAAATACCTTAAAAATACATAAAAAATAAAATTAAAATCCCAAATCTTTTTCGGTCAAATTCACACGGCGATCGTCAGTGGTTATTTAAATGTTGCTATTTCTCTTTGAGTTTATTCGTCAAAGAGAGATCATTGTAATTTAAGGGTGGTATGGAAGATGAGTTGAGAGGAAAGGCTATTCAAATTTTTAACAAAACAAATTTTCATCTGCTATGTAGCAATTGTTTCCAGACTCCATGGATGTCACATGACAAGGCATCTTTACATACAATGTCTTTGTTGGAAATTATTTCAAGGGATTTTCTTATAATTGCTTCCGCGTAATTACTTGTACGAAAGATAGTTTTGGATTTATTGAAATCTACATTTATAACTACATAGTAGATGAAAACTTGTTTTGTTAAAAATTTGAATAGCTTTTCCTCTCAGCTCATCTGCCATACCACTCTTAAATTACAATGGTCTCTCCTTGATGAATAAGCGCAAAAAAAAAATAAATAATAATAATAATAATAACATTCAAATAACCACTGACTATGGCTATGTTAATTTCGCCGAAAACGTTTTGGGATTTTAATTGGATTTGTAATATATTGTTAAGGTATTTAAATGTATTTTAAATAATTTTATATTATATATATGCACATAAAAGCAATTTTAATATGTTTTATTTGTGCTTTGTACGAATTTTAATTATTTACTCAAGGTGAAATTAGCAATAGAATTTTAACATTCCTTTATTAAAAAAATTATTATTAGTAAAATGACATTCGTTTCTTTAACATTATAATTAACATACTCAGATGTTAATGGAAAATATTTAACCGAAATAACTAAGTTACATATAATTTGTCATAAAGATTATCATGAGTTAACTCATGCCATTAGATCCCACACAGAAGAGTTTTACTTACACCGAAATGATTCACAATGTGTTTTGACGTTATACAAAATAACCCTCTTTTATTGTGCCAGAAAACAAGACGAAAAAAAGCCTGTTAAAGGTATAGATAGTGATAAAAAAACAAAAAAACATTCAATATGATCTCGAAATTGAAGATATACTACACTGACCTTCAAAAGTTAAGGAACAAGGACTGGATGCTTTCGACTGTACACGGTTTGTCGAATACCTACCAAAATTATTGGAGAATAATTCTTGAACTTCTGGGATGTAAAAAACATGTTTGATTTTATATTTCTCGGTGAAGATTTAGTCGGAAGGACAGCTAGGGGGCTAATAATAAATTTAATAATAAAATAATATTTGCGATCACGTAAGTAACAGAAAGAATGCTGAAAATGGTTTGTCACTGTGTTAAATGACTATTTGGGTGCTGTTCAACGTTTGTGTGCATTTGTGTAAACATAGTACTCATATTAGTGAAGACGTTATTGTGTCTGTGAAAAATTCAAAAGTTTTTCGTTTATAGCATGCAGAGTTTTCAACCAAATTTAACACGACTTTTCGAAAACCTGACAAAGAACAGTAGCAACAGTATATTGCAATTAAAACTTGAATACTTGATGAGATATGGGCATCTGTATGAAATAATTTTTAACTGCGCATGCGTGGGAGATCCTAAAATTTTTATTATAGAATTTGGTAGACAGCTAATTAGGGCAACTTACATAAAAAGTCCAGTCAAATATTGTGAAAACTCAGAAAGATATACTGAGCTGATTGAAAAATTGTGGAAAATCCCTTATAATAAAGCTATTTTTAGAAAGCAACTCCCTATTGCCCCTATATTTGTGAATTTTTGCGATATTTGACTGGATTTTTTTATGTAAGTTGCCCTAAATAGTTGACTACCAAATTATAAAATAAAAATTTTAGAATCTTCCACGCATGCGCAATTTAAAATTATTCCATACAAATGCCCATATCTCATAAAATATTCAATATATTCATGTTTTAATTGCAGTACTGTTGCCACTGTTCTTTCTCAGGTTTTTGGAAAGTTGTGTTAAATTTGGTTGAAAACTCTGTACACTATAATGAAAAAACTTTGGAATTTTTCACAGACACAATAACATCTTTACGAATATAAGTACTATGCTTAGACAAACGTACACAAGCGTTGAACAGGACCCAAATAGTCATTTAACACTGTGACAAACCATTTTCAGCATTTGCTGTTACATAGGTGATCGCAAATATTATTTTATTATTAAATTTATTATTAGCCCCTAATTGTGCTCCCGACTAAATCTTCACCGAGAAATATGAAATCAAACATGTTCTATACATCCCAGAACTTCAAGAACAATTCGCGAATAATTTTGGTAGATATTCGACAAACCGTGTACAATCGAAAGCATCCAATCTTTGTTCCTTAACTTTTGGAGGCCAGTGTACTATAAACATTTATACACAGTTTTACAAGAAAAAGAACTGTTAAAGTACGGCTTATTTAATTTTTTGGAACACAAAAACATAGCTATATACCTGAATCAGAGCTATTATTTTACATAAAATGTTCATGTATGATCATACAATGCATAAACTTTTGTTACTATTTTTACATTAATTTGTTGCTAATACAGTCGAATCTCTATTTAACGAAGTCGCTAAATCCCAGAAAAAAGTTCGTTATATGGAAAATTCGTTAAATAGAGATTCACCTTTTAAAATACTTTAAACTACATAAAACAGATTTTAAATTCATAAACACTAAATATTTTTACTAAAAGTAATTAATCACATTTTTTTTATAAATTATTTCGATTTGTTTTATTGATTTTATCCACCAATATCCATCATCAATTCATTTTTTCTATGTGTTTAAATCTTTGAAATCTGCAAGGAAAACAAAACATTGTCCAGGAATACACTGTATTTTCTGTTTAAAGTAAATAGTTTTACATTAAAATTAACAAATTTTAATGACATTATCGCATTTATTATTATTATAACAAATAATTTTAACCATACATTAACATATGCGTCCTTAAATTTAATTTCTGAAAAACTGTTAATTTTGCCTGAGTTTTTTATTTAAAAGTGTTTTCTCTCATAATACGTCTCGCATCTTCGCAGTGCACCAAAAACCTCTTCATGCGTATTTTCTTCGGACTAGAATCCGCGTCGGTTGTTTCAAATGATTTTAAAATTTCCTCATACGAAGTTTCGTTAATTCCTGCATAATGATCATTTCCATCATCATCATATTCGTCTTCATCGCAATTCATTGCTGTATTGTTTTTATTTTTCACACTGTCGAAAATATCCAATTCGGATAGAGTTTCCGAGGTCTCAATTTCAGAATTAAGTGAAATACACTCATCAATCAGCACATCATGATTAATTTCTTCTTTTTATCTCACTGTATCCACATTTTTTTAAGTTACTCTAAGGGATTATCGTCTTCGTCCTCCATACTTACCAAATTCTCACTGCTGACAAATTAGGCGCCTGGTAAAACCAGTTCAAGACCACTGAACATCATAAAATGTGTTTAAAGAAAGAATAAGTTTGAAATGTCCAGAAATATTTTAAGAAATGGGGAGAGAAAGAACTTTTGATCACAAGAAAAAGTTCGTTAAATAGAGAGTGCACTTCGCTATTTGGAGGTTATTTTACGAAGAAATTCGCAAAATGTTCTTGGTTCCAAGGAAGAGTTCGCAAAATAGAGAAATTCGCAAAATAGAGGTTCGTTAAATAGAGGTACGACTGTATTCACAAATTGTTACACAGAATACATTTTGCCCAAAAAGAAGCAATGTACGATCACGTGATTTGAAAAATGGAACATTTCTATCTTTTATAAATATATATATATATATATATATATATATATATTTTTTTTTTTTTTTTTGACTGAAGTAGCGTTAAAAGTAGCGTCAGCGCTCGCTAGAATCCACTGTTTTCTTTTTAATCGTGGCACTCGCTACAATGTATTTTTCAAAATGTAGCGTGTTACACTAGAAATTACTACAAAAAATTAGCGACTACTGTAGGACCTCTGTTTAAGTCACTAATTTTGAAAATAGACGCTAAGTGCATGAAAGTTATCTAAATTCCAGATAACATTCATGACATAGCAAATTATAAATAGTGGGTTGTGCATGTATCCCTTTAGGGGGTAGCGGGGTCTGGTACATGATATCATAAGATATCTCTGGGTGGAGGAAGAGTTTGTCTTTTGATAATGTTATTATTTTCGATCCAACCAAAATTTCCCTTTTTTTTTGTAGTTTTTTTGTTACATCAATATAGTCTGTTATCCTTTTTTTTTTTTTTCCCTTTAGTCTGTTAGCTATTTTTATGAAAGTACACAGTTATTATTAAAAACCATTTAATGATTTCATTCCAAAATATTTAATATCCTAAACTTTCGCTATTCCTATTCTTCTGCCATATGCACATATAATTCATTGTTAGAGAAATCAGTTTCGAAATGACACTTGTCATGTTTATTAGTAAAAAATTGGGAAGAATGTTGTCCTCCTGTTTTATTTATAATACAGGATGTCCGAGCTAAAAGTATCCAAAAGTTATGGCTTATTATTACAGAACTATCCATTGGAACATAATAGACTGATCCTCTGTGGATTGGAAACTGCTCCAAGAATTTTTGGGACTCCACCATACTATCACAGAGAGGTTAGGGATCATCCATATATGATGTCACACTTTTTTTCAATATTTTTGACCCCCTTCCCCCCCTTTGTCACAAAGTGTCACACATCACCATATCGCCTCCCCCCCTCCCCCCTCTTGTCACATGTCACGCTATATTACATAAAAATATATACTTGCAGTTCAAAATCAAAGTACTATGTTATAGATGATATTTAAAATTTTATTTTGAAACTTTTAACTATGTGTTTTAACGACATTTGTGAGCATAATAATAAAAATGATTCATGCACTTATTTTGTATGAAATAAGATTAAGATTTACAACAAAAAACATAATTAATATACAATAGTAATAAAATAGTAATTGAAAGAAAATTTTAAAAAAAGTAATATTTCGGAATTTGAAATGGAATTTAATATATTTGGCTTTAAATGTTATCTTTACTGTATGAACACAAAATACTTTAATTTCAAAATATCTTTAAAATTTAATCTGCTGATTTTTAATGCTTTTATTTTAACCAAAATTTGTGATGTCACACTTCTTCTTACCCCCTCCCACCCTATTGTCACAAACTGTCACAATTTCATGAGCCCCCTCCCCCCCCTCCAAGCATGACATCATTTGTGGATGGCCCCTTACCGCGTTTTTGAATATGACATTTCCCTGGCCGGCAAGGTCTCTGGTTTTGACTTCATTAGACATTTTTGCTTGGGTATTCATCAAATCCGTTGTGTATCTCTCTATTCTAAAAAAAAAGTAACTTACGCTGTCACCGCCGCCGCCGGTTTTGAATTTTTTGTTACCGGAAGTCTTTCTCCGCTAATATTAAGAAAAATATTGCATACAAAAATATGAAAATCGGCGGTATTATAGAGAAATGTTTGATAAACACGCTGATGCAGACAGTTTTCAAATCGAATAATGATTTTAACAGCTATTTAATGCTAAAGTTGGACAAAATCGTTCCATTAAAAAAGTTTTATAGTAGCAAAAACTATACATGGGAATTAATTCATTTTTAGATCATTTTATAAGTTAAAATTTCCCAGTGTGCAGACTGCATTCACTTTTTTAATTTGACTGATTTTTTTAGGTTTTATTTCTGTTTTAACTTCAAATTTTCAGCATTTCGAGAGATATTTTTTACTTATTTTGGGAAATGTTATTAATTTAAACTGCTGCCAACTGTATAAACAGCGCAAATAATAATGTTTGCTTCAAATTAAAAAATTATTTACACGTAACTATTGTTAACAGAAAAAAAACTTTCAAATTAGAATTAAATAATTACGTGCGAAAAGCAGGAACTTACTGAAAATTACTTCATAAAAACTATATTTACACTTGAATTTTATAAGGATGTTGTAAAATAATAAATTCATTAACATACGTTAGAAGTCTTAAATAGGAGAAATTATGTCACATTTACGTCACATTACACTTATTACGTAAAATGAACAAAAAGTAATAGTGCAAAACAGTTTAAATTTAAAAATTGCGCGAGACATGAATTTGATATTTTGAGATTATATTAATAAGATTAATATTAATTTTATTGAACGCGTTTAGACTGCTTTCGAGCGATTATTTAGTAATCTCTCTATTCTAAAAAAAAGTAACTACCGCTGTCACCGCCGCCGCCGCCGCCGCCGCCGCCGCCGCCGCCGCCGCCGGTTTTGAATTTTTCGTGACCGGAGGTCTTTCTTCGTTAATATTGAGAAAAATAATGCTTACAAAAATATGAAAATCAGTGGTTTTATACAGAAATGTTTGATAAACACGCTGACGCAGACAGTTTTCAAATCGAAGAACTATTTTAAGAAATATTTAATGCTAAAGTTGGACAAAATCGTTCCACTAAAAAAGTTTTATAGCAGCAAAAACTATACATGGCAGTGTAATCATTTTTAGATCATTTTATGCGTTAGAATTTGCCGGAGTGCAGAGTGCATTAATTGTTTTATTTTGACTCATTTTTTCAGGTTTTAATTCTATTTTAAATTCAAATTTTCAGCATTTCTAGAGATATTTTTTACAGATTTCAGAAAATTGTACTAATTTAAACTGTTGCCACTGTATAAAAAGCGCAAGCAATAATGGTTGCTTCAAATTAAAAAATTATTTACTCGTGACTATTATAAACAGGAAAAAAACTTTCAAATTAGAATTAAATAATTATGTATAAAAAGCAGGAACTTATTAAAAATTACGTCATAAAAAGTATACACGTGAATTTTAAAAGAGAAAGGATATTGTAAAATAATAAATTCATTAACATGCGTTAGAAGTCTTAGGAGAAATTACGTCATATTTACGTCACATTATAGTTATTACATAAAATGAACACAAAATAATATTGCAAAAAAGTTTAAATTTAGAAATTGCGCTAGACATTTATTTGATATTTTGAGAATTAATTTAAAATGTCTCATTTAAAAGAACTTTCTTTTCGCTTTGTTAAAAAATACCAGGAGACAAAGACTCTGTTTATTTAATTCCTTTTATATTAGCTTATTTTGAAATGTTGTTACACGTGACTACGTCATCAAGTTATTTTTATTTCGACGTTTTATTTGTATTTTTATTAATGTTGTACGAATTTATTTGTTCTTTCGTTATTTAAAATAAAAATTATGTCAATTTGTATAATTTGGCGAGTGGTTTGGCGATTTATATAATTTGGCGAAATGGGTCGACGGGATAATCAAGTAGTACCGCAGCGGATTTGGCGTTAAAATTCCCCAATCAAAGAGAAATGAATAGAAATTCGTTTATAGGGAGATCGCCACTGTTTTTTAAATTATATTCCAATCGTTCGAAATCTTTTTAAAGCCGATCAAATTAGCGTGCATTTAGTAACTGCGGTGTCTGGACGGGGGTTGGCGAGCGTAGCTCGTAGGGGGCCGAGCCCCCTAGTGTAATAAAAATAAAAAAGATTACAAGCTGAAAATGAAGTGTCATCAACAAAAAATATGATTTGAAAGAGAAAAATCTGTGAAGCAGAAAATAAAGAAATTGCTGAAATGGTTTAGTTAAGATTCGTTAACCTTCTGTATCGTTTCCGTCAAAAGAAGGCATTGGTATTTGTAAAATATATTTGCATTTTGATGCAGATTTGCTTATTATATTAGCTTATTTTGAAATGTTTAATTGATTTTATTTAATCAAAGACGAAAACAGCCATTGTATCTTTTAACAGCAGCTGATTTTTCCTTAAAATTCTTCAATCGAAGAAAAAGGAATAGAAACCTATTTATAGGGAGATCGCCACTGTTTTTTAAATTATAATTCAATCTTTCAAAATCTTTTTAAAGCCAACCAAATTAGCGTGCTTTTAGAGACTGCGGTGTCTGAACGGGGGTTGGCGAGCGTAGCTCGTAGGGGGCCGGGCCCCCTAGTAAACAAAAAATTACTGTGGATGACTTGAAGAGGTATATCATTCAAGCAACTCGTCTAATAACTCCTGATATGCTACGAAATACTTGGGGAGAACTGGATTACTGTTTAGACGTTTGTTATTCTACAAAAGGTGCACACATCGAAATCTATTGATATTACCCTTTAACCGTTTGGCCCGGATTTTTCCGTTTCTAGAAAACATGTTAAAATGGTTGTAGATTAAAATATTTTAAACCTAATTTTATTTTGAACCGTATATAGAAAGAAGTGATATTAAAGATATTATAGCATTAAACTGCGATTAAAAAAATATATATCCTGGAATTTACAAGCATTTTTATAAAAATACAGTAAAACACTCGGACGGTGAAAGGGTTAAAACTTGGTGAGAGGTTCTTTCTATTTAAATATTTTTTTAAAAATTTCTAATGGGTAGTTCAGTAAAAATAACCCATAACTTTTGGATACTTTTAGCCCGGACACCCTGTAAGTTCTGCTTAACCCCTTCTTGCTCAGGGATCAAGTGCAAGAAGGTAATATTACTGTTAAATGCATCATGTAATAAAAAGCTGTTATTAAATACTTTTAAATAGTAAGTATTTCTTTAAAGTGTTATGATATAAACTTATTTCATATAGTATACTAATATTTTATTAACGTCTTTTCTTCATTTAAATCAGTAAAGTAAGCGAATAATAAATGTATAACCATATCAGTATTTCATTGCAGACGTATAAAAAGAAAAACAAAGAAATTGTAAAAATTAAAAGAATTTTCAGACATTGATAACGATATCATTAAAGGAGGCGGAGGGGGAGCGGTGTTCGAGGAATGATAACATATGATATCGTAAGGGAGGGAAGGGGTCCAAAGTTGCCAAAAATTTGATAACATTATACAAGTACAGCCCCTAGGAAGAACAGTGTATAAGTCATACATTCATAAAAACTGCCTCCAGATTATATTATGTTAATTTAGAATTCATATGAATACTTCTAGTTTGTTCCTTTGTTGAAGAAAATGTAGCTGGCATCAGTATGATTTTAATGGTTTCAAATATAAAAATCTTTAGAAAAGAGTAGCAAAACTTTTCATGCTTTGATGCAATAATTAAGATTATTTAATAATGAAGGAATAATTTTAACAAGAAATCAGCAAATGAAAGCAATCGATTAAAATAAAGTATAAAAGTGACTTACTAGCTGGGCAACAGCAGCGACAAGGAGCATGGCGAAAACAATGAAAACCTGAAACAATGCATACAAAGAATTCATAAAGATATTTTCGTCAAAAGTTTTTTTTTTTTTTTTTTTTTTTTTTTTTTTCGTATAGTTACTTTTTTGTATAAACTTTACCTTTTAAAAGACATTTCAGGCTTTTAAAGTTACATAAAAACTAAACTATATTGATAAATTAGACTGAGTTTGATTTACTTCAAAATATTGTATAAATATACAGGGTGTTGCCGAAATCGTTCGACGAATTCAGAGGGCTGGAACAGATGTCATATTCGCCCCATATTGGCGCGATTTTTTTCTGTCGCCAATATCATATAGGCAACAGGTACTTAACTTGCGCCAAAGTATCGTTATTTTGCTTGATGTGGTAACCCGGATTATGTTGTTTATGCTGTTGATGTTTTCGCCAAATTGGCAACCGAAAAAGATCGCACCAATATGGGGCGAATATGACATCTGTACCAGAGGGCTGATAGTAGGCATCAAGAGGATGAAAAATTACCATAGAACGTGGAGTCGCAAACTTCCTATTCAATCAAAAATACAGGGTGCTCTACCCAAACTCAACTTGTGTTGACAGCGATCACTTTCAGAAAACTGAAGTATAGATACTTTTAATAGACATGTTCACCTTTGTTTTAAATGTGATACCATCAAAAAAGTGGTAGAAGTTTCATTTAAAGTGCCACCAGTATGCACTTGACGACCCACATTTTGGACTGCGATTTTCACTTTATAATCTGTTATCGATTGCTTGAGCACCTTTTTTCCCCAGAACCTTTCGTCATGTTATCTCATTTCATATAAAATAAGGTACATATCGTTACATTTTCATTGTAATATTTTTATTTGCTCAAAATAATTACCGTCAACCGAAATTGAGTTAGGATGAATGACCCTGCGTTTGTGACTAAATAAATGGTTTGCGATCCCATGTTCTATGGCAATTTTTCATGTTCTTGATGCCTATTATCAACATCAACCCTCAGAACTTGTCGGTCGAATTCGGCAACACCCTGTATATATGTGTGTGCAGGGTGGTTAAAAAAACCATGTCCAAGCGTCACATATGGATGTGTCAGGTCATGAGGAGCAAGAATTATATAGGAACTGGGGATCGGTAACGCGATCGTGATGATGCAATTGCGTCGTGACCGTGACGCAAAGGAAAGGTAGCAAACGGTGTAAAAATACTTTTGTTTTTCAAAAACGTTAATCAAAGTACAAAATTTCATATGAAAAATGTTACAACCCATAACAAGTGCTCAAAATGTGCCGCATTAGCCGTGATGCATGCTTCACATCGGCGTCGTATGGAATCGCGAATACGTTCCAATCGGCCCTGTACTGTGGCCACCGCGATCCCTTGACCTAAACATATTGGATTTCTACCTTCTTAAGTCTCTTGTGTACGAGACACCCGTTTCATTGGCCATGGAGCTCATGGCACGGGTCGCTGAAGCGGCGGCATGTGTGCGGGAGACTCCTGGCCAACTGGAGCGTGTTCGCGATTCCATGCAGCGACGATATGAAGCATGCATCACTGATAATGAGGCTCATTTTGAGCCCTCTTTATGAGTTGTATTTTTATTCTTCCTTATTAAATTAAAAAGTTTTAATTTTTAATAATTAGTTATTTTGGATGCAATTAAACCACAAACTTCGGATATTTAAATTATGAAAATTATTTCATAAACAGGGTGCCTACAATTTCAAGGGAAATACCAGTATTTTGTTATAGAAAAACTGGACTTATGTAATCGCGCGATTCCATAAGGCAATTTTTTCTCCAAGTAAATACTGGTGTTTATCTGAAGTAAAGTCAGGGAAATTCCTTGACCTGTAGGAACCCTGATAATGTTAATACAAGGATTAGAATTTTAAGATTTATTTTTCAAAAACAAATTGTGTCATAACTTCAGATCCAAATAATAAAATGTAGGAGTTTAATGCACGTGTATGTATGTTTATATAATTCTCACATTTCCCCATTTATGTGATAATATATACATGCACATACACATGCATTAAACTCAAAGTGTCCGGTGTTAATTGGATGACTAAAGCACTAGACAGGAAACATTGGAAAATCTGAGGGAGATCTACGTCCAGCAGTAGATTGAAAACGGTTGGTGATGATGATGATGATATTCTCATATTTAATCAAATTTAATATTAGTTCAGTTTGTCATTCTTATTTATTCATGTCAAACATCTCAACAAATATTAATACGAAGATTAACATTTTACGATTTATTTTTTTAAACAAATTATGTTATAACTTCATAGCCAAATAATAAAATTGTAGGAGTTTAATACATGTGCATGTGTATATTGTGTATGCATATATTCTCATATTTAATAAAATTTAATATTAATGCAGTTTATACATTCTTATTTTTTCATGCAAAATATCTCAATAAATTTTAATTGGTAGAATGGATTTTTTTTTATAGCATTAACAAAAGCATAATTACATGCAATTTGTTAAACTTTTAATTATTTGCTCTTATGTTTTTGTATCTGATTAAGTAACTAAATCCACTCGCCTTTCGCATGTGATTAGGTAATTAAACTCACTAGCCACCATACGCGATAAAACGCCAAGAAATGCGTCCGAAAGTAAATGTCGCCTAGCGTTTAGGCAATTACATGGCCACATAAGTCAGCCCGCATTATAATAGTAGTTTCAGAACCAATGGTCCGATTTTCATATTGTGTTTAAGTGTCTTTCTGAAGTTGGTACAGTTTCATTATAATTAGAATCTTAAAGTTATACCTTTGTCTGCATGTATGTTTTCCTGTCTTTTTTTTTAAGTGCGTTCGTAATTATATAAATACGTAGCACCTATACTCGTCGTTCGATCTGTCTGTCTGTCGTCCGTCTGCATATAACAGAGCAAAACTTCCCAACCAAATGGTCTGAAATTTTAAATATATAATTGTTGTAAAAATGTTTCCGGTCATTTCAAATTTTAAGATAATCGGATGTATGGTTTAATTAAAGGAACAGTCAAAATTTTCCGTTATATAACGGCCAATGGGAAAAAATATTTCAAGTGCATTTTAATGATGTTACAGCCTTTCGATCAAAATGAAATTGATATGCACTTATGAAGTGCACTAAATTATACATTCAGTACAATATGCAGTGCAAAAAATATTGATAAAACTAGTTGCAGTACGAACGCACCTCATTTGCCACGTTTGACGTGCAATTTTCAACTTTTTACTTTCTTCTATCTTCAATAGAAGAAAGTATTGTAAACGAAATTTTTTTCGACTTCCGGTTTTCGACGGATTTACATGTTTTAGGGGTCAGAGATTCCAAAAAACATGTTTATAGAAAATGTCTATCTGTCTGTGTGTCCGTCTGTCCGTCTGTCCGTCCGTCCGTCTGTCCGTCTGTCTGTCGCCATTGTACCATCAAAAAGTGTATGAAGTTATGCATAGAATTAAACCAAAATTTTATTTTATGTTTTTGGCTATGGCAAGCAGGTCCTCCTGGAATTTGGAAAAAATTCGCCGGTAGGGGGCGCTGATATAGCAAGTTTTGTGCGATTTTGAATATTGTACCATCCAAAAGTGTATGGAATTATGCATGGAATTGAACCAAATTTTTATTTTAAGTTTTTGGATATGGCAAGCAGGTCCTCCCTGAATTTGGAAAAAATTCACCGGTAGGGGCGCTGTAAATGCGATTTTTGTGCGATTTTTAATATTGTACCATCCAAAAGTGTATGAAGTTATGCATAGAATTGAACCAAATTTTTATTTTAAGTTTTTGGCTATGGCAAGCTGGTCCTCCCTGAATTTGGAAAAAATTCACCGGTAGGGGGCGCTGTAATAGCGATTTTTGTGCGATTTTGAATGTTGTACCGTCCAAAAGTGTATGAAGTTATGCATAGAATTGAACCAAATTTTTATTTTAAGTTTTTGGATATGGCAAGCAGGTCCTCCCTGAATTTGCAAAAAATTCGCCGTTAGGGGGCGCTGTAATAGCGATTTTTGTGCGATTTTGAATATTATACCGTCAAAAAGTGTATGAAGTTATGCATGAAATTGAACCAAATTTTTTTTAAGTTCTTGGCTATGGAAAGGAGGTCCTCCCTTAATTTGTAAAAAAATCGCCCGTAGAGGGCGCTGTAATAGCGATTTTTGTGCGATTTTTGCGCCATTTTGAATATTGTACCGTCGAAAAGTGTATGAAGTTATGCATAAAATTGAACCAAATTTTGTGTGTTTGTTTTTCGTTATGTCACGAAGGTCCTCCCTGAATTTGGAAAAATTCTGCCGGTAGGGGGCACTATAATTGCGATGTCTGTACCATTTTCATTATTGTACCATCGAAAAGTGTATGAAGTTATCCATATAATTGAACCAAATTTTTTGTGCATGTTTCTAGCTATGGCAAACAAGTCCTCCCTGAACTTGAAAAAATTCCGCCAGAAGGGGGCGCTATAATTCCGATCTCTGTGCCATTTTCATTATTGTACCATCGAACAACGTATAAAATTATGCATACAATTGAACCAAAATTTTTGTGCTTGTTTTTGGCTTTGGCCAACAGATCCTTGCGCGGTAAAGGGGCTCTGTGCTAGCGATTTATGTATACTTTTCTTGATTTTTCGTTGTTCTATTGTGCATCGGCGGCTCATGCAGCGGCGGGAACTCGCTACCTGCTAAGCCGGCTATTCGCAAACAGCTGATAACAACAAAATAAGGAAAAATTAATAATTTTAACAAATATCATGATATAGATTAACTCGTTTTTAGTCCGTTTAATTGACTTGAGCAGAAATTTAAGATGAAAATCAAAGTTGGTATAGTATTGAACTAATAATATTGAAGTATTAACATGTGTAACAAGGTTTTGAAATATTAAGATGTATAAGATAGAAGAAAGTTTTGGGATTGGCACATCCAACTAGTTTTTATTTAGAAATTTCTAACTTTCGTAAAAATTGACCAGTTATCATCAAGTAATTTTATATGTTGTTAAAGTACACAGCACTACTTTACATTTTTTAAATTCACGTATAGTTTTTTTCTACAGAAGAATTTCAAAACTTTTAACATATCATCGTCTACTCCGCGGAAAATAGAAGGTGGTATCGACAACAATGAGATTTAAAATGAATGTGGATTAGAGTTTTGCATGAAATCGGGTAACCCAACTTCACACGAACCCTACCGGACCAGTGGCTCTGGTCAAAAATTCGATTCTAAATGTACATAAATGTTTTCGCTGTGTTTTGACTTTTGCATGTGGAATTGACTCTAAATATTTCGGGTTCGGTTTTGAATCTTGTAAGTTGGGTTTGGTAAAAAATTTTTTTTCAAAAGAAAGTCCAAAATAATTTTTAAAGGTGAAAAAGCTATACATTAATAATAATACTAGTAAACAGGAATTCTGCTTTTTAAGAATTTAGCGTCGCCCCTGGTGAAAAAAAATATATGTATGCATAAATAGTACAAAACACATTTCAATTTGAAGACTTAAAGTACACTCTTTTATTTTATGTCAAATGACGTCATTTGCATCCGCTTAAGAATTCCACATTTACGATCCACTTTTAAACATCTACAGTAAAGCATGCATAGGACGTCACTATCGCAAAATAATACACAAATGCAGCAAAAAGATGCCGTCATTAAAGAACTCGACAAAAAAAAAAAAAGGCTATCTCATGATTCATAGGCCTTCATTTGTTTGTAACATTAATATAGATACTTAAAATTAAATATAGTTTATAATAGCTCTATGTTTTAACAGAAATCATTCGTTTATATTTTTTTCAAAAAAGCACGTATTTTAATTACATTTTCTGTCGGTTGTTATGAGAAAATGGCAACAAAAATATATATTTACTATTTTAGAACTACTATTTTTCCTTTACTTTCTACAGAAATGGAGTTCCGTTGCCAATATTAAGCAAATGGCTCTAAAACTACAAACAAATTAATATTTCAAAAATAGATGGAGATACATTTTTCAAACAAATAGCATTTAAAAGTACAGTTTTTTCCCAATATGACGGTATATAAATTGAAAATGTGTGATGCTTAAAAGCTTTAAAAAATGCGGTAGAGTATTTAAACAGACAGTGATCTGTTTGTTTTACGGCTGGCTTATACAGCGCAACGTTATTTTTTGGAGACGACATAAAATAAGCTGGGGGAAAGAAATAGCATACCGGGGGCTAATAAGAATATGAACGAGTGCAAATATGTTCATTTTTCTACATAAAAGATAAAATTTTCAGTAATCTAATTACAGAGTATATTTTCATATTTGAATTAAAATATGGATTAATTTTCTTTCATTTCTGGTAACTGGTTGAAGTGCGTCGAAGTAGGGTTGGTACAACCCGACCCATGCAAGGCTCTAATGTGGCTAACAATAGAGGGTTACCACGAAACACGAAAGCAAGAAACAATTCCGTGAAGTCAGTTTTGTTGTTAAAAATTACGTGTCATATGTCCCTATATAAAGCTTACAGAATCATATAAGATAATGATTGTCATACTTGTTTAATTGGAAGCACAGTAGGTATAACCATTTGTTATTCTGGAACATACCGCATAATATATCAGTCATGATAGCAATAAAGATATTTCCGATTGTTACATAAACACAATTAAATAGCCAGATGTGCGAAAACATCTTTAGGTAACTTTTAGGTAAACATGGCATAAAACACGTGTCGTATTTAAGCAATATTCTGTCTTTTGTTACTTTAATTACATACTTTAACCAATCTAGTTGAATTTAAACTGGCTCACCTTGAATAAGTTGATGTTTACATTAAAGAAAGTCATTTGTATGCAAAAAATTCTTCAATTCAAGTTCCAAATTTATATAAATCGGCGTGCAAACATGAACATTGGATAAAATTACAACTAAATATAATGTGCGCTTGATTTTTCTGAGGAGTGATTGTGAAAAAAATAAAATAAATAAATAAAAGGAGCTTTCGATTAATTCCTCTTTGAAATCGTAAAATGTTCTAAGTTACTCAAATCTTTCTGCAGTTATGTAAAAATGATTTCACTATCTAAAGCAGTTGTGTCCAATTGTATTATTTATATTACAGCTCGTTTATCAATTAACTCTAATAGACAGGAGGCGGTTGCACAAACAATCACTTCATAGATTTGACGGCTGAAATCCCAAGATTAGTTAAAAGTCGATTCGCGTAGTAAAATGCAACTGGTCTGCTAAGTCATATCGTTGTGGAAAACACCTGCAAACCTGATTGCCACCATTTTAAAGAAATATCCTAAAAAGCTTTTAAAATTAAAAGTAAAATATAAAAATGGAAATAAATTAAAAAATAGTTAGCACGGCACATCTACAAGTGAACAGCTTTCATTTAAAAAATAATAATTATCAAAATCGATTCAGTAGAAAGCTCAGGGCTGATGACTAAATAAGCAGCCTGGTCTTTTAAGTGTACAGATTAAAAATAAACAAACAATGATATGTTCTTCCATAATGATATGCACTTTTTTATGTTCCATAAAGAAAATATCAAAGATTCTTTTTGCAATGTTTTATTTCACGATTGGAAGAGGAGTTACCCTGGCCACCTAGATCTCTGAACATAACACCTTTGGACTCCTTTGTATGGAGACACGTGAAAAATATTCTTTACCAATCTCCAATTCGTGACACTGATGAACTGAAAAGTCGAATTACAGCACCCATCCACAGGGCTCGACTAAGGCTATGGGGGCCCCCGGGGCAAGCATCATTCTCCCCCCCCCCCCTTCTATATATCTATAGAATTCTTTTGGAATAGTGTGGAAGTGGCTAGTACTAAACTGCATACGTATTGTATGTATGCATAAATTTTGTACTCAGTACTGCTCTCATCTGTAAACAGGGTATCACAAAATGATGGTCACAACTTTAAGAAAAAATACTAGCAGGATAAAAGCAGAAAAAATAATAGATTGGTTGACATGAGTATTTTTCTTTTTTGCAAACTTTTACTTTGCTTATCTACGTATGTTATAAGATGTCTAAAATAAAATGCCCCAAATTGATCATAATGAATGGCTTTAACTTGCCACATTGCGAAGAAAACGTTAATAAAGAATTTCTTTTGAAAACAATAGAATACTAAGTTGTCATAATAAAATATTAATCATTAGTTTTTTAATGATATTGTTTGTTTTTTGCATGAGTGCAGGGGATACTGGAAGTAGAGAGGGGAAGAGGGACCGCACTTCTTCCTAAATGTTTGAAAATATAGAATTTTGGCTAATTTTAATCATTTGGCACCTTTTAATGAAAATCCTGATTACTCTTATGGGGGGGCCCCTTAAGAAAGGGGGGGGGGGGTTCTGCAATGTTTCATAGAACGCGGTTAGAAGTCTGGTATAGACTCGATGTGTTGTGCGCTACTAATGGTGCTGACATTGAAATCGTGGAATAAAACATTGCAAAAAAAAGAAAGATATTTTCTTTATGTAACATAAAACAACCGTAAGTGCATATCATTGTTTATGTTTAATTATTTTTAAAAGTGTAAAGATACATTTCGGACACATTGTAAATTTTCGTTCGTGGTATATATATTATATTTTCCTAGATTAACACTTTCAGGCGAAAGTAATCGTGCTTCTGTAACATTGAATTCACACCGGAATTTTCGAAAAATTTTATTTGAATCAAAGGAAATGCAATTTTGCAATTTTCTTTATTTTTTCTTTTTTTTTTACGAAAGTTATAAAAACAAAATGTAATTAAAAGATTCTGGTGCAAATATTGATTAAAACTAGGCGGGATATAATATATCCGATCGCCCCTCAAAGGGTTAAGAAACTTATGTCTTTTTCTAAACTATTAACTTTAAAAATATGTAAATCCCCAAATGGCGATCACTGGAGGAAAATGTGTTAATAGATAGAAAATGAAGTTAAATCGCTAGTTAACTGAAACTGAAAAGAATTAATTCAAGAAGGTTTTAAGATGAATTATCACTCATATGTCGATCTTGCTTGCTATTTTAACAAAGACACCAAGGGAACTACTTACCTTCATTTTGAAAATAGGGTGTCAGGCAGGAACTTCAGCTGGGAACTAAAAAACTTAAAAGCTATGGGTGAAAGAGAAAATTTTTGGGGAAATATATATACATGACTGTGGTGATAAAACTGTCACTTATAATTAAACACCAGCCACAGAGAATACTAAAATTTTTATCATTATAGGAGACGAGACTCAAATATTCTTTTTCTTTTTTGTGATTTTTTTCCTTTGAATGTCTTAAAGCAGAGCTTTTCATTTCGCCTTGAGATTTTTTCTCTTTTTCGGAACAGTTATGAATTATCTTGATTGGGATACTAGGGATGCAAGTCGCGTACAAGGGATTTTACTCCAAACTTAATATCAGTGTAGAAAATGTAACGGGGACGTTTGGAATTTCGATAATGCGGCAATTCAAATATTGTTGGAGGGTTGCTCAAGTAATCATTTTAAAATAGTGGATAATTGAGATTCTCAATAATTAAAAAAATATTTATAAGAATTACTAATCATTCAAACTAATTTAGTGCTATTATCACAAAATCAGTCTTTATTTTTATTTATTTATTTATTTATTTATTTATTTTTATACAATATTTAAGATACTGAAATCTATAAAGTTAAAATTGTCAAACTGATGGGACAACGAGGGATTCAGAGGAATAATTTCCCTCCTGATTTAATAAAAAGTTTTCACGTTAAATAAATAGTCATGGAGTATCATTGCTTATAATCGCATTTTCATGTTATAAATCGGAAAAGTTACCGGGTGTCCTTAAATGGGCTGACTGTTTTTAAAATTCAATAACTTACAAATGATAATACCTATTTAAAAAATTCTTGCAGGAAGTTTATATAACATGAAAGGAGTTTTTTTAACTGCGATTTCCGATTTTAGTTCCAAATAGCAGCGATAGATGGCGCTGCAAGCAATTGGTTCTCAATGGAAGCCCAAAACCGAAATCACTCAGCATAATGTGAACAAAGGATATTAAACATGTGGTGTGGATCTCATTTGACTATACAATTTTATTCCTAGCGTTCGATTTTGAGCTCAGTCATGAGGAAGCACACTCCATATGTTTAACCTCCTTCGTCCGTATCAATGCTGGGTGATTTCGGTTTTGTTTCTCGATTGAGCCTCTCTTGTTGTTGCGCCATCTATCGCTGCGATTTGAAACCAAAACCAGGAATCGCAGTAAAAAACTCCTGACATCTCACACAAAACTCCTGCAAGATTTTTTTTTAAATAGCTGTTACCATTTGTAAGTTGTTGAATTTTAAAAACAGTCAGTCTGTTTTAAGATACCCGGTAGATATCTCGATGGCATTTTTTAATACTGATTTGAAAGAATAACACTGTGGGATGAAAATTTAAAAAATTAAATAAAATGAGTTCAAACAGTGTACAGAGTTGCTTTTTGAAAGACAAATTAACAAACATAATTTATAGAAAATAATATTTATAGAAAATAAAAATAATAGACTTTGAAAATGCTAATGACGTGATTTTAAAAAAATTGTCTTCATTTGACTGGGGAGGACTTGAGCTCCATGAGTCCGTCTCTTTTCTATGTCCTTGAAGACGTGGCGTTTTCTTGTATTTTACAAATTACAAAATCTAAAATCTTTCTAATTGTACACCTAAATCCTTGGATTGCAACGCGGCTTTACTATCCATAAAAGTGGGCGTTAGTGGGCAGTTGCTTAAAATTAGAAAAAAGATAATAATCCATAACAGTGGCGTAGCTAGGGGGGGGGGGCAAGGGGGGAAGGCCGCCCCGGACGCCGAGGCCTAGGGGCGCCAAATTGAAAAGGGTTTAAACCGAAATTATCTCGCATATTTTGACAATAAATAAAATTGTTGTTTTATTATTTTTTGTCTGCGTGTGTGAATGTTTTTTTTAGTAAGATATTTTGTTATATCCAAATAAGGAAGAAAGAAAAAGCCTGTGTAAATGTTTCTAGGTATGATTCAACGCACTTGGTACCTAAGATAATTATGTATCTGAGTTGAGGCGCAATGTAATTAAATAAGGGGCGCCAAATTGAGAAGAGCTTTAAACTGAATTTATTTCACATACTTTGAAAATAAATAAGAATTCTTGACCTTTCCTTTTGTGTGTGTGAATGTTTTGAAGAAATTCAGTGAATGTGGGAGAAAGGAGATATCCATAATTGTTAATCGCTGATGGAGGTCTCTAACCGTCTAGCCCCCAGTTTATAAATCAAAAGGCCTGTTGACGACTTGGAGTTACATTTCTGGTATCAAAAGAACATTGTTCATTTGTATAGTAGCTGACCTGCCCGTAGATTTTTCCAAACGGACCGCGAATGATTAAAACTTCTATCCATATTAAAATTTAAAAAATAATAACGAATCTGGCAAAATGAACCTCTGGGATGGGCCCCCACAGTCTTCGGCAGCGTAGAACGGATCTGTTACGCACGCATCTCTAATTACTAAAAACCTACATTCAAATTTATCTCTCTCAAAATGAATGTCCGGCACGGGTCCTTGCTTTCTGCGCCCCCGTATAGCAGGCGTGCTGTGCACGTGCCGGAAAATCTGAAGAAAAACGTTATATGAGTTGAAAGAAAAAATTAAGCAGGAAAAAGTTCCACAGTGAAAGAAAAAAATCAGACCCACGAAACCTCAGATAAAAATTTCCTCTGGCGGTGGAAGGTAGAACTAAAAACTGTAAGGCAGTCGAAAACCAAGTAGAATGAACTAAACCCATTTGAAATTGGATCCATAGAACCAGAGATGGGAATGCACCGTTAATGTTCGATAATTGTGGTAAAAGTATTTTGGAAAACATACTTTTAAATGTAAATAAGGAGGAGAAACCCTTGTAGACAAACTCTTAACTCATCTCACGGGACTCTTGACACAGAACTTCGGTTAAATTGATAAAATGCTTTTAAATTATGTTTTTAGTATTTGGCTACGTTTACTAATTAAGTCGATTCCCTACATGTCATATAATCTCTGATCCATCGATTTTCGGAAATTAAATGGAGAGGGCGGCCGAAAAAAATATCTCTTTTTGTTGCAGTTTTTAATGAATGTTTGTCCCTGTATGGTTCTTTCTCCGAACTTTTGTACTGTCGCCGTCATTTTTTTCAAAAAATTAAGAAAAATTATTGATCGAAAAATGTTATACACAGGTGTAAAACTTTTTTTGCATGTGCTCTGAAATTTTCAAATCTGTATCTTAATTAGTTTTCTTAATTTCCGCTGATTAGTGAAAGTTCTTAATTTCTTTCAATTCGGCTGTAGAATCGGGTTCAGATGTTCTCCCGCTTTTGACATTTGGTGAAAAAATAATCGCGTTTTTGACAAGTTTTTAATTAATATTCTCGGTTAATTATAAAAAATTTAGAAATCTGAGCCTCATGTGCATCAGGATCTGCATTAGACTACCCTCACCTAAATTTTCAGATTTGCACGAATGATAGATATTTCTAACCATCTTCATCCCACACATAGATTGGTTTTCACGTTGATTTTTGTGTTCTTAACATTTCATATGAGTATTATCGTGTAATAGGGGCTTCTGTGTACCAATGCAAAATGGATTTAGCTGGAAGAACAACAAGTAAAGATATTATTTCTTCTTTATCGAAAATTCCATTTTTCCGTCAAATTGGCATTAAGAAAAGCCAAATAATAAAAAGTGGGCGACCTACCCCCATATTTTCCTTTCTTAAATCGTCTAAAAAACAAAGCAGGACTTTTCAGTCTTCCTAGTACTACCAGTGCGAATGGATGTTTTCGTCGTTTTAGCAGTTAAATATATTTCATATATAGTACTTAGATTCAGCGCACGTGCATTAGAGAAAGCTATATCTATATATATCTATGTAAGGAATAACTGGGAGATTAATGAGAGAAAAGAATTTGACTCGGGAACCTCTTTGTGAATTGATCTCGTTTATTTCGTCTGTTGGAAGTTCGATCGGATGTCCCTCGAGCCATTTACGTCAATTTTGGGACTTACACAGTCGTATGTTGTGCATGTGCAGCCACCTCGAGTTAGTAAAAT
This sequence comes from Maratus speciosus, assembly GCA_963932465.1. Lineage (NCBI taxonomy): Eukaryota > Metazoa > Arthropoda > Arachnida > Araneae > Salticidae > Maratus > Maratus speciosus. Next base: position 126,675,590 of record OZ010786.1, read on the forward strand.
CTAATCTTTTACTTGCACGTTCTTGCTAATATGTTGGGGCTTGTAATATTTTCCAGCAGGGTGCGAAGGTATCAGTTTGGAGGAACATTTAGTTTAATTGTTTTATTAGCTCTTGATTGACCTGTGGTCAAGACCCACACAATTCCCGGGTTCTCTGACTTACAAGGCTTTAACTACAAACGAAGGAAAATTGTCCAAACGTCAGCATTTTCTATCTTAAGTTACTCTCTGATTTTAATGGTGAACGTAATAAATATTATGCTAAAAAACAAAGTTACAAGGGGTAAAATGGATTTTAGAATATAAGATTTAAAGTTAGGAAAAGAATTTAAGGATTTTAATTTTAATTTTTGAAATTTAATTTAATTTTTGAATTTTAAAAGGACTTTAATTCTTAACCTTTTCATCATAGTATTATCTCTCTCTATAGATATCTGATCATTGTCATGTGACTGCGCTAATTTATAAACCGAATTGGATGTGATTGAGCATATGTTAAGGGTTTATTAAGATTTCGATCAAATGCGTTGGACATCATGATCCGCCATCCGGTTTCTAAATGGCGGCCCCATAAAGGTTTCAAACTAAAAAAAAAAATATTATATAAAAACATTTATAAATATAAATTTACTTCTTGAATAGTCGTTAGGTCTTCATAGAAGGATCAAGAGCATTTTTGAGTTTCCCCTCTGTCTTTAAAATGGATGAGTAGAGGAATTTGAAATTCTAGAGCGGCTGGTGTTTTGAAGTAGGAGATTTTTTTCCATAATCGGGCGTAATTTAAGAGTTTTAGCAAATGTGTTTTTTTTTTAAATATATTTTCATTGTTGCTTCTCCCATACACTTAAAACAACAGTCATATCCGTGAACGTTCTGCTAAGTTTTTGAAATTCCCATTCAAATTTAGTACTGACGAAAACTAGAAATCTTCTGTAATCGGGTTCTACGCATTTTAATTTCGTGTGTTTGAGTAAAATTAGCTGAATCCTTAAAAACAAGGAATAGTGAAGCTGCCTCCCCCCTCCCCCTGTACAAGCCAAAAACACTTCTTTTTTCATCTTGAGGAAAAATAATGTGGGTATTTTTTTTTTTTTTTAAGAGGGGGAGGGAGCGCAAAATTTCTTACTGTCCCGTGCGCCAAGCAAACGTAGCTACGCCACTGATCCATAAGTTTCTTGTGCATTGTGTAATTAATTTAAAAAATAATCAATGAATAAAAATATTTTTCTTGTTCTTCATGTTGTTATAAAATGTATGACTACTGTCAAAGCTAACGCCAAAATGGCTTTCGAGCATTTTTGTACAGAAGAAAAGCAGACCATTTAAAAATTTTACTTCATATGGTGGTAAGGTGACTCTCAAACGGTAATTACAGTGAAACCTCTCTGTAAGGGCCACCTGCCGTTCCATTGAAAATTGGCCCTTATGAGGGGTGGCCCTTTAATAGGGGTGACCAAATTTTTCATTTCTCTTTCTTTTTATCCCTCGATTTTTAACATATGCATTTTCTTTCAGTAAATTCTCTTTGTTTTTATCAATATTGTTTATTTAATTCTTGCTGCAATTAAACTGTGAAGCCGATTTTCTTGCAGATGTTCCTTGATCATGACAATTAACAACTTTGATTTTGTCATTCAAATCCAAATATACAGTTTCGCTTGATTTAGGTGCCATAATTTTAAATTTTACATAAGCCTGAGCATAAAATTTTTAGTGTAAAAATTGTGCTTCAATATGCATTCACAGTTTTAGTAAATGGGGAATCAATTTTTCTATATAACCTACTATCCTTTATGTGCCCACAACAAAGGGTCAAGTTCCCCTCCAACACAACCCCTACAGGTTGAAAGGTCAAACAAAGTGTGAGGAACACCTGTTTCTCTCACTTATGGAAAAGTTTGTGGTTCTTCATGGTGTTACTAAATCCTCTCCATCTCCCCACTGCCTTCTTTCTTGCAAGTGCAGTTGTTTGCTGAACTCTTATCTTTTGGTTCAGGAATTCAATACATCTATTTAGGATTTAAGGCACATGTGAAAAAAAAGGCCTTTATGAGGGGTAGGTGTGGCCCCTAATAGGAGTAAATTTAACATTTTGTCTATGGGGAAATTTTTCGTTCCTGAAAATATTGGCCCTTAATAGAGGTGACCCTTGAATAGGGATGGCCTTTAAAAGAAGTTTCGCTGTATTAGAAAAGATTAAGCTTACCTTGTTTTTATGCAATTATTTCGGATATTACTTTCATAATTCACAAGATAAAAATCTTTTAATGTATGAAAATCGTATAATTTTGTTTGAAATGGTTAAAACTAACATTACATAAAAACATTAGCGAGAAGAATTACTTACAGTATCTGAGGCATTCTTACATAGTTTTGACCTTTAAGGGCCTGAATAGTAATTTTTATTTTAGTACATATTCTTGAGGTTTTTTATTTCTTATACTGGAAAACATCCCATTGCAAGACTGTATAAAAATAGTATCGAGAAATATAAGTTTTGGACGATGTTAGAGGTTTAAATATACCACGAAATTCCTTACCGTCGTCATGTGTCCCTGATGCTGATTTTTAAGTTTGGAGCTGTCTGTATAAAATTGTTTCAATAAAAGTAATTCGATGTAATTTTTTTCCGAAACTGGAACTATTGTTTTATATAAATATGTAGCAAAAAATGAACCTGCACACATTTTTACGGTTGTTATTATTTTTTTAAGCCTGTCCTAGACAGGGTTGGGGTTTTGGACGCCCAAAACTAGTTTTGGACAGGACGTGTGGGTTTTACTGTCCAAAACTGTACTAAAGTGTCTAAAACTGTACTAAAGCGTCCAAAACTGTACTAAAGTGTCCAAAACCTTAAAAAAACAACATTCCACATGTAACCACCGCACACTTATTAAACATATGAATAAATATAAATATCTCACAATATATTTTACTAACATTCCATTTAATTCTTTAGTAAATGAAAAAAAGTTCACATTTTTCTAATATCTGTGTAACATAAAAAGTTCTGTTTCTGTTAAAATTGAGTTATAATAATAAGAAATTCTTTATAATACCACACATGTAGTATAGGGAGTGGAGATTTGCTTTTGTTTCAATTTTTGTGCAAGAAAATGTTACAAAGAAATTTCTTTTAAATAATGTTTCATTGTAAATTATCTTTTCTAGATTATAGGATAATGAAAGAAAACACAAATATTTAATTTAAAATCTAAAAGTTATTTTTTAAAATATGTATTTTTATTATGAATTTAATCTAATTCTAGTGAACTTTCTATTTCTTAAGAGTTAAATAGTGTTGTTATAATAATAGTCATATAGTATAGTGTTATAATAATAGTCAATATCTAAATATCTCATAATCAAACAAAATCAATTATTTTTATTTATACTATTTCTTAATATACACATATACATAGTTGCCGGCAGTAAGCTGGTTTAATCAGTATGCTGAACCTGAACTCCATTTATCAATTATTTCCAGTAACAACTCTCGGGACTTTCAGTAACAGAATCAGAATGTATTCTTTATAAAAATCGTTAGTACTTCTATTAACTACTATTATTTAAATGGATAACATTAAAATTATGATACATAATTAAATTTAATATATTTTTAATGTAATTACTTCGTCACGTAGGGCAATTAGGTTGTTACTACTAAATTGTTAGGTAGTATAACGTATGGTAATTAGGTTGTTAATACTAAATTGGTATTTTTGTATTGTAATCTTTTTGCCAATTTTTTAAACTTTTAGCATTGTTCTGATAAATACAATTTTACGAAAAATATAGTTTTGGACAGTTTTAGACAGAAGGGTTTTGGACAGTACGGTTTAAACCATGGATTTTACCGCGGTTTTTACCGTTGTGTCCAAAACCTTGCCAACCCTGGTCCTAGATGTTAGATTCCTTACCGTCTCGCTTGCAAAAATTATACAGAAAATCACTTCAGATGCAGCCACAGAATTTTTTTCAACTTTTTTCTCATGCTGAAGTAGCTAGAGAAAGAATGACTAAAAGTCTTTGACAGGAAATTTACTGCAGAATTTAAATATCAATTCATTGATTCATTTAAATATCAATATCAAGCATTGTGGCTTTATTGGTAGTCTTACCGTTCCCAAGGTTTATTCCTGCTCTTTTCGAGGTAAATTATTTTTTATTATTATTATTATTTAATCCAACGTAAATAACTGTTGCTAAAAATCAATGAACATTGTGGCTATTACGAAGCCTTAACACGATTTGCCTAAAAATAGGTGGTAATTTTCCTTACGGTCCCATCCTTACCGTCCCTTTTTTTTTTCTTACCGTTTCCTTTTTTTCCTTACTGTCCCTTCCTTAACACCCCTTTAAGGCAATGTTATACCAAAATTTTGTACTAAAAATACTACATTGTTACTATTTTTTATTTGAATGTTCTGTGGGTACTATATAAATTCATTATAAGAAAAAATTTAGAAGAAAATAAAAAGTTAGAGAGGTAAAATCTCAAGAGGACGGTAAGGAAAATTAAACTCGCAAGTTTAACTAAACCTCAGTTTAAAAAAAAAAAAAAATCGTCGCTGCTGACCATTTTTTCTTTATTTTGAATCATTAAGGCATTCGTCTATAAGTTTAAAATGCTATTTTATTAAGTTTAATTTCACCAGATTTTTATTCCTGAAAGTTAAAATTTTGTGAGAGTGCTTCATATATTAAAGAAATAATGTAACATTATGAAATTAAACTTTATTTAAGTCTTTTGTTTTTTCTAAACTTCTTGACTGAATGGGTTTCTTTTTGATACCTAAAGTTTCAATTTGCAGTAGAATCGAACGGGGAAGTGAAATTTTGGTATTTTAAAATTTTCATACTTGTTGCTATTTTAGTATTAAAAAAATCATATATATATATATATATATATATATGATACGTTTTCATTAGTATGATAAAAACATATCGGTCTTAAGCAGCAGCCATACACTCGTTATCTAACTCAACCGAGAAATCAAAGTTTTGCAGTCGTAAAATCATGGTTAAGAGTGGAAGATCAGACCGATGCCCATTGGTAGTTTTCCGGAAATAATAACTGAAGCCTTAAGATTCATCAAATATTTATTAGATGATCATGAAATGCACCAAACTCCACTAGCAATATGCTACCCATGTTCGGGCCGTTGTTACGTCGTAAATAGAAACCACTAGATGTTAAATATTAGAACAGCTTGACGAATATACAGTAAACAAAGCTCTACAGGTGACATGGGTTATTTAAGCAAATCAATAATCGTAATATTCTCTCCCAAACAACGCAAGAGGTTAAATACTTGCGAAAAAAAAAAAAAACTCGCGTACGAATACATTATCAGTGAATAACCAACCCGTAAAAAATAGCCGGAAGGACGCGACGAGAGGCAGGCTACGATAGGACTTAGCTCCAGGGGAAGGGGAAGTACGCGTGACGTTGATGATGAACTCTTTAGTCTCGGTGTCAGTTTTATAACGTAAACAAATGTTGGAGAGCTTGGCAAGGAATTATGGGATATGGAACATCAGAGAACAAATGATATTAAATACATTCGAAACAAAAAGAATTTAGTTTCAGAATAAAATGAAAAAAAGTAATTTAATGGATTTTATAAGATTAGACGAATGGATTTAAGGTTTACAGAATAATAAAAGAATACGCATTCAAAGCATGGAAAAATATTTATAATAATTTGGAATAGTTTAATTAAGTAAAAGGGCGAAAATTTTTATTATTACATATATATATATATACCGGGTGAGCCAAAAGTTCGTTAAAACCTTAAAAAGGAATAAAAAAGGAATAAATTATGATAAAGGAGTGCGGTTTGCAAGAAAGGGCTCACAAGGTAGTTGGATTTCTTTTAGCAGCTAAAAAAATCGCATGTAGAGGGTGCTGACGACCCGAAACACACTGAACAGGACAACAGTTGTGTAATAGAATGATCTGGAGGCCATGTTAAACATTTGTTATTGGAAGAACAAATAAATGGAGCGTATTGTTTTTCTTTTCATTATGTTTCGGGTCGTCAGCGTCCTCTATAAGAGATTTTTTAAGGAATTTTTTTTTCTACTAAAAACATCCGACTACCTTGTGAACCCATTCTTGCAAACCGCACTCCTTTATCATAATTTCTTCCCTTTTTATGAGTATTTAAAGTTTTAACGAACTTTTGGTTCACCCAGTGTATATATACAGGGTGTCCGGTCTCAACGGTGTCCAACGGCTAATTCCTAAACCGTTAGTCATAGACATATAGTTCCAGTTACAAAAATGTTTTAAATCAGGTAAAGAAATATTTTAAAAGTGATTTGTGTCAATAAAAACATTTCTTTAAAAAATACGAAATTAAAATTTTTATACGGTCCCCCGGTCCCATAAGTTATATTTAGTAAAATTTTCCTTTTACACTGACAAGTAATACAAAAAAAGTCCCATTGTTCTACGATTAAAATTGACCGAGTAATACCTGTTTAAAGTTGGAGCATATTTTTTGCTGCAAATTGGGGGTCATTCACAAATTTAGTCGAAATATAATTTCGTCAGATATATTAAAAAATGGTTGAGAGTAAAATTAACATTGCAATATAAATTTGAAATGTTTAGTCATTCTGACATATTAATGCAAAATATACAATTTGTAATACACATTTAAGAAGAAACTAAAAAACAGAATTTTTGTTAAATAAAATGATGCTAAATTAACAGCCTCAGTTCTTTACAAAATGATACGTATTTTAAAACGTTATTAGATTACACTAGCCTACAAAATTTGGGTTATTTCATGTTTTTTAACTTTTGATAATTGATTCTTATGTATTCTGTACTGTTGAACCCGGAATTGACCTTCATTTTTAGCCATCACATCAAGATTTGTCGCAAATTGTAAATTTCAAAGTTAAAAAGTTCAAAGTTAAAATTTAATCTCCTCCACCATCTCATCACACCACCCAGCTGTAAGAATCCCAAGATAAGCAAAAATATCGAACACATTATTGAATCAAATCAAATAAAAAAAAGTTTTACATATGTTTTATAGTATGAGATTTTCGCTATATTTTAACTTACATATTTGCAAAAAAATTCTAACGTGATGGTTAAAAATGAAAGTCATTTTCAGATTTAGTGCTAAAAAGTACGTAAAATTCAATTATCAAAAGTTAAAAAATACAACCATCTCCTCTATTTTATAGTATCCGATTTTTGTTATTCTTTAAATTCGACAATTTATGATTTGCGAAATATCCTGACATGATGGTTAAAAATTAAGGCAATTTTCGGATTCAGTGCTAAAAAATACATAAAAGTTAAAAAACCCATCTCCGTCTTGTATTATCTAATCTAAAAATTTTCATAAACTTCTTGGCGGTAATCTATCCGAAATTTTTTGTGTTATCCTATAAAATAAGTATAAATGGTAACCACCGAAAATCATAATAATATTATATTGTTATCGGATTTGAGCCAGTATGTAAAATGTAATCTCGTTCTGATATTTGAAAGTGGGTTAAAGTTCGAATACAAATTTTGAACTGGAAAAACATACATAAGATCGTTGAAGTAACATAAAAACTTTAAAAAAAATAACCTAATTTTATTAAAAGAAATCATAAAAGAAACAGTCTCAAATCCTGACAAAATAAAACATATGTTATTTCAGCCAATCTGAAACTTAATAAATGTTAACTTAATCGTAATACTTGTGCGATTTTTTTTCAAAACGCAAATACACATGAAATGAGATCTTCGAATACTTTAACCACTTGGAATATGACCCCTCAAAGCCAAGCCGAACTCATTTGTTTTCAGAGCAGAAAAGTGGCATAAGTCATGCATTTTTAAAGTTTCATAACTCGCACAATTTTAGTGTCATGTGAATGGGACTTTTTTTGTCTTACTTGTCAGTGTAATAGAAAAATTTTACTAAATATAACTTATAGGACCGGGGGACCGTATAAAAATTTAAATTTCGTAATTTTTTAAGAAATGTTTTTATTGACCGAAATCGCTTTTAAAATATTTCTTTATCTGATTTAAAGCATTTTTCTAATTGGAACTATATGTCTATGACTAACGGTTTAGGAATTAGCCATTGGACACCGTTGAGACCGGACACCCTGTATGTATAGAATTGTAATTATATAATGATTATATATACATATATATAACTAGGGGCCTGCCCCTACGAGCTACGTTCGTCAACCCCCGTCCAGACACCGCCGACTCTAAATGCACGCTAATTTGATCGCCTTTAAAAAGATTTCGAACGATTGGAATATAATTTAAAAAACAGTGGCGATCTCCCTATAAACGAATTTCTATTCATTTCTCTTTGATTGGGGAATTTTAACGCCAAATCCGCTGCGGTACTACTTGATTATCTCGTCGACCAATTTCGCCAAATTATATAAATCGCCAAACCACTCTCCAAATTATACAAATTGATATAATTTTTATTTTAAATAACGAAAGAACAAATAAATTAGTAAAACATTAATAAAAATACAAATAAAACGTCGAAATAAAAATAACTTGATGACGTAGACACGTGTAACTTGCTTAAAGTCAAGTTAATGTGACATTTACGATCAACCATTATTGGCATTTAATCTTATAGTTTGGCGAATGATAGATTTTTGGTCGACGAGATAACTAAGTAGTACCAAAGATACAATCGCTGTTTTCGTCTTTGGTTAAGTAAAATAAGTTAAACATTTGAAAATAAGCTAAAATAAAAGGAATTAAGTAAACAAAGTTTTTGTCTCCTGGTATTTTTTAACAAAGCGAGTTCAACAAAGCGAGAAAAAGGAAGTTCTTTTAAATGAGACATTTTAAATTAATGGTTTTTAATCTGACGTAATTTTGACCAAGCTATTCTTTCTATTTTAAATATTCACATGAAAATACTTTTGTTAGAAATGAAATATTATTTGCGCTTTCCTAACAAAAATAGCTGAAAAGATCCTCTCAAAATATCAAATAAATGTCTAGTGCAATTTTTAAATTAAAACTGTTTTGCAATATTATTTTGTGTTCATTTTATGTAATAACTGTAATGTGACGTAAATATGACGTAATTTCTCCTATTTAAGACTTCTAACGCATGTTAATGAATTTATTATTTTACAATATCCTTTCACTTTTAAAATTCACGTGTATAGTTTTTATGACGTAATTTTCAATAAGTTCCTGCTTTTTATACGCAATTATTTAATTCTAATTCCAAATGATTTTTTCTGTTTATAATAGTCACGTGTAAATAAATTTTTAATTTGAAGCAAACATTATTGTTTGCGCTGTTTTTACATTTATCAACAGTTTAAATTAATACCATTTTCTAAAATAATGTAAAAAAATATCTCTAGAAATGCTGAAAATTTGAATTTAAAATAGAAATAAAACCTCAAAAAATTTGTCAAATTAAAAAAAGAAATACAGTCTGCACACCGGGAACTTCAAACGTATAAAATTATCTAAAAATGATTAAATTTCCATGAATAGTTTTTGCACCTATAAAACTTTTTTAGTGAAACGATTTTGTCCAACTTTAGCATTAAATATCTCTTAAAATAATTCTTCGATTTGAAAACTGTTTGCATCAGCGTGTTTATCAAACATTTCTGCATAATACCACCGATCTTCATATTTTTGTATGCATTATTTTTCTTAATATTAACGAAGAAAGACCTCCGGTCACAAAAAATTCAAAACCGGCGGCGGCGGTGACAGCGGTAGTTACTTTTTTTACTTTCTTCTGTCTTTACAAGAAGAAAGTATTGGATTTGTAAAAATTTTCGACTTTCGGTTTTCGACGGATTTACGCGTTTTAGGGGTCAGAGATTCCGAAAAACATGTTTTTAGAAAATGTCTGTCTGTGCGTCTGTGCATCTGTGAGTCTGTCTGTCTGTCTGTATGTGACACTAATTTTGTGAGCACTCTATCTCAAGAACTAATGCACAGAATTTAATAAAAATCTATATTCAGTTAGGCCCTAATATAAATTGGCGCTGATTAGTTTTTGGTGCAAATCGCTCAACGGGTGGCGCTGCTATGCAGCCTTTTTCACGATTTCCGCAATAGCTCAATCTCCAGAACTAATGCACGGATTTTCATCAAACCTCAGATTGAGTTAGTCTTTGACATAAATTGAAGTTTTGTTCATTTTGGCGTAAACCGCTGAACAGGTGGCCCTGCTATACTGTATTTTTTACGATTTTCGCAATAGCTCTATCTCAACAACTAATGCTTGGATTTTCATCAAACTTTAGATTCAAGTATACTTTGATATGAATTAGTGTAGTTTGTGTTTTGGTGCAAATCGCTCAACAGGTGGCGCTGTTATGCTGCACTTTTCAGAATTTCCATTATAGCTGTATCTCAAGAACTAATGCAATAATTTTCACTAAACTTCATAATCAGTTAAGTCTTGACATGAATTGGCATTATGTAGATTTTGGTGTAAATCGCTCAATAGGTGGCGCAGCTATGCTGTATTTTTCAGAATTTCAACTATAGGTGTAACTGAAGCACTAATGCACGAATTTTCATCAAACTTTAGAATCAGTTAGTCCTTGACATGAATTGACATTTTATACAGTTTGTTGTAAATCGCTCAATAGGTGGCGCTACTATGCTGTTTTATGTGATTTCCGCAATAGCTCTATCTCAAGAACTAATGCTTGGATCTTCAACGAACTTCACATCCATGTATACCTGGATATCAATTATTGCTGTGTATGTATTGGTGTAAATCACTCAAAAGGTAGCGCTGCTATGCTACATTTTTCAGATTTTCCGCTATAGCTCTATCTCAAGAACTAAGCCAGGAATTTTTTATCAGACTTCAAATTCAGATACACTTTGATATGAATTGGTGCTAAATTGATGTAATTTCTTGTACTATTTAAATGATTTAATTGATGTGATTTATATAAAAGAAAGTTTTGTGATGGCCACAACATACTAGTTTAGAATAGAGAGATAATTATTTCATTTACCTATGATCGATTTAGCATGTATTTTATAGTTAATATTTGCAAAAAGTTTTATTGTATATATATATATATATATATACATAGAGGGAGTTTGGGTATTGTGGAATAGTCAGACAATACAGAAAACTTCAATATCTGGCGCATGCGCTGATGCAGCCAATAGCAAATCTGCCATGCGACTTCCTAGTTCTCCCATGAGGCACTGTGATCAGTTCTGTTTGCATACCTGTTGTTGGAGCGACGCGGCGAAATAAAACCTTATTCTTAATTTTTGCAGTTTTTTGGAGGTAAATTTTATAAAATTTGTATTAATTATAAAATTTCATTGTCAGGGATGTTAACCAAGTTCAGTATAAATTTGAACAGTTATATGTATAGCTGTGTTAGTCAGTTTTCCTCCATGCTAATTTGTTGATGTGTGAAGAGGTTATGTTTTTCAAGATGGTCTGTCGGGTAGTATGGAATATCAGGTAGACAATTGTTTCAAGACTAGTCTAAAAATTAAAACAATTTTTCAAAGAATATGATGATTTATTGATGATGTATTAAGATTTACTTGTTAAAACATTTTTGTTATTCTTTTAAATCATGGTTTTTCTTGCAATTTTAATATTCCTTATATAACCCTATTCTATATTACTCGACTGGTTGCCGCTATCCGAAATGTGTAACTTTTAAAAAAAAGCTAAATAGTGATGTGTATCTTTCTTTCATTTTCAACGCATCAAAAATGTGTTAAGAAATAGTCAAAGATGTTCTTTTCCAACTTTTAATGTATCTCATTTTTTTTTCTGTTGACTTACAAATAAAAATATAATAGGTATTCCATAATACTCGAACTTCCTCTACATATAATGAAATACTTTGAAATCGAATGGCTATTTTTGTTTTGTTCAGCAACAATTTGCAGCTAAAATGTATAGATTACTCTCTGTCTCTTTTCCTCTTTATATTTTAGCCAAATGTGCATTTGTTTCAAGAAAACATTTACTGATGAGTTTTCATTTTTAGAAAAATCAAAATTCTTAACATTGCAACTCTTACCATAATAAAAGTATCATAATTATATATAATTTTTAATTAATTTTTCAGTTAATTGAAAAATTAATTGAAAATTATATAAGTGTTCACCGATGCTGGGTTTATTTGTGTCTCATGATTTGGCGCAGGATTGTTTGCTCATGAAGACCTTTCCATCTCTTTCTGCAGTTGAAGCCTTACCAACATATGTGAGTGAGAGATGCTATGCCGGGTATCGTCCTCATAGCTTAAGGGGTCTGGTCACTCAGCTTTCTCCACCGTAACGTTAATCTATGGACTTTTGATGCATTCGTATATTTAAAATATCTTCTCGGGAAATTGATATTTTTAACATCCTTTTTCTGTATGCTCTTCTTAAAGGATGTCTCTTTTTTTTTTAGTCTTCAAAATACGTCTAAAATCAACGCTGAATTTAATATTTTATGTGTTAAAATCGGGTGAACTGTTAGTAAGATTTTAACACTTCCTATAAAATTAAGTCTATAGTCTAGAAATATTTTGAGAACTAAGAAAAAAAGACACATCTTTTAGGAAGTGTACACAACAAATAGAAGTTAAAAATATTAATTTCCCGAAGAGATATTTTAAATATACGAATGCATCAAATGCCCATAGACTTTACATTAGTGAAATAAATCAGAAGCTGGGTGACCAGCCCCCTTAAATGGTAGAGCACTTGGAGCGCTATTCTAAGGGTTCCGGGTTTGATTCACGGCTTTGGACATTTTTCACTCTGGTGGTTCTACGCTTAGTTAGCAATGTGATAAATCACGCATTAAAATATTCAGTATGATAATTATTTCATTTTTATCATGAAACTTAATATGTATATTTATTTGTAAAACACTGTTGCACCACAGCGATTTAATTTGATTGTTAAACATAAAAAGCTTCATACTTGGAATATGAAGGCTTTCCGAATTTATTTCAATTCTTTCTGGGTATACGCAGCTACGCCTAAAACTTCCTAATCTCTTTATAGTGTTTTATCTATTCCCGGTAAAAAGGATTTACTTTTTTGTCTAACATCTTCCATCATCCTATTGCTATAAAAGACATGTTTTCCTTTAAATACTTTTATGTGATGTTCATAGTAAGATCTTCAGACAAAAGAAAACTTGTTAAATGTAGCTGTTTCTTGAATCACACAAAAGAAAACGAACCGTTCAAAAGAAAGTCTAATCAGTAAATCATTTGTATGGAGGTCAAAAGGGTACACAAAGTAATAGCGAATATGAACTGTCTCGACGATTTAAAAAGAATTAAACAGCTATTGCACAGCCAACGATGACAGAACAGAAGATTATCTTGACAAAGTGTTTATAGAATGTGTATACATTCATCATAAAAAGCAATACGAATCTTCATTACAATAAGCTTTTCAATCGTATATTTTAAAATATGCTGTGCAATTTTTATTAATTTTGTAGAAAATCTAGATGTGGCACACAAAGGTATTTTGTTCTTTCTTATACGTAGGAAGAACAAAAAACATCATCAACAACAAAATTATCATGCAAAGGTTTTAAATATTTTTTCCAATGTAACGTGAATGCAATTTAAGTTTTACGTATGCAGTCGAATCTATTCATTTTTAGGGTTTCATTCATCTAACGAAACCCTATTCGTCTCACTCCTCTGTCTGCCTGTCTGTCACAGTGCCCGTTCTCAGAAACTATATATGTTGGAGACTTGAAATTTTGCACACTTATAGTTTAACACCTTCCATCAAACGACAAATCATAAAATTTTGAAAAAGTCTTTTATTTAGCCGCCCGAGCTCTAACTTGTGTATTTTAAGCTTTTTTTTTTTCTAACTGAGCCCCTAATTAAGTCGAAAACTTGAAATTTTGCATACTTATAGCTGAACACTTGCGATCACACGACAAATCATAAAAATTTCAAAAAGTCTTATATTACTTACCCATCTGGTCTCTAACTTGTGTATTTTAAGCAATTTTTCTAACTCAGCCCATAATTAAGTTGGAGACTTGAAATTTTGAATACTTATAGCAGAACACTTGCGATCACACGAAAAATCATAAAATTGTCAAAAAGTCTTATATTATTTACTCCTTTGGGCTCTAACTTGCGTATTTTAAGCAATTTTTCTAACCTCCCCCGAGGAAGGAGGTTAACGGGAGTTAAACGGGGGACACTTTTCTAACTTTTATGCAATTACATATTTTACATGCTGCCTTACATATTTTAGTTCCACTTTTTACCGCCTACATATCTCGATCGGGTGCTATGGGCCCGACCCCCTCGTCTAATATGTCTACGGACAGGGTGTAAAACTGAGTTTCATTCAGATAGAGGTTTGTTTAGAATAGAGTGCGCCCCCTGGTTGCGAAATGTGGAACTAACAGATTTTGAAAAAGGATAAAGAGTTTTGAAAGGAATATTAAACGAAACCCTCTGTGCGACCTGTGATCACTGTTACACACTTGTTTTTTTTTCAGTCATGTAAACAAACAGCTAATGATTTGCATCTCCTTTTCAATAAGGGAAATGATTTAAGTTATTGATATTTTTTCTTTTAATTCTACATCTGTTAGGAGCTATCTATGAAAGCCAGAGCGCAAATGAACAAACTGGAGGATAAAATAAAATAAATTCCAAGGAGCAAAATAAATTTTCACTCATCTAGTAACTGTACAGCCGCATGAATTCCCTTCAAATAGTAAACCGCCATTGGAGGGTAATATTTCCGGATTCTTTAAAGTGACTTTGTATAGGAGTTGTACCGTTTTGTGACGTGTATTAACATTTTACTCGGAAGAAAAATTTTATTTCTGAATCACACTTTTTTTTTTATGTTCTTCTATTCAAGTAAAATTAGTTTAATAGGATATTAAGTAGGGATGTAACGAATATTCGGCCACCATTTGGCATTTGCCTCTTTTGCAAAATATTCAGTTGGCCGAATATTGAACAGTAGTGTGAAACTTTGGCGTAATATTGTTGAATATTTAACCGAAAAAATTCAGGATAGTGTTTTTTCAATTTTTGCCTTTCCGCTCCCCACCCCCCTCTTTTTTTAGATGCTTTTCTCAAATCCAAATTGGGTACTATGATACATCCATGAAATTATTTTAATTCTTAAAGGCACAGAATTTACAGATATTCTAATTCAAATTATAAGAAATGAAATAGCATTTCCAGTAAAGGAGTTAAATGAAATAGCATTTCCAGTAAAGGAGTTAAATGAAATAGCATTTCAAGTAAAGGAGTTAAATGGAAAAATTATAGAAAATGGTGTCAAATTTTAAGATTTAAGCTAATTTTATAGGCACAAACATTGTAGAAAGGTCTTCTTTGGGAACCAACGATTACAACTCAAGAAGTAATACATTTATAGAAAAATAATAAACGCTTTTCAATTCAAAAGTGTTTGGATGTTAATGTCTGTTAATATTTCACCCGCATATAAAAATGTCTTGGTGAATGTGTCAGAATGACGCGTATTGTACAAGAGCATTTATTTTATTTTATTTTTTTAAGAAACAGCCATAAATATATTTAATGCAAAACATTGCAGTTTCAAGATCATTCATACTGTTGTTCTCAGGTTCTGTGTGTATTTTCAATCTGTGGTAAATAAGTTGTAGAACTTGCTACGCTGTTGAGTGTATGCTGGTTTAACTGCCAAAATTTTTGCTAAATATCTATTTTCTACTTAAACCGTACTTCCAAGAGCACGATTAAACTTGCCAAAGGCTCAAAGCACAGAACCTTTTTGGAGCTCATCTCAAAACAAAATAGCAGCTGAAATTTTTGGAAAAGGTGAGCAATTCCAACAGGAAGAATGGCATTATGTAGAAAGTGCGATTGTTTATATAATTGTAGAAATTACCTATGATTTTTATCATTAGATATGACGATACAGTTGCTAGTTAACGAAAGTCTTTTTGTGATTTTTGAGCAAATTATTCCAGAAAATTGCATTTTAAGATTTTTTTAAAATAATGGTGCTAATTTTAGGATCCCTATACTTGGTGGGGCCAAAAGCCGTTGCTTAGTTGGCCTGTGCGGAGGAAAGTACCTGCATACCTCTTTCTAATTTGCAATTAATGTTATACAAAGTAATTTAAGACTGAGAAAATGGTTGTAGAAAAAGATTCATTCCTACAAATTTGTTGATCAATAGACACACAACAAAATTGACTTGATCAAGGGTTATTTCAGCGATGACCACCTCGGGAACTCAGCTTTCGCTTTAGAGTGTTAGTGCAATCCCGAGGGGAGGGTTATTTCAGGCAGGGCTGGCACAAAGTCGCGCGGGGCGCTGGGCAAACCACTTTGCGAGACCCTACGTCCTTGACTGTAACGCTGAAAATCTCGGCTAATATATATATATATATATATATATATATATTGTTCAATAGCATATAAAACTGATTTTCAAACAATGCTCGTCAACATTTGTGGTGAGATTTCAAAAGTTCATATGTTTTATGCATTCATTTTTTTTCCTGAAATATATAAAAAAACACCATACAACTTCTTTCTTACTTAATGTGTATAATTTTGTCTATTATCCTCAGTGGCTCTAGTACTGGGATATAGCCAGTTTAAATCAACGTAAGTTTAGAGCGTGGCATACATAATGACTATTATGTAGACTATTGTTTAGAGTTGGGACAGTATCGCTTAACCGAATTTGTTCCATAACTGAGTGTCAAATAACCAAGAATTCACTGTTGTTCTATTTCAGCATCACAATGAAATTTGCAACTTTAAGAACTTATGAGCATTTATACAAAATAAGAAAACAAGTTATTGCAGAAAAACAGGGAAGTTGGAATGATCAAAAAGTAAATAGTGTATTTTTTGTTTAACTAATAAATCGATTAGACCTAATAATCAAAATACCAACATAAACAATCAAAATGAGAGCAAAACTGCGGAGATGCGTGGGAGCCCTAACAGGACCTCAAAAGGAGCGGGAAGCCGGGCAGCCGGCCCCGTTTGCCCAATGTTAGCGCCGACCCCGATTTCAGGATGTATCTCTTTGTGAATCATGGGATAGAGAAAAAGTCCTTCCGGCCAGTGCCGGGAGGGAGAGGTAGCTTTCAAATTCCTTATTTTTAAAAAGCCAACTTATATTATTCAAACACACGAAGCTCAATTTAGTAGAAAACGAATATAGGAGATTCAATAATAATTTTTATCAATACTAAATCATTATGGATGAGAATTTCGCGAAATTAGTCATCTTTATCCAAGCTGCTTTTATTTAAAGTAACTTATATTTGGCTGCCAAATTCGGCGATTTCTTAAAGTGCCTGCCATTTCAAGACAACATGGTGGATGAGGCTAACCAGTGAACTTGGTCGAGACCTTAGTAATTCCTGTGCACATTCTCACTCACTTCGGAATCGATTGATATATACGATTGCTGTCGCAGGCAAAAAATCAGATTTTTCAAAATGTCACCCATATCAAGAAATTCAAACTGCTATTATCTGAGCCATTTTTTAAGATAAAGACAAAACAAAAAATGCTCCTGAATCCTTATATCAAGGTCAAATACTTAAGAAAGAAACCTTTTTCAATTTCTAATTTTTTTTTGCACCTCACTTTAAATATAATTTTTTTTTAATTTAATGGCCACCATTTTGAAACAAGATGGCTGATGAAGCTGGCCAGCGAACTTGGTCGAGATATTGATGTATACTATCCACATGCCTTCTTACATGGAAATAGGCGAATACGTGTGTTATCGCGTGACAAATACAAGATCGTTTCAAAATGTTAGCCATGCTAGAAATTCAAAGTGCTATAATTCAACCATTTTTTAAGATATAAACAAAAGAACAAATTTTCAGAAACAAAATCTGCTCCGGAATCTTTGTATCAAGGCCAAACACATAAAAAAAATCTTTTTCATTTTCCAATTTTTTAATACCTCATTTTAAATTTTAAATTAATTTTTTTTTAAATGGCAACCCTTTTGAAACAAGATGGCGAATGAAGCTGGCCAACGAACTCGGTCGAGACATTGGTATGTACTATATACAGACCAAGTTACATCCAAACCGGTTCATAAATACGCCTGTTATTGCGTGACAAAAATCAGGTCGTTTTAAAATGTCAGCCACAATAGAAATTCAAAATGCTATAACTCAGCCATTTTTTTAGATATAGACGAAACAAAAACTGTTCCGGAATCTTTGTATTAAGGCCAAACACATACGAAAAAAATCTTTTTCATTTTCCAATTTTTTGGTATCTCATTTTGAATTTATTTTTTTTTAAATTTTTTAAATGGCCGCCATTTTGAAACAAGATGGCGGATGAAGCTGGACAACGAACTCGGTCGAGATATTTATATGTACTATGTACACACCAAGGTACATCCAAATCGGTTCATAAATACGCCCGTTATCACGTGACAAATATCAGGACGTTTCAAAATGTCAGCCACGCTAGAAATTCAAAATGCTATAACTCAGCCATTTGTTAAGATATAGACGAAACAAAAACTGCTCCCGAATCTTTTTATCAAGGTCAAACACATAAGAAAAAAATATTTTTTCAATTTTAAATTTTTTGGTACCACATTTCAAATTTAAATTTTTCTTAAAAATTTAAATGGCTGCCATTTTTAAACAAGATGGCGGATGAAGCTGGCCAACGAACTCGGTTGAGACATTGGTATGCACTATGTACAAAAGAAGTTACATCCAAATCGGTTCATAAATACGCCTTTTATTGCGTGACAAAATTCAGGACGTTTCAAAATGTCAGCCACGCTAGAAATTCAAAATGCTATAACTCAGCCGTTTTTTAAGATATAGACGAAACAAAAACTGCTCCGGAATCTTTGTATAAAGGTCAAATACATAAGAAAAAAATATTTTTCCATTTTCAATTTTGTGGTACCACATTTCAAATTAAAAAAGTTTTTAAAAATTTTAAATGGCCACCATTTTGAAACAAAATGTCGGATGAAGCTGGCCAACGAACTCGGTTGAGACATTGGTATGTACTATGTACATATTGAATTACATCCAAATCGGTTCATAAATTCGAGAGTTACAGTGTGACAAAGGTCAGATATATATATATATATCAGTGGCGTGGCGTGAAAATTTTCGGTGGTCATCGCAATTATTTAAGTTTGTGGTGAAAAATTATTAACTCTAAAATTCAATGGTTGAATGTTCAAAAAAGAAACTTTAAATCTTACCTTCACTTATACGTTAAATCCAAATGTTCTGCTAAAACTGGATCGTAGAGTTTTAAAAGCTTATTAAGAGTTTTAAAATATTGCTTGGTCATCGCCGCATCCAGCGATGACCGGACGCCACGCCACTGATATATATATATATATATATATATACGGATATATATATATCAACTTTTGAACGGAGGGTGGTTTCGGGGTCTGGGGGTCATGATCGATGAAAATATACCAAAATTTTTTGAAATCGCTTTCCTCCGAACGGCTGCAATAGGTAGCTTTTTGTAATGAAAGTTACCTAAAACACTATGAATATTTCACTAATGTTGAATTTGAATGTAAGAAAGGATAAAGGTATCACTGGATATTAGAAGTGAAGTGTTCTGTATGTTTTATCGGATATAACTCATCATTCAAATTTATAGAAAGTCAATTTGATATGCCTAAATAGGAAAGGATACAATTCAAATTCTTGATTTTTAGTAATGAAATAATTTATCCAAATTTAAAAATATCAAATTAAAAAAGTACAAACAGTGCTAATGATTTCCTTTATTAGATTAAAAAAAAATATGAATTGCAAGATTTAGAGTTAGGAAAAGCCAAGTTTTCTTCTTAGCATTAAGAGGTTTGAAATATTACGAAAAATACGTCAAGATGTTAAAATATTTAAACACACAAATAATAAACAAATTAATTTGACTAATTTTATCTCTATTTTTAAATTTCAAAAATATATAGGGGAGGTAGGGGAGGTTTGATACATAGGGAGGGTTGATACATTGACAATTTTTCTCAACAAATGGCATTAACAGCCATTGTAACAGATGTAAAGTCTTCTTTTATTATCAGAGGCCATCATTAGCTGGACTTAGCAGTGAAGAACTGGCAGCGTTTTTTTTTTCTTTTAATTTTGAAGACTTTTGGAATGTCAGTGTAAATTTTTTTAAATACTGATTTTCTTTCATAACTCTTATTATTGTGAAGATAATATCTTGTAATTTTTTTTATTTGTAAAGCTTATTGTTAGAGTGAGTTTTACCAGAAAGCAGATTGCCATTTTGCAACTGCATTTATACAAAGTGATTGAAAATCCAATAAGGCATGATAGGGAGAAATGATACATTAGTGGTGGGGAGAAATGATACACTTGTATATTTGAAATTTAATCGTAATTTGTAAATTAGTTTAATTGTAAACTAATATAGGACTGTAATATTCATTATTGTTTTACAGCAAGAGCTACTGAAATTGGTAAGGAAGAACAAAAAGACTAATTCATAGACATTATGTAGGTTACATAGAAAAGCAGTGCGATGATAGATGGTTGGTTCGCTTTGCTCGTCATGTAGAAGGAAAAAAGTTTAAATGGCCTGAAAGGGAAGATGTTTCTATAATTGACGAAGGGCTAATTAAAAAAAACATTAAATCCATCCGATTTTACTTACCAAAATGATAGAGTTATTAGTTTTTCTTTGAACCATTTCAGGGGTGGTGGTATGTTTATGAAACCACTTAGTTTTAATTCCCAAACCCCACATTGGCACCAGCATTTTGGTAAAATATTTTCCATATAATATGAAAGTGAAATATAGCCCTTTTCATATTTCCAATTGAATTTGTCGGCAAATTCCGGCGCCATTCATTTATTCAACACTTTAGCATCGAAAATGCTTTGTCCTGAAAGGGTTAAAGAAATCTTAAACGGGCTAAATTTATGTTAAATTGTTTGCAAATCAACAATGTTCACTCCATTTTTCCTTGCAGCAAGATCTCTAGGGTTTTTTTTTCATTATTTATTTTCTAAAAAGTGTGTTAATAGAATTGTTTAAATAGTACCAATTGTTTAAAAATTTTTGTAAAAAACATTTCTGAAACAAAAATATGTAAATGTCATTTCTTTTTAAATTTTACTTAAATATTTCATGATTTATCCTAAAAAATTGTATGACACATAAATTGAATTGTCTGCATTTTCTTTTTTAATTTACATAACAATGTATCAAACCTCCCTTACTTGTGTATCAATCCTCCCCAGCAATGGGGAGGTTTGATACAGTAGTAACCATTCACAATAATTGGGATATATTTTTTGAATGATTATTTTTTAAATTCAGAATATTTTTAATAAATGAATAAAAGGTCGCTTTATAAGAAAACACGAAAAATTTGTTTAAAAATAGGTTTCTAAGGGTTGTAAAAATTAGTAAAAAAAAGTGTATCATACCTCCCCTACCTCCCCTATGTGATCAAAATGCATATTTTAAAAGAAAGTTGGTATCCGTCCTAAAATTTATCCGTATATTCGGTATTTGGCCAAGTCACTATTCTTTACCTCCTATACATAAAATCAATTAATTTGATGCATAATAAAATTTACGGCACTTTAGAGTTAGAAAACAAATTTTCTCTTAATATATATTTGTCTCCAATTTAGCCTTCAGTTTCTGAAGCATGTCTTAGTTTTAAAACAACCCATTTATTTATTTATTTATTAACTAAGACAATGTACGTAGTTGTTTTTTACAGTATCTGCCTACATTAAAATTTTGGGGGAAATTTTCGAGACCTTTTTTATTGTTTTATTTGAAAGAGCAATTTTTTACGAATCAAAATTTGTTTTAATTTTATTCCTACTGTTATTAGAAGAGAAGTTACGGCCGATTTAATACACAGGAAGTCAAATACCTCAAGTGATCAGGGAGACTAGAAGAAATGTTAATAGTGTTCTATGCAGGATTTTCCTACTTTTTTACATAAAAAAGTAATAAACCTAAATTGACACTTCTAGATTAATTTTATAGATAAGAAATCTTTAAATGCGATTACTGGAAAATCAATTTTTCCGTTATTCCAATGTACGATAAACATTATTTTTTAAACATATTTCAGTGAAATTTTGTCAATGCTTTCCACATTACTACACACTATGTCTTTCCACACTATGTTCTGAACTAGAATTTAATCTCTGCGTGAAAATGTAATTGTTTTACCGGTATTCAAATATAAAAAAAATGGTAATTTTTAATAAAAAATATGTATTTTTGACATATTTTGAAATATTTCAATTAATTTGGAAAATATTGTGAAACTCCTAGTTCAGTGCATAGATAAGTGCAGTAGTATAGTATGTAGTATAAAGGAAATTGAAATATATTGAGTTGAATTGAGCGTACGCTGTCTGACGTAAGCATGATTTTTTTTTTAAGGCAAAAAACCCCAATTTTTAAAAATGCTATGAAGATATTGCTAGGATTTTATGTTTTCCCATCATTTTGCATTAAAACTGAACTAAAAATATGTGTAGTTATTCAATGTTGTAATTTTTTTTAAGCGCTCCGAACCTTAAATAAATCGGGCATTATTCGTTAGTGACAGTTTAGAAAATATTATGAAGAAGCTGAATTATATATATAGAAAGTGATTCTTAAAATATTTTATTAATAATGAAATTTTTTGCATTAAAGACACTTTAAAAGGGAGTTTCGTAGAAACTTAATAAAGTACATATGTATTTTTAAAAATTATTAATTTTATTGTATTTGCTTTTTTTGCGTTAACTGCTCTTTTTAAATTAAAACTTTAATAAAAACTCTCCCTTGACCTGGTAATTATTCTTTAAATATTCAGCTTATCAAATTTAATAGAGCCTGAAATTTATCCTGCATGTATTAAAAAAAAGTCTTTAAA
Organism: Maratus speciosus; assembly: GCA_963932465.1. Taxonomy (NCBI): domain Eukaryota; kingdom Metazoa; phylum Arthropoda; class Arachnida; order Araneae; family Salticidae; genus Maratus; species Maratus speciosus. Next base: position 126,698,520 of record OZ010786.1, read on the forward strand.
CTTGAAAGTCATGTATAGAGATGTAAAATTTTTGAAAATTTTGAAGTGACGGAAAAAAAAAAAAAAACAGTTTTTCCGGGGTTTTTTCTGGGAAAATGAAAAACTTTGGAAAATTTGACTTTACAAATTTTTCTCAAAAATAAGATGTATTTTCTTAAAAAATATAAAATCATAAACATTTTTTTTTTAATTTTTACAGGCTAAAAAATTATTTTCACTTTTCTATATGTTAATTTACAGGTACATAAAAAATAATTCGTTACAATACTATCTATGAACAATAATTGGAAGCAGTGGCGCCAACTTTTGAAAAATATTGGGTGGGCTCAAAACCCTTTTAGGGTAAAATGACACTGCCATTTTGCTTTTTTTGAAAGCTTGGGAAAATATGATATTTCAAATTATGGCAAGTTAGAACTTTTTTGAGTAGAATATAAAGCTGTGATTTTTTTAATTATATTTTCACGGGGTCTTCATTTTCTAGACTAATGTTTACTATTGTGGCATAAATTTGCCTACAAATTTAACGCAAAGGACTAAAAAGTATTAAAATGGGCATTTAATGCGGATACACTGAAGTGCTTGTATTAATAGTACCAGGGCTTAATTTCTAGCAAAAAAAGTACCGGAGCCCTACTATTTTCCAGTACTAAAACTGTAGCGTACATCCCCCTCCTCCTCCCCTCGCTCTCACTCCAATCCGCATATTTATAATTCATACATTATTTTAAAAATTTAAAACATCTTTTTCTTTTCTTTAGCAAAATAAACATTTTAAATATATCTACTTCCATATACTTAACTGTCAACTATTCCACTTTTTTGTTTATCACTCCTTCCGAATAGAAATCTTTGCCTAATTTTAATGTTAATTAATCGCAGAATCCTGCAATTAAATAAGGTAATACTTATGATTCGGAAATAGTGTTAACACATACACACACACATACACACAAAAAAATCGATACTTTTATAGAAAAAGGCGAAACACTACTCGATTGCTTTCTAGCAGAATAACAAACAATACATGTCAATTTATATCTACAAGGGGAAATTTTGAATGTAAGACAGTTTGAGTTTGAGCTCGCCTACTCCCAAAGACTGATATTAAATTTGAGTTCAAATCCTACATGTACGACACATTACGTCACATACAAATATTTTGATAGAAAATAATGGAAAAACCCGGTTTTTCGGAGCGCTATTGCACAGGGCTCCGGAGCCTTCTATTTATGACCTCCGGTGAATTCCGACCAATATTTAAATATTTACTATAAACAAAGAAGTACCGGAGCTAAGCTCCGGTGAACTCCGGCGCAAATTAAGCCCTGAATAGTACTGCTTAAACTATACCGGATGATTCGAAATAGACATAATTTCTGGAACAGCTGATAATAGAAAGATACGTCCAATTACAAAAAGTACATACATATATACATACATACACAATGGTACTACAATCCATGTAGGATTTTGACCTCCCTCAATATACCTCGCCAGACCTTCCGATCTCTGGCCTTTAATTTGTAATTTACAATGTGGTTTTGTGTTAGATCTTTCTCTACCTCTTCTATCCGTCTCTTCCTGGGTCTACCAATACTTATTTTCCCTATTCATTTACCATTACATATCTTCTTTGTGCTTCTCTCATCCCTCATTCTGATTAGATGGCCCAACCATTGCATTCTTTTTATTTTAATAGTATTTATTATATCTTTCTCAATTACAAAAAGTATGCAAATCAAATTCATCTTTCAGATATGGCATTTATTTAAAAAATAAGGTTGCAAGCATATTAGAATACGAAATTTAATTTTTATACGGCCGCCTTTTCGTATGTGTTTTGACATACGTTAAGGAAGATACAGAAATAATGGATGATGTTTAATAAAGAATGATGTCATTAGAAGTCCTAAGGAGGGCAATAAAAAAAGTTCTTTTACGGACAAAACATACTGAGTTATGATGCATCAAATTATATGAATTTTCAGTGTTTTCTGGCGTTAAAAACGCATCTCTATCTTTACCGTACTTTGAAACAGGATAATTTTGTGAACGTCAACGAAATAATTTCTTTTCAGCGATTGAAAAATAAATAAGCACGAAAATAGAATAATGAAAATTGGGTGGGCTTGTAGAGCAAATTATTGGGTGGGCTCGGGCCCTCATGGGCCCATAGAAGTTGGGCCTTGCCACTGGCTGGAAGTGCATTTTCCGTTGTCGTATGCTTCTTTAGAATTACCTTTTTTTATATTAATTTGTGTAAGTTCCAGTTCCAGAGATCATATACATGGCTGCATAAAACATTTAATGTACATTCCCGTTTTATGATGGAAATTGGTAAAGGGGCGATTCCTAACTCCCTAACTGAACTAAATTGTAGCATACTATGTATTATATGGTAACTCTATAGATCATATACAGGGCTGTACAAAAAATTTAGATATTGTTCCGACTATTGATGGTAATTGCTGAAATTGTGTATTCAAAAGTGTTATGCATTTTTTAAATTGTTTGTTTAGACATCATTTTTCACCTTATCAAACTGTGTACTTTAGTTTATTATAGTATTCTGAATGTGTTAGAAAGTGTATTCATAATCTATGCTTGACGCTTGATTTTACGTTCTTGTTTTATTTTAAATTCATTATATTTCTGTAGGATTCAGTTTTGAGATAGAATTTGTTTCAGAATTTTGTGAAGGGTCTTATGTTTTTAGGTTAAAAAATTGTGAAGGGTCCTTTAAAGGATTTAAGTTCTAACTAAGCTGCTTACATATCCTATTTTCCATGTGAACATTTTCTTGTTGGACACTGAACATGAAAAAGAATATAAAGAAAAAGTATCAAAATCTAGCCATTATAATTTTTTTAATAAATTATTTTATAAATGAAATTTTGCTTTTTCCAAATTAGAAAAATTGAAAATAACCCCTACAAGAACAAAAACTTTCCGAAATTTTCCGGTTTTATCCGAGCATTCCCATCTTTAATCATACATGAAATGTATTGATAAACACTGGAAAAAAACGTCTTCTTTTAGATTTTCATAAAACAAATTCTTATCAATATGTATACAATAATATATATACAGTATATAAAGTAATTCCTTTGACTATCTTAATATGACTTATTCAAATAATAATAATAATCAAGTCATGTGGATAATATCTGTTAAAGTTTTAGCATTTTAAACAAACTGAGGCGAAGCACTCATGCAAAAGCAAACATTTTGAAATTACTTTTTTTTTTTAACCTAGAATGTTATTTTTTTCATTAAATTCATTTTCGTAAAATGTTACGATTTAATGCTTTTAACTAGCTTTTCATAAAAATTAATTAAAAATAAATATTTAAAAAGAATTAGTATTTACATTTTTTCTTTATAAGCGTTCAATGTTTATCGTGAAAATCACTCCTATTTTCATGGCTAATTAATTATTTAAAAAAATCCCATTACAATACGTTAATTTGGCGTGGGCACCGAACTCAATTACGATAAATTAACACACACATATATATATATATATTCTTTTTTTTTTTTTACACTGGGTAGAAAGTGCGATCTAGTGAATTTATTGAAAAATTATATGTATATGTTGTAGGCTAATTGGAGAATCCATCTCCCTTTTTCCAATTAGCCTGATATTTTTCAGGCTTATTGCAAAGAGCCTAGAAAGCGTTAGGCTAATTGAAAAATGACCACTTATTATCCGATCAGAGTGATATTTTTAGCTCACAGGCTATCAAAGCCTGAGAGCTTATGTGCCCGCCGATTCTGTATGTACGTGTGTACGTACGTACGTACGTACGTAACGCGATAACTCTTGATAGAAAAATCCGATTTGCTTCAATTTTTTTTTCTAGGTTCATTCTGATAAGGTGCTTCCTTGATTGTTTTTTGGGGTTCATTGGTTAAGGATAAAGGGGAAAAAGGAAGCTAACCTCCCCCCCCCCCCTTAATTTATATACATTGGTTTTTCATGCAGAAATACTCAATTTGCTCCAAATTTGGTATACCGGTTTATTGTGTTAAGGAGCTTCCCTGATTAGATTTGGAAGCTCATTATTTAAGTATAAAGGGGGGAAAGGGGGCTAACCCCCTTAAATTAGATAAATCGGTTTTTCATGATGAATTATTCGATTTGCTCCAAATTTGGTATACCGGTTTATTAAGTTAAGGAGCTGCCTTGATTAGATTTGGAGGTTCATTAGTTACATATAAAGGGAGGAAAGGGGGCTACCCCCCCCCCCGTAATTCAGATAATTGGGTTTTTCATGCAGAAATATGCGATTTGCTATAAATTTGGTATACGGTTAATTATGTTAAGCAGCTTCCCTGATTACATTTGGAAGATCATTATTATGTATAAAGGGGGGAAAGGGGGGCAATTGCCTCTCCCCTTAATTTAGATAAATGCGTTTTTCATGTAGAATTATTCGATTAGCTCAAATTTGGTATACTGGTTTATTATGTTAAGGAGATGGATTGATTAGATTTGGAGGTTCATTAGTTAAGTATAAAGGGAGGAAGAGGGGGCTAGCCCCCCCCCCCCCCTTAATTTAGGTAAATGCGTTTTTAATGCAAAATTATTCGATTTGCTCCAAATTTGTTACACAGGTTTATTATGTTAAGGAGCTTCCCTGATTAGATTTGGAGGTTCATTAGTTAAGTATAAAGGGAGGAAAGGGGGGGCTAGATCCCCCCTTAATTTAGATAAATGGGTTTTCATGCAGAGTTATTCAATCTGCTCCAAATTTCGTATACCGGTTTATTATGTTAAGGAGCTTCCCTGATTAGATTTGGAGGTTCGTTAGTTAAGTATAAAGGGAGGAAAGGGGTGTTAGACTCCCCCCCCCCTTAATTTAGATAAATGGGTTTTTCTTGCAGAGTTATTCGATTTGCTCCAAATTTCGTATACCGGTTTATTATGTTAAAGAGCTGCCTTGATTAGATTTGGAGATTCATTGGTTAAGTATAAAGGAGGAACAGGGGCTAGTGTCCCCTTAATTTAGATAAATGTGTTTTTCATACAGAATTATTCGATTTGCTTCAAATTTGATATATCAGTTTATTACAATAGGGCTTCCTTCATTTGATTTGGAGGTTCATTGGTTAAGTATAAAAGAGGGGAAAGGGGGGCAATTGCACCTCCCCTTAATTTAGATAAATGGGTTTTCATGCAGAATCATCTAATTTAGTTTAATTTTTTTTCTAGGTTCATTCTAATAAGGAGCTTTTCTGATTAGATTTGAAAGTTCATTGTTTCAGCATAAAGTGAGAAATGGGGGAGCTAATACTCCCCCTTAGTTTAGTGAAATGGTTTTTTCATGCAGAGTTATCTGATTTGCTTCAAATTTGGTATACCAGTTTATTATGTTAAGTAGCTTTCCTGATTAGATTTGGAGGTTCTTTGGTTAAGTAGGAAGGGGGGCAACGGAGACTAATCCCTTCATTTATTTTTCGAGGGGCATTATTCTTTGAAATAAGAGTATAATATACAATTAGTGTGAATAGCGTATGAGCTCAATGCCATCAGTTTAACTGGGCAATTTTCTTTTTATTAGGTTTATTAAAGCATAACCCTACCCAAACCCGAAAAATAAATTACAACAGACCGTACCCCGATCCGAGCAAGACAAAATAATTTCAGTCTACATGCAACCCGGCCCGAACCTGAGAGTTCCATTTGAAAAAACCCGAAATCCCGAACCAAATCTGATAATCAACAAAAATCTTCCAAAGATGCATAACCGGGTCCGAACAAGACAAATTAGTTTCCGTGGATACGCACTGCTACCAGAACCTAAAAATTCCATTCGAAGTCAACCTGAAACCCGTCCGAACCAAATCTTAACCGACAAAAATATTCCAAAGAACTATAACCCGATGCACGCCAGAAAAAATAATCTCAATCCACCGGCAACCCGATCCGAACCTGAAAGTTTTAATTGAACTCAATCCGAAACCTGGTTGTGGTAGGTTTTCGGGTTGACTTCAAATGGAACCTTGAAGTTCAAACTAAATTAGATAATTCTGCATGAAAACCCATTTATCTAAATTAAGGGGAGGAGCAATTGCCCCCCTTTACCCCCTTTTATACTTAACCAATGAACCTCCAAATCAAATGTAGGAAGCCATATCGTAATAAACTGAAATATCAAATTTGAAGCAAATCGAATAATTCTGTATGAAAAACACATTTATCTAAATTAAGGGGACACTAGACCCTGTCCATACTTTATACTTAACCAATACATCTCCAAATCTAATCAAGGCAGCTCCTTAACATAATAAACCGGTATACGAAATTTGGAGCAGATCGAATAACTCTGCATGAAAAACCCATTTATCTAAATTAAGGGGGGGGGGGGTCTATCCTTCCTTTATACTTAACTAATGAACCTCCAAATCTAATCAGGGAAGCTCCTTAACATAATAAACCGGTATACGAAATTTGGAGCAAATCGAATAACTCTGCATGAAAAAACTATTTATCTAAATTAAGGGGGGTAGCCCCCCTTTTCCCCCTTTATACTTAAATAAAGAGCTTCCAAATCTAATCAGGGAAGCTCCTTAACACAATAAACCGGTATACCAAATTTGGAGCAAATCGAATATTTCTGCATGAAAAACCCATTTATATAAATTAAGGGGGGGGACTAGCCCCCCTTTTCCCCCTTTATCCTTAACCAATGAACCCCAGAAACTAATGAGGAAAGCACCTCATCAGAATGAACCTAGAAATTTTTTTGAAGCAAATCGGATATTTCTATCAAGAGTTATCGCTTTACGTACATACGTACGTACGTACGTACACACGTGCATACAGAATCGGCGGGAACATAAGCTCTCAGGCTTTGATAGCCTGTGAGCTAAAAATATCACCCTGATCGGATAATAAGTGGTCATTTTTCAATTAGCCTAATGCTTTCTAGGCTCTTTGCAATAAACCTGAACAATATCAGGCTAATTGGAAAAAGGGAGATGGATTCTCCAACTAGCCCGGCTCTTTGCAAAGAGCCTAGGCTGTTTGCTAAGAGCCGGATTTCTCAATTAGCCTACGACATATAAGATATGGTAACCGGAAAAAAGTATTTATTCTTTAGGATACCTAAATAGATTTCCCAACGTTATAATTAGAATTTATTTAATATGAAACTATTAATTGGCAAAAGCGTATTTTAAAAAAATATATATATTATATTCTTTATTTTGTATTTATACGTTATAATTTTATGTTTAAAATATTTCGCTGTTGCTTTTTCATGTTATATTCTTTGTTTTATATTTATACATTGTAACTTTTATGTTTAAAATATTTCACTGTTGCAGTTACAGCCAGCCGGCCTATTTTGACAAGCGTGATTTGGTGCCTCATTAAATCCATTGATGTTGTAACTCGTATGCAGTTGTAACCACACTGTAAAAAAAATACGACCAGTTTTCCAGTAGGAATCGGAAAAATAGTTGCCCTTATCGTACCGGAAAAGTTTCCGACTCAGCTCGGAATAAAATCCATAAAATACCGTTTTATTGACTATTTCCTTTTTTTTACGGATTTTATTCCGAGCTGGGTCGGAAAAATTTCCGCTACGATAAGGGCAACTATTTTTCCGATTCCTACAGAAAAACTGGTAGTATTTTTTTTTTACAGTGCATGACTATTTGGCGATTTTTCACCTGTGTCCGAGTAATGAAAAAATGCCTTAAAATTAATTTTTTAATAAGTAATTAAGTTCTACAAATATTAAAATGTTATATTATCATCGCAAATATCAGGGTGTAACGAAAGTTTCCCGCCACAGCTAATATCGTCTTTTCAAACAGTTCGCGTTCTCGTATTTGATCATATTTTGTCAAACGATTTTTGGCATTTGAAAGAAAGAGACTTGCTTTATAACACTTTGTTGTGAAATTTGTAAAAAAAATATCGTTACCATTAAATACAGGGTGTCTGAATTGGAACTATCACGCTACCAGATTAGAACCAGCATTTACTTCCAGTTCTGTTGCAAAAAGTCAGCTACAGAATGTCACCGAATCATGTGTACAGCTTTAGGCACTACTGTTGAATCATATGACCCTGTGAAGTTTTGGTGCCGAAAGTTTAAAAACAAGGACTATGACATTCAAGAAGCAGAACGCTCTTGCCGGCCTACTGATGTTGATGAGGCCCGCCTGTGAGAACTTGTGGAAGAATGTCAGTATTCAACCACTCAAGAGCTAGCTAAGCAGTTAGACGTTAGTGCGATGTCCATTAGCCGCGCTATGAATTGCATAAACTTGACGTACAAGTTCAATCGCTGGGTGCCGCATGAGCTGACTCAAGCAGATAAGTGCAGACGTGTTCAGGCCTGCACTAATCTGCTCGAATATCAACGCAAGGACAAAATTCTGGACAGTTTGGTCACTTGTGACGAAAAGGGGATTCACTTCAACAATACAAGCCGAAAAAGGTGTTGCTCTACGCCCGGTGAGCTCGTCGGCAGCGTCGCAAAGCGCAATTTGACTAACAAAAAGATAACACTTTGTATCTGGTGGGATTGCCGTGGTATTATCCGCAAAGAGTATCTGGAAAAAGGTAAAACGATGGACAGTAAGGTGAACAGTAAGATGCTAGTCCGTGTTGATGCTGCTATCAAGGTAAAATGTCAAAATGAGTTCCGGCGTAAGAAGATAATGTTTCATCAAGATAATGCTAGATCACATATGTCTGCATTCACCGGCTGGACTATGTATGGACTCAAATGGGATCTTTTGCCACACCCACCATATAGCCCCGACATCACTTCTTCGGACTACTACTTTTTTTCACACTTGCAGCTGCATCTTGCTGGTGCTATCTTTAATTCTGCACAGGACGCCCGAAATGAGATTGATCTGTTTTTGGACCCGCGCCCCCCAAGTTTCTGGGCCGAAGGCTTTGAAAAACTACCAAAACCTTGGCAGAAAATCATAGATTCGGGTGGTGATTACTACCCTCACTAAAGCCACTGCTTTCATGCTTTTTTCTAACTTTATTAAGAACTTTTTTTGGTGGAAAACTTTCGTTACAACCTGATACAACTGTGAACATATTTTTTTATTTTTATAATTCTAACATACCAGGAAGTGAATGAAAAATTAGTTATAATATTCCATCTTCTCACACAAAACCAAATTAAGTAAAAGAGTGTAAATATGAGGCCTTTTTGTAAGCGCGTTCGTAATTGCAGTAGAACCTCTTTTATCCGAAACTCTTTTAATCGAAACTCTCGGTCAATCTCGGTCAAATCATTTTTTAAGGCTTTTTTTTCCCCTTCACTATCCATTTTGAAAGCTTTTTCTTTTCTTTTTTATTTTAAGTATCATGTTCCTTGTGTGCAAGCGGTTCTTTCCGAACTATGAGTAAATATAAATATTTTCGATCCCCCTTTCTTAGAATTCCTTTGAATTTAACTTGAGCTCCCGTAAGCTGCGGAGTGGAAGGAAGAAAACGAACAAATTGGCAATTCTGAAGCTTTTACAAAAGGTCTGGCATGGCTGGAGTAGCAGAAAGAATGATAATGATGAACAAATAATATTCAAAAGCCCGTGATTGAGCTTCAAAGCAAAGGTAAGAGGAGGGAGAACCGGAATGTGTGAATGTGGTCTAGCAGGTGGAAAAATGAACAAATTAGCAATTCTGAAGCTTTTGAATGTTTTGCAATAGGTTTGGCATAGCTGGAGCAGCAGAAAGGCTGTGATACTGGTGAACGAATAGTATTAAAATAACCTTCGTGATAGAGCTGCAAAGCAAAGGCAATTGAAACTGCGACAAATAAAACATTTTTTAAAACACTTGTGATATATGTAAAAAGTAGCTACTTATTTTCAAAAGTAGTTTTTTCAAGTTCAGGTAATTTATTCTTGTTTCTATTTTGCTATCGCTTTATTTTTATAAAGCACTTATTACCATAATAAGAAATTTTGCATATATTTCTCCTTAATCTTAAAATTGAAGTATTCCCGATTATCTGAAAATTTCGAGTTTCCTAAAGATGGTCGGTCCCAATTACTTCGGATAATCGAGATTCTACTATATATAAATACGTAGCAACTATAGTCGTCGTCCAGCCCGTCCGTCTGATATTAATAAAAGTTTTCTTCATTCTATTAAATCCTATCACACGTAATTAATTCAATGATATCCCATGGTAGGTAATGATTCTATCTTGCCATGGTGAGTACGACACATTTAAGATGAATTCATATTATTTCCGTATTACTGAATTTAATATATGTAATCATAATAAATTTTGTATTAGCGCATTTTTGCATAACAGTGAAACAGATATTGCACCAAGATCTGAATATTTATAAAACTAATTATAATACGAACGCACCTCATTTGCCACGTTTGAAATTGAATTATCGACATGTTAAAGAGTAGTAAATCTTCTTAATACTCTTATTTGAATTTATAAAGACTAAGTCACCTGTTTGTATTGAAAGTTGAAAATATAAATCTTATAAAATGACCTAATAGTAATCCTCCGATAACTCCAATATCACTGTAAAAACTATGTCAATTTCTCTCTACAATTATATACATTTTTTTCTTCCTTTCTTCTTTACCTTTTTTTTTACGCAAAAATAAATATTCATGAAACGATTCAAGTTTCATAGAAACCATCTTCCATCATTGCTCTTGCCATTTCGATGAATTGAACAATGAACACATGCTGTTCTAACATTAAAACGCATTTTCCATAGAATTTATTATTTCAGATGAACTTGGTTCTAACTTTTACAAGAACTTGTGATTGACGTGATATTTATCATAAATAAGTTTTTTGTTCACTTTATGGTGTAACTGTAATCTTATGATGTAACTGAAAACTAAAGTATTCCTTAAAAAGTTGCTTGAAAACTAGTTGGATGTGCCAATCCCAAAACTTTCTTCTATCCCATACATATTAATGCATCAAAAATATTTTTTTTTTTTCGGTATGCATTTTAGAAACAAACAAGACGCTGAAGTGTACATCGTGGCACAAGCAGCCAGTGCAAAAAACTACCGGTTTTGATTTTCATCTGAAATTTCTGCTTCTATTAATAAAAATATTAATCGGAGTAAAAACGTGTTAATCTCGATCATATTTTTCAATAAAGTCAATATTTTTCGTCGCTGTGCGTCGGCTGCTTGCTAATCGCTTTGGTAACTGGATAGATCACCTGGATGCAAAGCACATGTCGCTGCAGGAGCTGCCGGTGCACAACACAACTACGAAATTTCGAGAATATCGCACAAAAAACGCTATCACATCGCCCCGTTCTGGGGGTATATACCAATTTGCAACTGGGACTTGACGCCCATATGCTCAAAAACGTATATATGAAGTTCTTCAATTCGATCAATAACTTCATATGCTTTCCGATTATATAAAAGAAAAAAAAAAGCTGTCACAGCGCCCCCTTCTGGTAAAATATCCCCATTTTCAACTGGAACCTTCTGGTTATAGCCAAGAACGTGTATATGAAGTGAAGTTTGGTTTAATTCTATGCATAATTTCATATATTTTTCGATGACACAAAGAGGACACACTAACAGACAGAATTTTGTAAAAACGTATTTTCAGGTTTCTGACCCATAAAACGTGTAAATCAGTCGAAATCCGAAAGTAAAGAAAATTTCGATTACAATACTTTCTTCTATTACAGGTAGAAGGAAGTAATAATTCAAACTTTAACAGTAGTTGATTCATAGGTCATTTTAATTTGGACAGCAAAAGAAAAGACGTCCTTCTATTTTTATGTATCTTCAACTTTTCTACAATATATACATACCATATTTTACAAACGTTTTAGGTAGATTTCGTAAGAAATACTACCTATTGAAGTCGTTACCATGGTGCGACTAATGAAAAATTCCTTCATAACTTTTCATTATAGGACCCCAGGAACCCAAAACCACCCCCACCTAAAAAGTTTATCTATATATATATGTATGTATGTATGTTCTAAATTTTGTCCGCACGATAAAAGTCGCAATTATACTCGGATCGTCTTCAAACTCGCCAACAACTTTGAGATGACTAATATCTCGGCGGGGATTGAAAATGGGCAAAATCGGCCCAAGGGAATGGAACTGGGGAGGGTTCAAAATTTTGAATACCGTCTTAACATGATTCTGATAAAACCAGCTCTTACACAACAATGACAGGAAAAAAATAAATATTTTTCGTTATAGCAGTTGCCAACAATTAAAAAAAAAAAGCAATAAAATTAATTCTCACCACAACAATTGCTTTTTTATTGCAAGATCTTCACGTGTAAAAATAAATTAAATAAACAGTTTGACGAATTGAAAACAAATTGAATATTACGTCATAAGTTTTTTGGAGCAAGATTTCCGCATGAAAACTTAAAATGAAATAAATAGTTTGACGAATTAAAAACAAAACAAAACAAAAATATTGCGTCATATTGGAAATAAAAGGGACTTCAGCAGGTGAATATGTAACATCATGTGAGTTTGAAGAAACGTATTAAAACATGATAAAAACCCGACTATGGAAATATTAACTTAATTTAACGCTTTGAGGTTCTCTGAATTTGCTTTAACTATTTTTTAAACCTATTCCATATACATGCTGTGTGTATTCGTGTATATTAGAATTTTCACAAAATATTTAGCTTCCTAGAGCTCATTCTTAGTGAAGGAACTGGGTTTATCTCTAATCTTGATTTAAGTTTTGTTGGTGAATTTAGTACTTAACTTCGAAATCTAACTCCGCCTGTAGGCCCTAGCCGGCAGGGATTTTTTAAAACTGAAATTTCTTAAAATATTGAATTCAAAGCATTTTAACAAAATTGTTTCATTATGTTGCTATGTAATTGTATTAAAAGTATAATGAGTTCAATAACAGTATTAGCAATTTCATTTTTATGTTAGTTATATATATTTTTCCCGGTCTTTCTGTCAATAAGTTATTGTCCATTTGTTTCTTTCTCAGCACCATGGGCGCCCATAAAAGAAAGAGGAAGAGGGGACACTATCCCTTCGAATGTCTTGAAATCATACATACTTCTATATATAAAGAAAAAGTGACTATTTAGAAATGGGCCAATAGATTTGGAAATGGACCAATGAAAATCTGCGTAGATACCGTGAAACGCATGTGATTGGTCAGAATTTTCTGTCTTTTCTTAGCGGGAATTGTGCTTGGCGAAAACCATGAAAGTTGAGAATTTAGATAGGATGGGCGGGGAAAGGGAAGAACCTTCTGCATTTTGGCAGACTTCTGGTTTTTTTTTTTTTTTTTTTTTTTTTTTTTTTTTTTTTTTTTTTTAGAGGATGATGGCAAAAGTGATTTTTACAGAAAGAAGATAATTTCCATTAACTAATGAGAAAAAGGGGAGGGGTAATCTGCTTTTGAAATCTAAAAGTTGAATGCATAGAAAATAAGGGATCCCAAAACGATCCAGAATGGAAACGCGAAACAATTACGTCTGGGGTTGGCTAGAAAATAGGGATTGCTTTGCGATACCGAACGGAATCGCGAAGTGATTACGCGGGGGGTTGGTAAGCGTAGCGAATAGAAAGGGGCCGAGCTCCCCCCCCCCCCTAGTAATAGTAAGAAGAAGTAGAAGATGAATAATAATAAGGGTATGTGCCCTAAATTTATATGTATTAAATAAATGCACAATTTTATGTTTATGTATTAAGTAAATTGCACGTATTATTAGGTCTCACAATTTCCTAAAAAAATTGTTTAGCTTAAAAAACTCATAAACTGTTACATCTCAACATGTTAAGCATCTCAATAATTTACATGCCCTGAAGCGGTGAAAAAAACGTAGCCGTAAATATTTAAAATAAATGAATAGTTGCATGGCTCACTTGTCATTTGTTGTGAAATTTAAATTAATTTCTAAGAAACCTCCTTTTTAATTCTTTTAATTCTTCACTTTTTAAAAAATATTTTCAAAGATAGGTCAGCATTAATTTTTTTTTTTTATTATTAAAATAAATTATATTGAAATTTCTCAGCGTTGCGAATAATTAAATGTTTTGAAGGGATTTTTTGCCAGATAGGTCTGCATCTAGCAGTGTTAGAAGTTTGCACGGCCTAATTTTCATTCACGTGACTCATCCGAGCCGTGTTTGGTCTTCACTCTTTCCACGCCGAGAACGATTCGGGTTTACTTTTTCCTGTAGACTCGGACCGGGTCAGACTTCTTTTTTCCTGGGAGAGCTGGGCCTAGACTTCATTGAACTGCTTACCTCATCTAGATATTTAGACCTAGTAATATTTCGATCTAGAACGCCATTAAAATTACTTAAAGAGAATAGGTATCCTTCATTTTGCAAAAAATGAAGCGTACAAGCAAAAACATTTTAAACAAAAATTATTATTATTATTATTATTATTATTATTATTATTATTATTATTATTATTATTTGCTTAAAATGAATTTATACACCCGTAGAACATTCTGACAAAATTTAATAACGATCCGATAGTTAAAAATATGCTAAAATGGTTTCTTATTGCATCAATTTCTCTTTAAATGATGCAGAGTTACAATCTTTAATTCTTTCGGGTCTGGTGTACTATTAATAGTATAAGTTATTTCATTGAGTATTATTACCAGACTAAAAAGAAGGGTTATGTGTTTCACGCGTATCTGTGTATGTGGATTTCTTTATACTCTCGAAGCATCCCAATGGCTGGATAGGTTTTAATGAATGAGGTCTCTATCAATTCGTCTTAACGGCCCGATGGTTATAGGCTAGGTTTTGTTTTTATAAATTCAAAATGTCGGCCATAATATACAAAATGGCAGTAGAGACGAAAAAAAAAATTACGCACCCTATTGAGTGGCCTATCATTGGATAGGTCTTTCAAAATGAAGACGATGTTTCATTGACTATTTTACAGTCAGAAGCTCCGTTAAAATATTACCTGGAAGTTGTACAACCTGGAAGTTGTGTACGTAGATCTCTAACTTTACTGCAACTCTAACCATCATAGACATCTATTGACCTTATCAAAACAATGTTTATAGATAGGAACTAACAATTAAACACAACTTTAAAGTCATCAATACAAGTAAACAAAAAAATAGGTAAGTAATATAAACAAGTAAAAAAAAAAATATTTTTTTAAGTCAATTCCTGCTTAGGTCAGTAAGATATTTTTTTCCCTCCCATTCTTCTTTCTTCTAGAGTGGCCCTTAAAATGCCTTGATCAAGAAGAGGGCTGGCTCTCTCGATTATTGAAAATTAATTAATTTTATTTAATTAATTAATTAATATTTGAAAAAAAAAACTGAATTAACATCAAGTGTCATCCACTACGCTGTTTAAAAAAATTATTTGAGCTTGATTGGATGAATAATAACTATTTTATTAACGATTGAAAATTTGAACAAGATATATATAACGAGAGTGTGAGCTAATAGTAGGAATTGAAAAAAAAAAATAGTTTCACATTGACGAGAAATAATTAATTAGTTCGCTTTTTACGCAGTCGGGTTTTTTGATTTTTTAAATTTAATTGTTTATTTTGTCTTAACAATTTCTTTTGTTGCTGTCTACATATAGTAATGATAGTATATGACTATGCAATTCTTATTATGACTTCATTTATGTTTTGACATTTAGTAATAACTATAATAACAAAAGTTTACTTAATTCTCTTTGCACCGTTGCCGATTTCTTTATTTTACACATATATTTCACTGTTTAAATTTAAAATATAGGTTATTTTTCTGAACGAGTCATGTTTGATAAAACGCAAAAACTTTAGAAAGTTGTAATATCTCTTAAACCCTGTTGTAATACGATATTTTCCAAACGTCTCCAAAAACTCTTCCTTAACCTGCTATCATATAAATATGAATTGAATAGAATACAAAATAAGTACATTCGTTAGATTTCAGACAATGATATTATCTTTAAACTTCAGTAAATCTATATTTGGATGGCTATGATTAACATTGTTAAAGTAAAAGTAATTTTGTTTTCAAAATTGAAACAAAATCGGACCCGAAAAGGTTAAATTCCTTTATTCTTCGGGTCTTTTTTTTTTTTTTAAATATAATAGTATTTTCAAAATGATTAAACTTCAACATGCATTTGTCAATTGTCTCGATTTTTTTTAATGGATCCCTATTGTGATCCTTATTGTGCATTTTATAAATTTAAGAACTAGATTTATAGTAATATAAATAATTTATTTTTTTAAATTGATAATTTTAAACTAAGTCACTTTTTCAGAATTTTTACATATGATCATGACATTTTTTAAAAAAAATCTTTTCTTACATTTACCATCTCTTTGGAATTTTGGCCCTTTTCATGTAAAGCACAACAGTAAGGAAAATATAAAAAACATTGCTGCATTAAGTTTAAAATTGTGAAAGAAGTGTGGTTTTAAAATTTTCCTTTCTGAAACAAAAAAAAAAGATTTTTTTTTCGTAATTTATCATAAGAGTTGTATTTTTTCTTGATTTAATCACTTTTTCTTTGTAAAACATATTAATAATATGTCACAAAGTTATTATAAAGTAGTAAAATGGAAAAAAGTTCCAATGGTACCGATTCCCTAAATGATAAATATTTTTAACATATAAACAAAAATTAAATGCCATTTCAAGAACAGTGTATGTTATATTAATAATTTTTTAGGGTGAAATTCTTATCCAGGGTTCCTACGCATTCAAGGATCTTTTACCCGAATTTTTGTAAAGCAATATTTGCCTTATTTAATGAAAAAAAAAAAAAATCTATCTTCACATATGGCGGCCAGTACTTTACGAAATTTCTGGTAGTAAAACACTTAAAATCACCTTAAGCCCTTGATGCGTACGAACTCCGTTATCATCTACTTTAGTAACATAGTCAGATATCAACTGAATTCCAGCAGTAATTATAATGAAAATAACTGTTAAATAGGCAGTACGGCTGTGAAGTGAGCTTGAAAAGAATTTGGGGCTTTAATAGTATCTTGAGTTGATTTCATTTCTTGACTTCACATCTCTTACAAAGCTGTATATTCATAGTTTGTAAATTCAATATTTACAAATGTCTCGGTGAAGAATATGGCTGTAAAAATAAAGTTCTCTCAGCAATTAGTTAAAAAAAAATACTTCTTCAAAAATAATTTGACCAAAATAACAATAAATAAATGTTCGCAATTGTTTGTGGTTTTGATTCTGAATGTTGGTAAGAAAGTATTTTCAAACAAACTACACCTAATTGTATTCCGTATAAGGTGATTTATCACGATTCATCAAAAGTGAAGAATCTCAATGATGTTTTGAAATTTTGTATACTTTGAATCAGATATCTCACCTTTTCAACACCCTTTTTGACCCCATTGTTTACCTCAAACGCAGCATGATTCAAAACTATTTTTGTGTTTTATTGTTGAATAGTTTAAAAAATTTCGGTCACAGTAACATTGGCTTTTAAACAAGCAACTGTCCTTGGCATACTGAAAGTATAAAATCGAACAACCTGATATTTTATTTTTTATTCGTAACAATCACTGATTTTTCTGAACTTATAGTCACTTGCTCAACGCTAATTTAAATAACAAATCTGCGAAACAAAGCTTGATGTATATTTTTTTTTTCTTGCACCATTTTAGGTGTTTCCAATATTTTTCGATACGTTGAATGCTGGAATGCCGAGATTTTTTCTTTATCAGTGTGTCATCTCCTCATGGCGAGGTTGAAGATGCGAGATAAAAAATGTAGCAGACAAAAAAGCTTTATTTATAAAACACTTCAAGAGGGTTAGGGAGTCAACATTTTCTTTTCTTTTATTTATAGATAATTTTTGATGATTTTTTTTCTGCAATGTATCTTTAAATAGAAATTACTTTTCAGACAATTTTTTTTTATTTAAACTTATTTAACTTTTGATATAACTCATAAACGACTTGTCCGTTTCATTACTTTTAACCGACTTAAAAAAAAAAAAAAAGAGGAGGTTCTGAAGCTTTTTTTAAATGTATATTCACCTATTTCTCCGAAACTACGCAACCGATTCATATATATATATATATATATATTGTGGGGCCTCAGATGAGGGCGGTAGCGTGGCGTGATCTCCTCAGAGGCGTGATGACAAAGGTTTTAGTAAGATGAAAAATTGAAGGTTTTATTCTCGTAAAAACAACAAGAAATCTTGGCTAAATACAATGTCAACACTGGCACAACAAATGCTTAGGAAATTAACTTGATGAAATAAAGTTTTGTAAGGTAGGAATATCTAATAAAAGTCCTTGACCGGATAACAAATCAGAGTCCAGATTAGTTATATTCAAGAGTCTCTGGGAAACACTATGGTCCCTTCTAAGTAAATAAATGCCCGTTAAAGGTGCGGACTAACAGTCGTCCGTGCGTTCAGCTTTTCCGCTGATGCTCCCAGCTGTAGCTCAGCTGATCAGTTATTGTTGCCGTTGAGAGAAACAAGTCTCCTCTCTTCTCGGAGCGACCTCCGAAAGATAATCCCGTGAAAAGCCTGGAGAGAAACTTTTCTCTCCTTCAGGTTGAAGAACCCCTTTTCCCGTTTAGCTTCTGATAAACTCTTCTAAAAGTCATCTAAACCTCCTGATCTCCCCAGAGATCTCGTATATATCCTTCATTTCTCTCTCGGAAAACAATGCTAGTTTCCAACATCCGCTGTCATTGGTTCGCCCGTCAAGATCCTTTTGACAGCCGACCTTCTAGTGGCTGTTCGGGGGCCCTTCCCCTTTTTTGCACATGAAACTCTCCTGTCAAAGTATGCAATGTCAAGAAGCATTTACCGGCATATTTAGGTGTTACAAAGTGGGAACCAGGTGGTCCTCCTTTTATGTACTATGTTCCAAAGTGTCATCTTCGTAAGATCGATCGCACTGAAGTTATTTACTTTTATGTTACCGGCAAACTCTGAGACTTAGACGAATTTTCTAGTGTCACTCCCGAATACATGGAGTTTTCATAGGCCGTGATTCTGTAGCATTTATGCGGGTTTTTATATGTAGAAATTGTGAAAAGGCTAAGTTTCCACAATATATATATGTATATATTATTGAAAGAGGATATCCTTGAACTGGTACCATTTAAATTTCAGGAAAATTGGTTCAGTACTTTTTAAGAAATCCTACAAAAAACAAAAACATAATCATCTTTAAAATATTTCATTTTCAAGATTTTCATCAATTGACGAAGTTGACTATCTGTTGAGCAAGAAAATCGCAACCCGGTGATTTCCCTCCCTCTTTATACGGTTTTGTTTCTAGGATGATTGATTAATACTGGGTGGGCCAACAATTCCTGAATTTATTTTTAATTTAACATTAAATCAAGTTCATGGCGTACAAGAGTGCGATTGACAAAACTGTCAATTTAATATAGAGGGGGTCTTAAAAGTTCCTGTACTGACGACATATGTATTTGTTATTCACAAAAGAACAAACATTAAAACGGTTAATTTTATGCGAATCATAAAAAGCACTTTTAATATCACGTAGAAAAAAATACCGAACTTATATTTATAATAAATGTTCAAAATATACAACCCTTTCTACGGTGCAAAGCTGAACTTTTTGGGGCATGTTTGTAGAAACGCGTTTTAACATGCTGGGAGTGTCTTCTTGTATCCTTTGATTAAAGGCAATTTTCAGATCATCTATTGTTTGAGAATTATTTGCATAAACTTTTTTCTTTAAATATTCCCGCAGAAAAAAGTTCGGGATGCTCAAATAGAGGGATCGAGCTGGCAAAATTTTTTTTGAAATGAGTCGATCGCCAAAAAATTCTTCAAGCATCTTCAAGGTTTTATCACTTGTATGGATTGTTGGCACCATCTTATTGGAACAAAGAATTTCTTTCATTCACTTCTAAGAATACAACAAATTGCTGGATAAGTTCCCTGTATACAAAACTATCAAAAGTTGATTCGAAAAACAGAGGTCCAACTATCCTTTTGCGTGATACACCACACCGTACGCCAATTTTTTGAGAATGTAAAAGATTGGTGTAACAACTTTCGACGTTCCACACCTGTGCTTGTCTTCCACCGAACCTGTATTACGAAATCGTCGAACGAGCCGATATAACGTATCTCTACTTGGTATTACATCATTTGAATATTTATTTTACCAAACATCTTTGCACTATTCAAACGATTTACATTCAAAATAAGTTTCGAGCAGCGCAATTCTCTGAATGCGTGACAAATTTATTTCACTATGAAGAACAAAATAACATAGGACTTTATTCTCGCACCAATTAAGAACCAAATGATAAAAACTCAAGAATTGATGCAATGATAAGCAGAGGATAAAATTTAATATTTAAAAAAAAATCGACGAGAATGAGTTCTTTAAGGTGGAGTACGGGAATTTTTAGGACACACTGTATAGTTTCTAAGTGTCCACGTAATTAGATGAGATTCGAAAAAAGCCACTCACGCAACTGCTGCTATAAAAGTGCATTGCTTGCCAATAGAGCCAATTTCGGATCGATCAGTGCTCTGATGGAAAGAATCGCATAAAATTGAAAAGGCATTATTCAAGTTGCTGAATTTCATGTGCATCAGTAATTGAAGTACAGTAAAACCTCCCTGTGCGACCACCTCCATTAAGCGACCATCTCCCTGAACGACCATTTTTTCATGGAACGAAATTTATTCCCATAGGCTCATTACTAATTTTACTTCCATTCAGAGACCATCCCAGTTGAACTCCCTCCATGAGCGACCAATTTCTTTGAAGAAATGGAAATGAAAGAAATTTCGTTTTTTCCTGGACGCTTCAAGAAAGTTTTATTAGAAAAATAATTCCAGAGAGCGTATTATTCATCAAACTTCTAAAACAAGGTTAGGATTTTTTTTTATTTTATTCCGGTAACTTTTAAGTGTTTAAATCCTTTTTAGGGAATGAATTTAACTCTGATGACAAATAAGTATGGTGGTAAATAAACTCCCCTGCCCTATTCTGTCAGGAAGCTCTCTAAGAAATAGATAAATCAATGGAATCGTCATTATTTGTCAAAAAAATGGCATTTATTTACTGAAATTCGAAAGGACTCGGAAATAAAATTTATAAAAGATAAAACCGTAAAATCAAAGCACACGTCAATGTATTATTTTTTTAAAGTCTGCAGTACTTAAACTTATGTAATTAACTTTTGTTTTGATACTTAAATTTTCATATTTTTTCCTAATATGAAAAATAAATTTTCGTAACATTAATTGTTAAATTTTTTTCGACAATTAAAATCTAGTTTTAAACATGACCTCCATTAAGAGACCATCTCTCGGAGCGATCAATTTTTACTGGAACGGAACGTGGTCGCTTTAGGGAGGTTTTACTGTAGTTTCTTTTTTCCTCTTGGAACAGATGTGTTTGTGGTCCGCAGAATGAACTTGGCGATTTAAACCAATATGGCGGTTATTTTCAAAACTCAAGTGATTTTATATGCACTTTTAAAAAGTTAATGTTTTAAGGTTTTGAAAGTGATCGCCTTATTTCAAAGCAAAATTTCATCGTAGTTTCGTAATTACGACCACTTTCAAGCACGAAATTTCCTCGTAGTTTGTAATTACGATAAATGTCAATAACGATATTTTTAGCACATTAACATACAAAAAACAACTGAAAATTAAAGAAATATAAAAAATTACAAAAGTAAGCTTCGATTTTAATAAATTTAGCACCTAAATATAGAAAATCAGATAATAAAATTCAGTTAATAAGAAATACTAAGTAAAATTATATAAGATACAATGGGACTCTGCCCCCTGCAAGCTACGCTCACCAACCTCCGTTCAGACACCGCAGAATCTAAAAACACTGTAATCTGATCGGCTTTAAAAAGATTAGAGAAGACTGAATTATAATGAAAAAACCTATTCCTCCTGTAAACGGGTCCCTGTAAATCAATTCCCATTGATTGCAAAACTTTAAGGCCGAATCAGTTGCTGTTAAGACATCCAGTGGTTGTTTTCGTGTTTGATTAAAGAAGATCAGTTATACATTTGAAAAGAAGCTAAAATAACATGAATTAAGTAAACAGAGTCTTTGCCTCCCGGCATTTTTTAACAGCGTTATAAAACGATTAACATAATACAATACAGACATTTTAAATGTATCGTTTTAAATCTGACCTAATTTTCACTAAAGTTTTCTTTCTCTTTTTAGCATTCACATGAAAATACTTTTGCTTTTAGAAAGAAAATATTATTATTCGCGGTGTTTCAGAATTGGGAACTTAATTAAAAAAATGATCTCGAAATATGAAATTAAGAAATTATTGTCCCGCATAGATATATTTAAATTATTTGGCAGTATTATTATTTGGCCATTTTAAATGTGACGGAATTACTACAATTTACTGCTTTAAACGCATATTAATGTATTTATTATTTTAAAGCTTCCTTTCTCTTTGAATATTCACGTGTAAATACAATTTTCATGACATGATTTTCAATATTTTCCTGCTTTTAACACGTACTCATTTAATAGTAATTTTAAAGTTTTTTTCCCCCATTTTTAATAGTCACGTGTAAATACATTTTTAATAGTAAGGAAATATTATTCTTTGCGCTGTTTACAATTGAAAACAGTATCTATAATAATAGCCCAAGTCATGTGACTATCATCAATAGTTCCGGGCGGACCACTTCGCTTTTTATATTCCAGGTGCCATTTTGGTACTTTAATGTTAGCCAGGCACAGGCGATAAGTCGCCAAACATTATTCCATCGCCATCATTTCATCTATATAATAATAGTCCAAGTCATGTAACTGCCATAAACAATTACGGGCTGATCCTTTCGCTTTTCTTATAAAAGGTTTCCATTTTGATTAAAAAAAAAAAAAAATCGAATAATACTACGTAAAAGTTGTCATGATCGCAAAGAATTCTTGGTACTTTTATGTTAGCCGGGTGCAAAACTCGCAAATAGCGTTTTTCAACTCGCCAGTTAGCATTTTTTTTAATTTTTCGAGTGGTAAATTAAAACATTGCTTTGAAGTTGAAATTAAATGTCATGGTTTATTGCATTACAGAAGAACATCGATTATCCGAAGTAATTGGGACCGACCCTCTTTCGGAAAATCGAAATTTTCGGATAATCGAGAATGCCTCAATTTTAAGACGAAGGAGAAATGCATGCAACATTTCCTATTATGGTAACAAGAGCTTAATAAAAATAAAGCAATAGCAAAATAGAAACAAGAATAAATTACCTGAATTTTAATTTTGAAATTAAGTACCTTATATATATCACAAGGGTTTGAAAAAATGTTTTGTTTGACGCAGTTTCGATTGCCTTTGCTTTGAAATTCTATCACGGAGTTTTTTAATATGATATTATTAGTTCACCAATATCACAGTCTTTCTACTGCTCCAGCCATGCCAAACCTTTTGCAAAACATTCAAAAACTTCAGAATTGCTAATTTGTTCGTTATCTTCGTTTCACTCCGTAGGTTACGGTAGCTCAAGTCAAATTCAAAGGAAATCTAAGAAAGGAGATCGAAATTAATTTATATGTACTCGTAGTTCGAGAAGGACCGCTTGCACATAAGGAATATAATAGTTTAATTTTTTTTTTTTTTTTTTTTTTTTTTTTTTTTTTAGCTTTCAAAATGGATTTCCACACAAAGAATGGGATAGTAGGAAAAAAAAAGTTTTAAAAATGGATTTCGGTTAACCGAAAGTTTCGGTTAAAAGAGTTTTGGATAAAAGAGGCTCTACTGTATTTAATATTTGGCACAGATTTCATATACACACCGGGTTTGGCGTCCTTTTTTTAACGACAATTTGGCGAAAACCTCGTTTTCGAATACCAGTTACGTATGCATTTTTAAATTATTTTCTATTACTTTTAAAATGAAAAAATAATAAATAAAAAAATTTAATTAATAACTATAAAACAAAATAATTTATATAATTTTAGAAAAGAAAATAAAAATAAATAAACAATTATTAATAAATAAACAACAATAGCCGGGTTACCATGTCAAGCAAAATAACGCATATTTGGCGCCAATGAAATACCCCGGTGCGTATATGACATCTGTGCCTAATATTTTTCTTTTCGTTGCGTTAAAAAAAAAAGAAAGAAGTGAAAGCCTTTATTTTAAATGTTTCAGTTTTAAATGAATGAAAGGGCTATATTTCAGATGCAATTAATGAAATTTAAAAAAAAGCGACGAGAAAAGTTTTAGGCGAAAAAAGTTAGGCGATTTATCACCTGCGTACCGCTAACATAAAAATACCGACTTCTTGATTTCTCTATCAGAATCTTCCGATTTGGCGAAAGATTGTTCAAGTAAATTGAGTTATGAATAAAAGTAACATGACACATTTCTTAGCATACATTTAAGGGAAATCAAACTGGTCGCCAAATTAGTTTAAAATCATAACCTTTTCTAAAATGAAAAAAAAATATACGCTATGATTAAAATTTGAGTTGCCATCATTAGAGAAAATAGTTTAAAATTAGAAAAAAATTAATATCTCGAAAACTAATTCAAATTTTGGAAATTATAATACCAGTTTTGAAATCTGCGGGTAAGTACGGATTTTTATTGTTAATTTCACCGCATAACCTTCCATATTTTAGGAGAAATCGCCATGAAACATAATCAGTCGTTTCATAAACTCGTTTCATAAAATCGTTTCATAAAGTCGTTTCATGAATTCGTTTCATTAGGATTTTATATATATAAGATAGATAGAAGATTATAAGAAATATTAAGTAGATTATGCCGACAAATTTTTAAAGTGAATTATGAGTATAAGATTAAAATAATAATAATAAATAAATAAACGAATAAAAATAAAACGGAATAATTCTGATTTTAACGAATCAAATATACAAATAAGTATATATAGATGATATGAAACAAAAGAAGAAGTGCAAAACGAGATTGAAAATTTTTATAACCTGCTTGAAACAATACAGAAAGCTATGGTTGCCAAAAATCAAGGTTGCTACAAATAACAGTTCATCGCCAAAATGTTGCCTTTTTTTCGCAGGTTAGTTTTTACTTTTTTTCGGAGGGAAAACACATGTGTTTTTTTTTTTTTTAATGTTAAAAAGTTTATATTATTTCACTATTGTGTGCAGAAAAGGTTACTTGTCAAGTTGTCTTCAGGATTCATAAAAATATTATTTGCAAGATTTATAATAAATTTAAAAGAAAAAAATAAGAGAATTTTTTAGAGCGATGTATACTTCAAGGAATATATTTTGAAAATTTTCATATGAAATTAAAAATCCCGAAGACAATTTATTAAAAACGTAACGTAAAACTCTGTACACTATTCCATATATAATCTCTCAAGAAAGTTTATAGACATATCCTTTTAAAAATGACAAATTATGAAAAATCCATTCTGAGATAAATGGACTTAAAGTTTTAGTTTGGAGAGGGAAGAACCGTTAGTATAACACAAAAATTGTTATTGCTGATGTAATTGTTGTGGTTTGTTAAAGAGGAAAATAATTAATGTAGTTTTACTTTTATATTTTGTATTTGGCAACATCTTTCCTTTAGGTTATTTTATTATTGACTTCAGTATTCGAGTAGTTTTTTGAACGGTTGTATATGTGTCTTGTCAAAATTATAAAGATTATTAACCTCTTGAGAGGCGGTGGGATATATTATATCCCACATAATTTTAATTAAGATTTGCACCAGAAACTTTTAATGAAGTTTTACTTTTATAACTTTGGTGACTAAAAGCTGCAAAATTGCTTTTCCTTATTTTGAAATAAAAGTTTTCCAAATTTCCGGTGGGAATTCAACATTACAGAAACACAATTGCTTGCCCCTCAAAGTTTTAAACGATGATTTTCTTTACTATTAAATCTGATTCTGTAATAATATTGATCTGAAAATACTTATTGATCTAAAAATACTTTAGCAATCATCGTAGAAATACGCGGTTTGCTTTATTTAATTTATTTAACTTTGTGATATTTTTTTAGGAAGAAAAATAAATAATGCATTTTTTTTTTAACCCCGGAACCGCTTAAAAGAGTACTAGTTTTACAATATAATTTATTATTTATTTTATATATTACGATAATACTAGTTTTATAAGTCTGATACGATTGTTATTAGCTACTACAAATTTAAACATTTTTTTTTTAAATCTCTTTTTCTCCTCGAGGCTTTTTTAAGGATGTTCTCAAAAAATATTTTTATTCGCTCAACAACGCGAAACTTTCTTAAGTACAGTAATCCCTTAACATTCGTGGGGATTACGTTCGCAGAAATTACCGCGAATTTCAAAATCGCGAATGTCTTCCAGTGCATGGATTAGGTTTTAACATTTTGTTTTGCTGGAAAAATAACGGTCAAGTGCAAGTATTACTCGCGTTCAGAGGGTTCCGTACAATAAATATATGAATTATTAACTGTATTATTAAAAAATCGTTACTAAAAGAATGAGACTTTGTAAAAAACTATACAACGTAGGGTTGGGTATAAGCTGTATATACTAGAAAAGTATCAATGGGTATACTGTAAAAGTTCAAAGAGGTATGAAGCCTAAATAATTCAAATATTGCTATTCTGTATAACTTTTTTTTTTAATCTTATCCTAATCTGTTTATGATGAACTTAATTCGGTACTGACAATAAAGGCAGTGCATATCTAAACTTCATTTGGCATTTCATAAACCTAAATTCAGAGTAGTAATAATCTTTTCTTTTTACAGTGTAGCTAAAAGGAAACCTTTATTCAATGTTTAAACTTAGCATTGTGCTAAGTTCGCTTCGAAAGGAGGGCGCAAATGTGCAACGCCGCCTTGGTCCATGCCGCGTTTTTTAGATAGGTTTTTAATGATGAGATCCACTCAATGCAAACTAGTCGCGAATCCCATAGTAATTTATGGGATTAATTCTAATTAAATTAGTCTGTTTTAAACAATTTGACGTTTATTGCTTTTATACTGCTACTGGGCATTGCATTACACAAATATATCATTAAAAGTTGTTGTCTAGGCTTTAAAAGCAGATGCTACATAGATTACGCCGCACCTGTCATTATGTATGTCCTTACCGTCTTTGTCTTTAAGGGTTAATATCTCGGCTAATTACCGACGATTTTTTTAAACATCATTATCAAGAATGCTTTTATACTTCTGCTACGATAGGTACCTCCGGCGTTCCTCAACACCTTTGCTGAATGCCCGGAAATCGAAATTTGTGTGTAACGGAAAAATGCGCAGTTCTCAAAAACTATGTGACCTAGGGTAATCGCTATAATTTTCCTGAAAGGTTTAAATTAACGTCTACTACCTCTATTTTTTTCATAATTTTACTTTCAGTAGATTCGGAAATAGATGGGGGGGGGGGGAGGGGAGATTTTTGCACTGTATTTTCGACGATATCTCTGAAAATACAATATCTAAAATTATAAGAAATGTATTTTTGAGTTCAGCGTTACGAAAGCTTTCACACGATATATAAAGAAAATATTTTCTTTGAAGTAACTTAATTATCTCCTCTACATTTTTCCTAAATATATTTGTAAATGTTCAATAATCTGTAAATATGTGGGTCAATAGTCTTTATTACTTCCCTCAACTTTCCTTTTCCCTGAACTTTCCATATTCAATAGTTTACGAGTAAAATGTCTGTGACAGACGGACAGACAGATACAGGAGTGATCTTACATGGTCTGTTCACAAAGTTTTAAGACTGGTCTGATAATTCAAAATTTGTAAAACATTTTGGTACCGCGAACTAAAATTCTTCGAAATATGACCCTTGGGCATCAACACACCGCTGCCAGCGTTTTTTTCCATTGTTCATAGGCCCCATAGAAGTCTTCGCACGAAAGGTTGTTAAGGGACCTTGTCGAAGCTGCCTGGATCGCTGGAATCGTGTCAAATCGCTTCCGTTTCAGGTTTTTCTTGACCCAGGGAAACAAAAAAACGTTGTTGGGACCGAGGTCGGGGCTGTACGGGGCTTGCAGCAGTATTGCCACGTTAAAGATAGTCAAAACTTCGGCGGCGGTGAGCGATGCGTGAAAGTGTGCATTGTCGTGGGGAACAATCCAACCGTTTCTGATGTCTGAGCGAACGCATTGGGTCGGGTCAGGTTTTCTCTGGAGTGCTCCATCAGTTTTGGCTATATTTAACGTAGCAATACTGCTGCAAGCCCATTACAGCCCCGACCTCGGTCGCAGCAACTTTTTTTTGTTCCCCCGGGTCAAGAATGACCTGAAAGGGAAGCGATTCGACACGACTCCAGCGATCCAGGCAGCTTTGACGAGGTCCCTTAACAACCTTTCGTGCGAAGACTTCTATGGGGCCTATGAACAATGGAAAAAAACGCTGGCAGCGGTGTGTTCATGCCCAAGGGTCACATTTCGAAGAATTTTAGTTCGCGGTACAAAAATGTTTAGTAAATTTTGAATTATCAGACCAGTCTTGAAACTTTGTGAACACACCATGCATAATGATTCCGTTTTTATTTTTTAAGTACGAAACCCTAAAAACAGTTGAAATCTATAAATATATTTATTAAACACCAGGGGGCTCGGCCCCCTACGAGCTACGCTCGTCAACCTCCGTTCAGACACCCCAGATTCTAAAAGCATGCTAATTTCATCGGCCTTAAAAAGTTTGAATTATATATATTTTTTTAAATGACGGTCTCCCTGTAAACGGGTTTTCATTCATTTTCCTTTGATTGGAGATTTTTAAGACGAAATCAGACGCTGATAAGAGATACAATGGCTGTTTTCGCCTTTGATTAAAAACAAGAAAGAAAAATCATGTGTACGGCATAGATTATGAAACACTTTCCAACACTCCCTGAAAGTTTTAACAAAACTTCGTTATTTAGGGAAATAAGGTAAATAAGATAACTAACTAAACATTTAAAAAACTGATTTCAGCAGTTACCACTGATAGCCAAATATTTATTCCAATTCTTCCGAACAGCCGTGTATTTGATCTGTAGGCTGATATATATACTATATAATAGAAAATTTAGTTTATCAAGAAAACGCAAAACAGGTTGAAATTTCTCTTTCAGCAATTTAGACTAATAGATGGAAACATACTTCAATACTTTTGTACAGCCCTGTTGTTTACCTAGTACCTTTATTACACGCCACTATTTAGCTAAACTTTAATTCAAACTAAATCACTCTTAAAAACTACTGAAATCGCATTTCCTGAATTTATCATCTATAGGCGGCGATGTATCCAATTCTTTGCGTGGCCCTTTATATCATTTTATCTATATTATACAAACATTTCATAGAAAACTACATGCAGCTCAGCATAACACATTTTAAGCCCATCTTTGACCAATTTACGGTCATACTCAGTAACCTTTACTAATTCTTTTGCGTAGCCCTGTATTTCAACTATAACATTTACACACACCATATAGTATGCATAAATATAGTGAAACTTAAAAGCGCATATCATATTTAAAAATGCATTCCCTACCATCGCCGCTAATATACAGTATTTCGGATAGAAAATACTTGTCTGAAATGTTTTGTATGTTCCTGTAAATGCTATGCACTTCATATTATACATGAAATAACTTAAGTAAGCCTCACCGACGTATATCAATTTTATTATATATGAATTTGTATAATTAAAATACGCCGCAAACAATTTCCCCCTATACCATTTGTAATAGAATTCTTTTGTGTAGCCCTGTAAAATAATAGTAACTATTCGTTGCACCGCATATGCTACAGAATATTCTGCATATTTTAGTGCACTTCGTAAATGCATATATTTTTTATTATGTTTGAAAGGGTGTAACATCTTTAAAATTCATTTGAAATGATTTTTTCCCATTGGCCGTAATGTAACGGAATACTTTTGACTGTCCCTGTAAATGAACTAAACATGCTACAAACTTCATTTGAAATAGGGTTCGTGCTAGGTTAAACGTCAATAACCAAAAAATTTCAGTGCGATCCGAGTATATTTACGAGAGTTAGAGCGCGAACAGACAAACCGAAATCAATAACACTTTTCAACTTTGTTGGAAAGTGTTAAAGATTAGTTAAAAATTTGAAAGTAAGCTAATGTAAAATGAATTAAGTACACAGAGTCTTTGTCTCTCGGTAATTTTTAACACCGCTATAAGAAAGTTCTTTTAAATGTATCCTTTTAAATCTGACGTAATTTTCACCAAAGTTTCTTTTCTCTTTTTAATATTCACATGAAAATTCTTTTGTTGTTAGAAAGGAAATATTATTTGCGCTGTCTTAGAATTCACGATAATAGTTAAAAAGATTATCTAAAATAAATATGACGTAATTTCCTTCATTTGTGACTTTTAACACATTATAATGAATTTAGTATTTAAAAGTTTTTTTCCCTTTTAAAATTCACGTGTAACTGTAGTTTTTATGATGTAATTTTCAATATTTTCCTGATTTTTAACACGTAATCACTTAATTCTAATTTGAAAGTTTTTTTCTGTTTAGAATAGCCACGTGTAAATAATTTTTTTTATTTGAAGGAAATATTCTTTGCGCTGTTTTTAAAATTGGCAACAGTTTAAAATAATTGCCCTTTTCTAAAATGTGTAAAAAATATCTCTCGAAATGCTGAAAATTTGAATTTAAAATGGAAAGAAATCCTCAAAAAATAAGTCAAATTAAAAAGATAATAGCAGTCTGCACATCTGGAACTTCCCATGTATAAAATGATCTAAAAATGTTTAAGTTCCTCTGTATAGTTTTTCTCCTATAAAACTTTTTTGATGGAACGATTTTGACCATCTTTAACATTAAATATCTCTTAAAATAATTATTCGATTTAAAAACTGTCTGCATCAGCGTGTCTATCAAACATGTCTCTATAATACCACCGATTTTCATATTTTTGTATGAAACAGTTTTCTTAATATTAACGAAGAAAGACCCCGGTCATAAAAAATATGGATGCCGATCTAGTAGGAGTATACCCGGATGATCTACGCAGATTTTCATTGGTCCATTTCCAAATCAAAACTTTTTTTTATATATAGAAGGATTAAAAAGTACATGCTGTAAATAAATTTGAATAATTATAAGCATGTTGTACAAAGTTTGGTTACTAGCTGATGGCTGAAAAATTTTATTGATATACGATTTTTTGGAAGAACAGATCTTTTGTTTATGAATTTCCGTATAAGGAAAAGAAGCAGTCTCAATTTCTCTTTTAAATTTAAGACCCCTCATCAGTTAAGGATCGCATTCTATTACTTTCCCAACAAGTTGTTGTTGAAATTTTTAAATTTCTCATACAATTTTTGCAGAGAATTTTTCACTTACAATACAATTTTGAATTTTAGAATTATTTTATATATATTTTTTAGCATGTTTTGTGTTCTCGAAATTACTTATGTATGTTTTACCTCAATATAAGGGTTGAAGCTCTCGGAACTTAGGTTATATAGTACAATGCAGCTATCCAGTATCAAATACTTTATGGAAAAGGTAAAACAAAGTAAGTTTACTTTGTAAAAAATATTCTTTTTGAAACAAAATTAGCGAATAACCAAGTTGAGTATTCGCGAATGTTGAAATGTTCTGCATTTTTTATTTCGCGAATGTTAAGGGATTACTGTATATCATCCAAAAACTAATTTTTTCACATAAATGCATGAAATTGACAGACCTTTTTGTCGAAGTGCTTTGAAATCGCATAGCGTTTTTCGTTTTTCGATAAATGTATTGCATGTTGAGTTAAGATTTTTGTTCCATTATTTTCCCGAACTGTCGCAATTCGAAAATCGGTATAAAACGCCCACTTGAGATTATTTTGTGAAAGATTATTTGCTTTTGTAAGGAAAGAAAAAAGCTATTCGATTTTTTAGTATGTGAATAAAAATATTAATAATTAATTTTATTTGTTTTCGAATTAAAACTAATTCGAAAATGGTACAGAAAGTAATTCGTTTGTATTGGATAACATCTTTAAGATTTTCTCGGTCTCTTAACGTATGCAATAATCAGGAGTAGTGTGCTATCATGTTAATTGGCGTGGGTATTTTTATAATTAAATTTGTAATTTACCATACATACCAACGTGTCGATATTTCTCTGGAATTTGGCTTAAGTCAAATAAACATGTTTTCACCCAAAAAAGTTATTTATTAGATGAAATCAAATAAGTACTTCCTTCAGCCCCCTCAATCAAAAGACACATTTTATGAAATATGTTTTCTGGTTAAAAACGAGTTTACTTGACTCAGGTCAGCGTCCGGAAGAATATCGTAATGTTAGCAAGTATGAATTTGCTAATTGGAAGTTCTGATGCGTTTATGAGCAAATTCATAATTTATCCACATGACAAAAAATCTTAATTTGTGTTGAAACAATGTGTGATAGAATTTTTTCAGTAATTTTCTCGAAATCAGCATAAAGAAATACATTAGAAATATACTTTATTTTGTACAAAAAGAGATAAAAATCGTAGCAAATCTAATAATTTATTCAGTGAATCACAATGAATGCCCTCTTGATTTTTTTACTTTAATGTATTTCTTTGCACGTGAAATCTATCACTCATGATCATAAAACTAATCATAAAATTGAAACTAGTTCGTAAAATTAATAACTAATTGACAAACGAAAATTAATAATTAAATAAAAAGAAGCATAATCACTAACACACATCCACATAATGTTAATGGCCGGGATTTTGAAAATCCACGACTTCTTTCATTTCCGCACGCTTCTTTAAAACTTCGTATGTAGTGTGTCTGCCTCATTAAGGCAAATTTAGGCTAATGTCAGACGAACGTCGTTTTGCACGCTTTTTTCTCTACATATCATCCCTACACAATGCTAGCGGCATTGTGTAAGGATGATATGTAGGGAAAAAGCGTGCAAAAATACGTTCGTCTGACAGTAGCCTTAGTGATGGTAAAAAATCGCTATATCAAGTTTTCGATTTATCGTCTTAAAGATATCGATATCCGAAAAATATTAGGAAAGAAAATATCGATATATCGATTTTTCGGAATATTTCCATTGATAGGGTAGACCGGGGCTAGTTGGCCATAGGGGCATGTTGGCCCAGTCGCAATATTTTTTTAACTTTGCGTTAGATAACATTGTCAGTCCAGCCAAGTATGCGTTTCTTCGCTTTCCTCCTCCAACATAAGCACCATTGAAGTCGGAGCGTCCGTTAAAGAATTATTGAGAATTTTCAAAATTTTGCAAAGGTGAGTAAATTTCTTCTCTTATAAATAATCGTTTTTTATTTGTTTGTAAATTACATTTTAGGTTTTGATACATAATAATTAAGAAAAATAATTGTTCGTAGTTTTTGTAGGGCATGTTTTTTTTATTGAAATACTTTCAGAATAATTCGTTACAGTCATGAAAAACAAAAATGGCGATACGGGGTTAGTTGACCCATTTGGCACGGGGCATGTTGGCCCGCAACGGATTAAGGGAAATGTGATTTTTTTTTCTTATACAACCTCCCTGCCCCCCCCCCCCCCCCACACACACATACACACACACACTTTTTTGTTTTTTATTTCTTTTTGCTGTAAGAATTGCTCCTATCAAAAGCTTGTCAATACAAAAATTGTGGATAATATTAAGAGGATTTATGATAAACTTAAGTGAATTTGATATCTTGTGAATTAACAAAATTTTTTATTTTAATTTAGGAGGCTATATTGTGTTTTCGTTCGAAAGAAATAAAAATTAAGATTTGGTAAAATTTTGATCATTTCTTAAACTTTTACACTATCAGAACATTAAAAAGTGACGTGGGCCAACTTACCCCGCAATCGGGGCAGGTTGGCCCAAGCGACTTGATGTCAATTTGAGTTTCTAAACTAATACTTATAGTTAATATTTTCAAACTTTACTATTGTTACTTCTTTCTGAAAGTACACTGATAGTGGTAACATAAAAAGAAATTTAAAATGTTGAATTGTAATTTTATAAAAATTATTAGAAGAAAAATCGGGCCAACTAGACCCGGTCTACCCTACTTAATGTTTTAATACACGGAATAATTTATTTATATTTATATGTAAGTAATAATTTATTTAAAAATGGTTATAAACTTTCTATCACATATATTTAACATCAACGAAATTATTCTCAATATTTTGAGGCAATCCATTTAAAAATAGTAACTCTGATAAAATTTCGTGCTCTTTTTTTTTTCTCTTTTTTTTTTTTTTTTTTTTTTTTTTTTTTTTTTTTTTTTTTATATTTTTCAACATAGCTGAAAAATGTTTATGGATTCGATTTGTCAGGTCTGTCTGTTTGTATGTCCGTACTCTAACTCGGGTAAATGTACTCAGATTGCTATGCAATGGATATATGTTAATGAAGTTTACTATAGCATATTCGGTATTGAAAATGAAGTGTGTAGCATTTATAGTTCATTTACAGGGACACACAAAAGAATTCCTTTGCGTTATCTCCTTTGCATTTGTCTATTTGGGAAATCTCTTGCGGTGTATTTTGATGATGTTACTCTATTTCAAATATATTGGAATTATATAGTATATATATTGGAAGTATTACTGAGGTGCACTACAAAAGGCTTATTACATAATATAGTGTGAATAGCAGCCATCGTTAATTTACAGGGATCACACAAGAATTCGTTTACAGTGACGTCTATGAACAATAATTGCTGAAAGTGTGCTTCAAGTTGTGGTACGTGTTTTGAAATTAAACCAATTTTTTGCCTATTATTTGGCGTGTATGAATTCTATAGATCATATACAGAGTCGCACAAAAGATCGCGAGTACATTTCCATTTATTGATGGAAATGGCTGAAAAGGGATTTTCAACTGTGTTAAGCGTTCCAAGGGCTAAAACATTCTTTTACGATTTTGGTTAAAATCATATATGTAACTAATCTAAACAAATAAATTAGTAGAATGCTAAAATTCATCTTTAAAAAGTTAAAATTAAAATTACACAAAATGTGCCTCATTACGCGATGATAGAAAACTATTTTCTCCTCTGCCCTTTTACCTGTAAACCATCTGTAAGTGGGATCGCCCAACCAGCCCGGATGAAGAAATAGACTTTCTCTGAGAGAAATCGGAAAAATAAGACGTTCGGAACATTGGTTTTTGTATTTTCTGTCTGAGGATGATATAGTTGAAAGTGTTAGGAATTGTACAAAGAAATTTAACGTCTTCTATTTTTTATCATCGTCTAAGTAATAAATGACATTTTGTGTAATTTTAATTTATAACAAATCTATTTTGCTTAAAATATTTAAATATTGGGTTGGCAAGAAAGTAATCTCAGTTTTGTAGTATGGAAAAAAAAAAAAATTTTTTTAAGATAAGGAATAAACTTTAATCAATTATATATTTTCCATTTTGTTCAAGGACCTTTTGCCATCTTTCTTCCAGCTGCATAATTCCGTATTCATAGAACTTCTGGTCCTTATCAGACAAAAAACTGAACCAAGAACGATTTAAGGTCATTTGTGAAATTTTTACCATTCAAAGAATTCTGTAAACTTCAAAATAAATGCTAATCAGATGGTGCCAGGTCAGGGCTGTAGGGGGGATGCCACATTACTTCCCAACCAAGCTCTAACAATTTCCCACGAGTTACCAAAGATGTGTGAGGTCGTGCTTTACGTGGTGGAAGACAATTCCTTTA
Source organism: Maratus speciosus (assembly GCA_963932465.1). Lineage (NCBI taxonomy): Eukaryota > Metazoa > Arthropoda > Arachnida > Araneae > Salticidae > Maratus > Maratus speciosus. The sequence continues at coordinate 126,734,141 of OZ010786.1, forward strand.
CTATTTGCCAATGCTGGCGGCTTTTCTTTGATTGCTTCATCCACTTTCATTAGTTGTTGACAGTAAACATCTGAATTAATTGTCTGGTTCCATGGAAGCAGCTCGAAATATACAACACCTTTGAAATCCCGCCAAATCGACATCATGATCTTTTTTTGATGCAATTCAGCTTTCGATGTGGTTTGTGCTGGTTCATCATGCTTGGACTATGATCATTTTCGAATGATGTTACTGTAGGTGACCCATTTTTCATCACCAGTGACGATTCTTTTCAAGAAAGGATAATTTTTATTGCGCTTAAGATGCATATCGCAAATATTGATTCGTTGTGTTAAGCGAATGTCTTTCAATTCATGCGGGATCCAAATATCGAGCTTCTTAACGAGTCCAAGACCTTTTAAGTGATTTTTAATGGTTGTGTGCGACACGTTTAAGCTCGAACAATCTCTCGAACAGTTATATGATGATCCTCTTTCATAATGACATTGATTTGGCTATCACAAACTTTAGTCGGTCGACCAGAACGTTGGCCTTCTTTCAGTGAAGAATCTCCAGAACGGAATTTTTTTAACCAATTCTGGTATGTATGCTCTGTTATGCAATCAACACCATAAACTTCACATATCTCTTTCTGAGCCTCTGCAGCCTTCTTTACTTTACGGAAATAAAAAAGGAAAATAGGCCGAAAATGCTCGTTTTTGCACTCCATGTTAAAATCCACCAACAGGTGCAAACAAAATCACACTGCACGTGTTTCTAAAGCAACCTCAATGTCACTGCTATCAAATGGCAAAATGCCAAGAACATCACTGACAGAATTCATTAAAAAAAATTTACATAACGCTCTCTATGTGTGAAAACCGGAATTATTTTCTTGCCAACCCAATAAATTCATGACGATAACAATGCATTATTCAGGTATTTTCAGGGCCAGTACATATCACTCGTCAGGGCCAGGGTCTAGGGGCAAAAAAATTCTTTTACGTTTTTAGTTGAAATAAATATCTAACGAACCGAATTTACTTAAAATCTGTTCACATGTTCATTGTCGATATGCATATGTAAGTACTTTTAGCATCATATGTTATCAGAGCAATGTCCCGGGATAAATTTTCTTTGGCGTTTTTAATTGAAATTTCATATCTAACGAACCGATTTTGTTCAAATTTTGCGTTGATGGCAATGCATATTCAATGAATTAAATTTTGGATTAAACGCAAGTTGCATTTTTAAGTTATATTTCTCATTCCTAGTTTTTTTTCTTTAAATTAAATAGATAACGATTTTGGTGCATTAATTAGAGATCGTTTAAATTATTTATAAAAAATGCAATATAATAATAATAATAAATTAAATCTTAAAAAATATGCTATAAACTCATGCATAGCTTAAACGGAACTTTCTGGGAATATTTTACAGCCTGAGTACACTTGAACTAAAGTTATTTCCCATATCCAGCTTTAAAAATCATGTTTGAAATGAAAACACACTACTTAAGAAATTAGATTCTTACCCTTATCTTTTAAGGAAAATATCTATAAAAGAGAAAACATTGAAGATTGATGTATATATTTTTTCCTTGAATGCTAAAATTAAAGTGGTGCGTTCAAATGCTTTCATCTTTTTTTAAATAAATAAAATTTAATTGGTCATTCTTACTGCATACTTAATTTGCAGATAAAAACATTTTTACGTAACCGTTACAGCTGGATTTTCTAACATTTTTGATGGTGGAAAAAGACAGACTACTTTAAACAATAACTCTAGTAGCGAATTAATATTGGTTGTAATGATTATATATGGATCCATCTGGTGAATGCGATATTTGGCCAATGTGGCATTCATCGGAAATGAAATACCAAGGCTTTGCATTGGAGCTATTTCCAATGAAATGCCAAAATATTTCTTCTTAATATTGATGCAATATTGGCAAGATATAGCCAGTATAAACAATACTGTCTCAAAATTGATTGGGAATTTATTCGATTTGATCGTAGCGTGTTATAAAAAATGCCAAATACAAGATTAAAAATATGTCATTGTAATATATTTTTTTCAGGGCCACATTAAATTATTCAAAGCACTGTCATGTCGACAGATGCTGCCTCGAAAATTAATTAATATAACGAAACATTCTCAAAAAATATTTTAACAGTGTGCTATGGAGCTTCTTTTACATGTTCATACATTTTATAGAATGTATATGCTTTTTTTTTTTTTTTTTTTAAGATTAGCCCTAATTCTATCTTATCTATCTATATAATAAAGGACAAACGTATTCGTACGTAAAGCTGACGACATTTTGACAACAACAGATGATTAAATTTCGCTTTTACTGTAATTTTTTTAACTTCTAAACATCGCATATTTTTTATTTTTACGCCGTTGAATGGGAAAAAATGTACTTAGAAAAGCAATTTGTTTCAAAACTGTATTATAATTTATTTGAAAACTGCATCACAGTTTACTCATTTTTTATTGTTTAAAAAATAATTTTCAAGCATGATTTTTTTTATCTATCTCTATTGCCTGCAGACGGTTATGAGAGAAAAATCCGTTTGCACTTACGTTAATATAAAGAGCTCTGCATTTCTTCCCTCTGATATTCCATAACAAAGTTAAAATACAATAAAATAAAATAAACAGAAATGTAACAGACATGTAATCGAACGACGCACTTAAACTACTGAAATGATACGAATTAAAATGGACAGCTGAAAGTCATGAAATCTTTGGCGATTTATTCGGCTATTAACTCATATGAAAGTAATAAATTTTCAATAAATTTCAAAATTTTATTTGAATGCAAAATTGATACTTTTAAAGTAAAAATGCTTTTGGGTCTTGTTAGCGGGCAATCTAAAAAAATACAGTAATATAAAATATGTTTTCCTCATATATTCTGTAACCCGGGTGGTCCGGGCTGGATCCCCTACTGTATTCTAAAGGGAAAATATTTCACTTGTAAGACATGTGAATCTCTTATCTCTTTCACATGTTTTCGCTTCGAGAACTTCGTGTCCGAAATCTATTTTTTTTACAAGAATTTTGAGAGGGATTGAGTGACACAAAAGTGTATTAAAAATCCATGTTATTTCACTTAAATATCATTAATAATTATCAATATTGTATATTAAAAATGTTTTTTATCATCATTGAATATATTATTAGAACTTCATTATTACAAAGGGATAAACCCGGGCTTTCCCGGGTTACAGAATATAGGTGAAAACCATTTTTTTAAAAAATTATTATGGAAAATTTTAATAGATCGACGATCATAAAAGTAACGAAATACGTTTTATAAAAATTTTAATGTAAATGTATACAAACAATATAAGGAATTTTTTGAATGAAAAAATAATGTGTCTTGTTTTTTATAACTTGAGTTATATATATATATATATAATAACGCTAAGGGTATAACATTTCCGGAGCGAACTCATCCGGATCCCGATAACCTTTCGTTAAAATCAGCTATTTTATTTAAATTTTCAGAGATTGGCGAAATAGAGAGAAGTGTCTTGGCGAGAGAGAAGTTTGGCAACGCACTTTCTGACAACCTATTTACTGTTTCATACTCACAAGCAATTTTTTCCATATGTATACAATTTATTTAAGATAAAGAAGCTATCTGTTCCTTTTTATAAAGAAACAGAAGTAATTTGAAATATTTAAAAAATATTATGTATATTTAGAAATAAATTTTTTAATGTGCATAAATACATATATAAACAAAAATAAAAGTTCATCCTAGACCGGGAACCGGCAGCACAGACAATCACCTCATCGAGTTCACGGATGATATTCAAGGATTAGTTAAATCTTGATTCGCATATTAAAATGCAATCGGTCTGCCAAATCATATATTGGTTGAAAACACCTGAAAACCCGATTTTAGCGGCCTGCTCGTAGGTTTACCATTGTGTTTTCTTGCTCCCAGCCCTCCATTTTTCATACCTTTGGGTACAAGAAAACACAATGGTAAACATACGAGTCAGCCGCTAAAATTGGGTTTTCCGGTGTTTTCCACAAAAAAAGGACTTGGCAGACCGATTGCGTTTTAATATGCGGATCAAGATTTAACTAATCCTTGAATTTCATTCGTGAACTCGATGAGGTGATTGTCTGCGCTGCTGGCTCCCGGTCTATCAGGTTTGTTTTCATAGTTGTTTATATATTTTGGTAACATATTTTACTTTCTGAAGCCCGAATTGCTCCAAGCTTTTTTAAAAATTGCCCTATAATGGGAAAAAACACAAATAAGTAGAAATAACCAATAACATGAACTAAAACATTTTATTTCAAGATCTAAGCATTGTTATTAATTTAAATTTAAAAAATATGTATATTCTAAGATAACTTCAGTTGAAATTAGGTTGACAGCTTAATATCTCATTTCATAAACCTAAGCAAACACAAGAGATTCATTCATCGGGAAAGGTAAAAAATATTAAACCATTGAGGTAATAATTCACAACGAAAGTTCTCCCACAATCAATGGACAATATTCTTATAACGTCGTAGTAATATGATGTTAACATGACGTAATTTCAATGAATTTTTCATTTCTTAATTCTAAAGATTAGATACAGAAATGAAATATTGAGTATAAAAAAATACCCTCTTCATTTGCATTTGCAGAAATCATTTTTCATTTGTACTCTTCTCCAATACAAACCTGTAAATTACAAATAAGAGTAAAAAGTCTTAACTAACGTCTTTTAAGCAAATAAAATTTTTTTAATGTGTGTTCTTGACTTTTCGTTTGGAATATATATTATTATGACACAATACAAACCTTTCAATAATAAAATCTTCCTGCTGGTTTTTTGTATGAAATCTTAAGAATAGCTTTAAGAATAAGCTTTTGATAAACTTCGAAAAAGCTAAAATGATCATTTCAACATCTAACCATTACTCTGCAATAATCAGTGAATCCATTGAGATTTTACTTAGGAGTGATACTGTTTGTAATGATGTCTTTTCTTATAATATTCCCGCGATATGGTATAACATCCTGGGTATTTCAGGGGCTCCTGAAAATATGAATTTTCTTTTCACCCCTCTTTAGAGCAATGGACGGAACTTCTCTTTCGCATGCGTAGTATTTTGTTTTGCTTTTAATTATGTTTTCTATTCTAGTCAGTCATCTTTTCCCCTTTGAAAATTAATGCGTGCGCGTTCGAACGATCTCAGGGTTATATTAAATAATGTCTTCATATATTTGTAACACTTTTTTAAGTAATTATCTATGTTTTAAAGTTTATATTAATACCAAGGTGAAAATTCCTTCGCGAGACTAGTTTTTTAAATACAGTGTTTTGACTCTATTGAGTTGCGCACTTTCAGAGAATAAAATCAGAATTGGTATTTCATAGCTTTTTTCAGATCATAATAATCAGAAAACAATCCACAATAATCAAAGCTTTATCCCAATTACAGGAAAAGGAAATATTCTATTCGATTATTTTGTACCTGAATAAAGATTCTTGAAATTTCCACACATGTGGAAAGAATATGAATTTATAATTGTGTTAGAAAGATTTGCGTAACTGAGTGAGGAAAATAAGAGTTTGAGAACACCCTGAAACAGTATATCTGGTGTGAAATGAAACTGGCAACACACGCTGTACGTGATATAAAAAAATGCAAAATCTTTTTGATGATGTGTTGTTATTAAAAGAATGTCATAAATGAATGTGAGCTGTAAGCTTCTCTCGATGTAATATGAAATATGCTTTTATAGATAGAATTAAATATTAATTTGTATTTTTTACAAATGGATCTTTATATGAGTTCTGAACTCTGATTTTAATTCAATAACTTCTAGCATCGTGCAAATGCAGACCACAAAGAATAATAAGGAAGTTAGCATGAATATTTTAAGCTAAGCCTGCTTTCGAATCCTAACGTATTTTGGTACCCTCTGATCGGGACGGATGTTTTTGAATTTGAATTGATTTAAATGACAAGATGAATCGGGACAGTTTAAAAACGCAAAGAAAAGGATTGAGAGCTACGTTTCCTCTCACAGCTAATAAAATCGAGGCAGAATTTACTAAAAGAATAAATGAATTCAAAGAGTTCTCTGTTTTGAAAACTCAACTCATTAATAAATTCCAGAGATTAGATACTTGCCAAAGTCAAATTTCGGAAATCTTGTTGTCAGATGAAGATGAAAAATTCTTTGCGGATGATTTTGAAGGTGCGAAAGAACATCGAGAGAAGATAATAGTTCACATTCATTTATGACATTCTTCTAATAAGAACACATCATCAAAAAGATTTTACATTTTTTATATCACCTGTGGCAAAGCGAAAGACAATCTTTTTATTTATTCCATCGTTTTCATCGGTAAACGATTATTGAGAAGATTTGAAGCAACTCTTCTCCGGTGTTTTTTGATCGACGCTAGAATTTGTGTACATTCGAATGCTGTCGGCGCCAAGATGTGTTTTCTTATTTTGTAAATAATTTAATTTTAAAGTTTTAATTAAAGTATATTTTTCATCATTCCCAGCGCATCCTTCTTCTACCCGCTATACACACACAGCGCGTGCTACCAGTTTCATTTCACTTCATTCCTTAACAAATCCTTGTTTTCTTATGTGAATCAAGAAACGCACAAATAAATAAATCTACAATTGAAAGAAATTTTCTTTAAATTATTCAATATCACTTTATCAGAAAAAAAGCATGTACAGATGAGTAATACAATTAACCATATCGCAGAAAAAGTCACCAAAAGTCACCTTTGATTAATGATCAGTAAAAAGCACGAAATAGATACACCGATGAAAATGGATATGTGACATCTTATTTTAGTTGTAACCAGCAGCTCTGGGGTCTGTAATAGGTACTAAGACGTACCTCACTCCAGCTCTCCTATTAGGTGTGGATCGAACAGCTGCGCCGTCAAAAGTGGATTCCAAGACCACATCTGCGGGATTCTGGCTTGCTGTTCCAGGTTCATTTGTTCTGACGGTTGCTCTGAACCCATTTTCGTCAGCGATGTAGTCAACAACCCTTCCATAACCATCTTCACCTTGAACTGTGTATGAGCCAGTTACCCTTCCGTTACCATCTCCAGATTCTTCATGTGAATTTCGACCACCATCTTCCAGATCTGAAGCGTAGCTAAATGTATATGGAATAGGAGGATAGTTTTCTGCTGCCTGCAAAAATTGATACATCATCAGTCAAATTAAATCAATATGAAAAGTAAGTTAATACATAATTTTTGACTAATTTATTTAAATTCAAACGTCCATATAAAAGCGTTTACAATTAGAGTGGGCTATCAGTAGTTTTAAGAGAAAATGAGTTATTGTCAGTATCCCTACAGTCTCTTCAGACATAAGAGAGAAAACAAGCAAATACAAGAACGAGCAAATTGACAGCTTTTGTAATGCTTTAACTACAATCAATGCCAGCCAAGCCATGATCGTCGCCAAAGCAACGATCGGGGTTTTTTTTTTTTTTCTTCTTTCTTTTTCTAAGGAAAATAATGTGATTTGCCGAATTAAATGTTTAATTTGTGTAACTAATGTATAAATTAAATATAATTTAAATTTTTGCTCAATTAAATTAAAAAAACTAGAAAACAGGAATTTTGTTTTTTCAGAATTTAGTGTCTCCCCCGATGAAAAAAAAAATATATATGTATATAAATATAGATAGTACAAAACATATTTCAGTTTTAAAACTTGAAAAACAGACTTTTATTTTATATAAAATAACGTCATTCGCATCCAGAGGAAGAATTCCTCATTTACAATGTAGTCTTAAACAGCATCTACAGTAAAGTATGCATAGGACGTCACTATCGATAAATAATACACAAATCAAAAAAAAAAAAAAAAAAAAAAAAAAAGATGTTGTCATTCAAAAAACTCGGCTATCTAATGATTCACATGCCTTCGTTTGTTTGTAATATTAATGTAAATACATAAAATTAAATATAGTTTATAATAGCTCCATGTTGTATCAGAAATCATTCAATTTTTTTTTTCAGACTAGCACGTATTTTAATTACATTTTTATTCAGTTGATATGGGAAAAAGGCAACAAAAATATATAATTACTATTTTCCAAATATTTTTCCTTTACTTTCTACAGAAATGGAGTACTTCGGTTGCCAACATTTAAAAAAAATTATAAACTATAAAAAAGTTAATATCTCAAAACAAATTGAGATGCTGTTTTCAAACAAATTGCATTTTAAAGTACCTCTTTTCCCAATACGACGGTACAAAAATTGAAAATTTGGGATGTTTAGAAGTTAAAAAAATTGTAGTAGAGTACTTAACAGTACAATGAAACATCTGCTTTGTTTTACGGTTGCCTTATACAACGGAACATTATTTTTTGGAGACTACATTTTAATAGCTGGAAGAAAGAAATAGCATACCGGGGGTAATAAAATATTTGTCGAAAAATTTTTCATTTTTAAAAAACAAATATTTATTAATTTATTTTTTAAAAATCGCCAAATAAATGAAAAAACCCCCGCAAAACTAAAACTTTTAGGCATAAATGGTTAAACCTTATACATATATAATTTTAATTTTCTCTTAATTTTGAATGAACTATAATAACACAACTAATCAATATGGCATCCCTACTTGTACCAACCGAATAAACTTTTAATAGTTATAGTACACTGTAAAAAAAAAGACAAATCTTAATTTACGTTTCTTAATCTACGAAAATGTATTATAATCACGAACGAAAATATACAAAAGCCTCTTCCGAATTACCCAAGATTTCGAAAAGCGTTTCTTTATATTTAGAAATCTCACAAAATAATTTATTTTTGAAATTTAAAGAAGAATTTTTTTTTAATAAATTTTTATTGGCTGCCCGTAATTTTCGGAAACGTTTTCGAGTAGCTTTTACAGTGCATTAATCAATTATCTTCAACCGGAAAATCAGTTTTTCGGGTGCTATTAGGTCTCAAGTAAATATTTTCATGTTCAGCAAACATGTTTAACTGACAAACATACAGAATTAACAGCATTAACATTAACATTAAAATTAACATAATTCTGTTGCAATTGCATGCATAATTTTAGTTATGCAGCCGAAAATGCTTAATTGAGAACTGATAGTATCCGAGAAACCAATTTTCTGGGTAGAGAGAACGGATTGTTGTATTGTAAAAGCTTCTTGAAAACGTTTCCGAAAATTACGGGCAGCTAATAAAAATTAATTTTTATAAATTCCTCTTTAAATATTTCAAAAATAAATTGTTTTCTGAGGTTTCTAAAGATAAAGGAACGCTTTTCGGAATATTGGGTGACTTAGAAACGGTTATCGAATATTTTCGTTCGTGATTATGGTAAATTTTCGTATATTAAGAAACATCTATCTTTTTTACAGTGTATGCTAATTCATGGTTCAATCAAAATTTGAAAAAATAAAAAGTATATAATGTCATTTTACATATAAAATAAGTAGTACATTAAATTATCTTTTTGTAATGCATTAAGACGTAATCTAGGATATTATGCCATTTTATTTTGGTAAATTTTTGTTAAGAATTTGCTCCGATGCTTTTTTTATTTTATTTTATTTTATTTTATTTTATTTTGAGAAGACATTAATAAGTTTGACGTGAACTTACTCTGTATTCTGGTACGATTCTTTGTGCGGTAACAGCCACTATGAAAACTGACAAAATGATGATGTACTGCAAGAAAATAAAATAAAAATTAATAAAAAAATATTTCTATAAATGTAATATTTGTACTTTTAACCCTCCGTCTACCAGACGGGTCCATTGGACCCGACAGTACATACAAAATATTCATTCAAACCAGAAATTTCTTTAAAATAAACTAAGTATATAAACCAGACAAAAATAAGGTAAATAAATAAGTTAAATAGTTTTAAATAAAAATTCTGGTGTGGAACGTTTTATTAAAACTTGAATAAAATTCCCGGTAGATCTAGGGTTAAAGAAACCCTTTGATGTTCAAATTATAATTAAATTTCATTAAAAACAAATATACCACTATACAAAGAACAAGACTGGTGAGACAGTGTTCGAGCAATGAAAGCAGTCATTCTCAGAAATGCCGTTCTTAAAGGGTTATTACTTTTTTTTTTTTTTTTTTTTTTTTTTTACTTACAATTTAATATTTGTTTATGTCGTGCTTAAGTGATTTTTTTTTTTTAAGTAAAGGAAAAAAAATACCAAATCCTAATGGAAGTTGCTTATTTTATACGATACCGTAAATGAATTAAACAAACGTTATAAAATTTTAAAATATTATCTTTTTTAAGGTTTCTTGGGTGCTCTGCTCCCTACAAGTTACGCTCACTAACTCCTGTTCAGACACCGCAAGCTCTAAAGTACACTAATTTGATCTTCTTTAAAAAGATTGAATTATAATTAAAATTCCAGTAGCGATGCCCTTGTAAATAGGTTTCCATTCATTTCCCTTTTACTGAGAGATTATAAAGCCGGATCAGCTGCTGTTAAGATATCTAATGACTGTTTTTATGTTTGAATAAATAAGATCAGTGAAACATTCGAAAATTAGCTGATATAAAATGGACTAAGTTAACACAGTCTTTCCTTCCGATATTTTTTAACAAAGCTTAAGAAATTTTTAAATGTATTGTTTCAAATCCGATGTAATTTTCACCGAAGTTTTCTATCTCTTTGTATTATATTCACGTAAAAATACTTTTTTTCCATTTGAAAGGAAATATTATGGTTTGCGCTGTCCTAGAATTGGCAACAATAGCTAAAAAGATCATCTCGAAATATGGAATAAATGTCTCGTATAAATATATTTTTTAATTTAAAGTGTTTGACAATATTATTACTTGGCCAATTTAAATGTGACGAAATTTCCCTCGTTTGCTGGTCTTAACATATATTAATGAATTTATTATTTTAAAATTATCTTTCTTTTTTAATATTCATGTGTAAATACAATTTTTATTGCGTAATTTTCAATATTTTCTTGCTTTTAACATGTAATTATTTAATTCAATTTAAAATTTATTTCTCTGTTTGTAATAGTCACGTGTAAATAAATTTTAATTGACAGGAAATATGATTTGTTTTTCAATTGGAAACAATTTAAAACAATAACCTTTTCCAAAATATGAATGAAATCTCTCTTGAAATGCTAAAAATTTGAATAAATAATTGAATAAAACCCTTAAAAATTATTCAAATTAAAAAAATAAATGCAGTCTGCACACCGTGAGTTTCTAATGTATATCTTTAGAAAAAAATTGTTAAACTCCTGTGTATAGTTTTTTACATAAAATTATCTAAAAATGATTAAATTACTATGTATAGTTTTTGCTCCTATAAAACTTTTTTAATGGAACGATTTTAACAAACTTTAATATTAAATAGCTCTTAAACTAATTATTCGATTTAAAAACTGTCTACTTCAGTGTATTGTTCAAACATTTCTCTATAATACTACCCATAGGCATCAAGTCACAAAAATTAATTTATTGCGGCGGTGACAGAGATAATTACTTTTTTTTAGAACAGAAAGAAAGCAATAATGACCAGCATAATATGATGTTATTTGTACCATGTTTCTATTTAGAACAGTGATGTTTGGCTTATGGTCTGCTAAGTTTTTACACTCTTCTACATATTTATGGGACCTCAGAAAATAATTAGAAAGAAGCTTTAAAAACAATACTACTGAATATAAAATTTAAAAGCGTTCTTATATCCGAAGAATTTTTACTTCATTCATTACAGGAAATGCGGAATATACCTTTCTTTTATTTTTTCTTAATTCTTACTTTATTTTATAAAGGGTATCAGCAAACTCTGGAAGCAAAAAAAGAAAGTGACAGTGATGAGCAAGATGAGCATTATTTACAAGTTGTAAATTTTCAATTAAGTGAAAAAGTGGCCAGATCAGGAGTAGACCATAACCTTCCGGCTTAAGCTGCCAGTACCAATTCTCAGTTACTTGAAAGGCATCCAGTCCGCATAAATTCACTCAAACAATCTTTTGGCAATAGCATCTGGCCTGTCATGTGAACAGCGTTCTGAACATATTAATGTTTTAATGAATCTGTATTTGAATTTAAGAGTTTAATGAATCCAAGTGATTATTAACGTTGTTATTCTGTATGCCCTGGCTTGCAAACATATAGTAATCTAAAATACACTGTTAAAATTTCCCGTAAACATTTATGCAATATATTAGAAAAGAATCTTAATCGTATGTTAAGAAAAATCTGAATTTGTTGTTGAAATTGAGTCGGGTTTAATTTCTTTGATTATTGCACGGGCATTGCCGGGCCTGGAAATTCTGGCCCTTGTAGACCTTTACCGCAGAGGCAGTCAAAGGAACTCCAATAAGCAAAGGATACGTAATAACAGTTTATTATTTTAAGACAATCAGATTCTGTCAAAATAATAAAGTGGGTAATATTTGCCACATAATTTTGGGCGCACTCCAGATTTTAAAAAGCCTACGTGTCTCATTCCTAAACAAATGCACATTTTTATTTATAATTTTAACAATAATAAAGATTTTGTAATGATATTCTCAAAGAACTTCTTTCACTTTGTGTGAAATGTGATAACGAGAAGTATTGGAAATGGCCACCAAACACGTTTGCTGATGCATATCACCCAAAATTTAAAAATGGAGCTGATAGTACGAACAGTGCAACTGGCCAAACTATCCCAGCAAAGATAGAAACAGTGGGCCATCAGCTGGAAAAAAAAAGGGCAGCCAGCATTGCCATCAGCGGTAAAGTGCAATGGTACCATTACTTAAACCTGTACAAAAGTGTCCGAGCGGAATGCAGCTGGCCCATCAGTGATGGCCAACAGCAGGCCAGGATTGGTATGCAATCACATTCCATCAATCCGGCACTTTTCCTGCAGTGCTAGCACCTATCCCACTGCTAATCCTTTGCTGGCCCAGCACTTTCCCTTACAAAAATTTCTTATAGAATTCTATAAAGTAACAAAGTATTATAGAATAACGGCATTTTTTTTCTATAAGCCAGTTTCACAAAGAGATATAGAATTTCTGTAGAAGTGTCTATAATAGAAATGTCTATAGAAATATTTGAACTTGCAGCGGTTTCCCTGCAGTCACCCTCCCAAGTACTAACCGCGCTCGATGCCGTTTGGTTTTCGTGATAGGACATGAACAAGTACTTTCAGCGTATGCTACGACCGGTTGTAGTTGCTAAGCTCTCATTACACTATTTCAAGTTTGTTTCTTTTGTGATTTACGTTCCCAATCATTAAACGGGCATAGAAATTATTGTATTGTATAGAAATCCTGTATATTTTATACGCTTTTTTTTATTATTGATTCTGAACTGTGTAAATTATGAAAACTGAAATCCTTTGTAACTTAGTAAAACCAGATTTAAGGAGAGAAAAAAAGTGCGTTGAAATAAAGAATTTATTTATTTATTCATTTACTTATTTATTTTGTTGATGGCAGTGGTGCTATATTATTTACAGTTTCAAAAAAAAAAAAAATTAGCTTCACAGCTTAAATTGTGTTAAGATATTCATTTCAGATTTGTGTTCAAATACTCAATGTCTTCGATATTCGCAACGCCACCTAGCGTAAGGGTTCTCAGCAATAATACTGCAAAAGTTTGTGCACTTCCATGTAGTGGTGGGCCAGCGCATGAGATAAAACGGAAGCCCACCAGAATTTTATCTGATGATTTCCAACAGCAAAGTTGACTGAAGCTGTCCAGCATTGGTCATGCAGTGGTAGACCATTAGCCAGCACTTCTCCATCATTGCCAGCATCTACCTTGCTGCTGGCCAGCAATTTCATCTTTGCTGGGATAGTGCAATTTCCGGTACTTTCAGTAATAACATCACATTTCACACAAAGCGATGTTAGTTTGTTGAAAATTGATTACAAAAATTTCATTATAAAATAATTAGTTTTTATATTGTTTGAAGCAAATAAAATTTGCAATTCCAGATTTTTGCAGAAAACGTTTAATATATTTTCAATAAAATATATTCTATTTTACATTTTGAGTTAATCCAAACGTGCCATCACTTTAATGCGGAAAAAGACTACTACAAGTACATGAGTTAGTTTTATTTGGATAGATTATTTTCGTGATTTTGATGTATTTATGATAATGATGTACAGGCGAGAGAAAAAAAAAGTGAACACCCGCTACTAACTCTGCAACAAATTATTGTAGAAGAATGTTACTGGTACCAAATGATTGGAAATAAAGTCTACTTTTAAATGATGTATGTAAAATTTGCTTAGAAGGGCATCTCATATCAAAACGAACCAAAACTTTGTTTTTTTTTTAAATAGCAACAGCCAAGTTTTACTATCTCACTTCTATTAATGTATTATTTCTTGCCAATATGACGCTTAATGTGTTTCGACTATTGTCAGCCCAAATGTTTCAATAAAATAAGTAAAATACTTTTTTTTAAATTATGCTTTTCTGCATATCATCTTAAACCATCATTTTAGCGTTTTTAAATCATAATTCAAAAACTACTTGGAAGAAAAATTTTAAATTGAGAATTCGCTTAAAGCAAGATATTATAAATATAAATTATGCTTTTCTGCATATCATCTTAAACCATCATTTTAGCGTTTTTAAATCATAATTCGAAAACTACTTGGAAGAAAAATTTTAAATTGAGAATTCGCTTAAAGCAAGACATTATAAATATAAATCTATCTAAAAAATTGTAGATTGCAATTCATATTTTTTTCGAATATTAATTTCATAATTCATAACTGATATTATATATTTTTTTAATTACAACTTGAGTGTATTCATGTTGGGGCTTTTTAATCTTATTACCTCATAAAAAATTATCACATTGATATTAAAATTTCAGGAGATATTAATAAAAATATGAAAATGTAATTTAACATTAGGATCTCTAAATTTTGAATGTTTGTAATTCAAAAACTTATCATCCAAATTGCTTGAAATTGTATGCAGAGTTCGAATCGAAGATTTAAAATATATTGTCCAAATTGGGTGTTTCCATTGAAAGAAAAGTTTGCTCTGGTTTTGATTTGTAGATGGCCCTCTAAGCAAAGTTTATGCATATCATTAAAAAGTAGACTTTATTTCCAATCGTTTGGTACCAGTAACTTTCTTCATTTATAATTAGTTGCAGAGTTAGTAGGGGATGTTTACATTTTTTTCCCCCACGACTGCACATAAGACGATCAATACGCATTTGGTTTATGATAATGAAGAAACTATAAAATAACTACTTCAAAAGCTATAGTCCATTTCGTATAATTTCATAATAAAAAGAGTTTTCAGATGAACTAAATGCATTACAATTTTATTTACAAATGATCTTCTCTCAGGTAACGTTGAATGAATTGATAAGAATTTAGGAGAATTATTTTCCTTATTATGGCGACTGTTTGCACTGTTTGCTTAGTATAATGAAGAAACGCTAAAATAGAATTGTAAAATAGAATTAGAAGATCACAGTTCATCTTGGTTAATTGTATAAACTGAAGGCTTTTTATTATCGCACATTAGAAATAATCTTTACTTTAGAATTAAAAATATGTATATATACTTTCTTAATTTAAAAGGAACTTACCGCCCCTTAAAATTTATGTTTGGGAAAGCATGCTAAGCATTGTATCATGTTACTTTTATTCATAATTTAATTTACTACGACTCCCTTAAATACAATTAATATAATCACTTAAGCTAATATTAGTTTTTCTTGTATTAAAATATCTCAGTTTGTTGATTTTCTGTAAGCAAGTAAACCCTATTGGTTTACTATGAAAGTCTATGGGAATTTGACGAAATATTAGAGATATCGCCAATTTGGCGTCACTTTTAGTGACGAATTTTGGCCGTCAAATTTGGTGATATATCGCCAAGTTGGCGTCAAACTTGACGGCATTTGACGACAGAACAGGGTCCCCCCTATGGTAAGCACCCTTACAGGTACTGAGATGCATTAAATGCTGTTCAATAACCAATGGGATGCGTTTTATTCGGGTGTTGCCATTAAACAATTAACAAATAATCGCGATTTCTGTGCCACGTACGATAGCGTAATATACATATAGATTCTGTATTAAATAAAGAGCTTTTATTTGCTAAAACGTGTTAAAAATTCTTACATTAATAAAAAAAAAAAAAAAGAAAGAAAAAGAAAGAAACAATGATTGTTATAAAGGAAGTAGTTGAGCTAGAGCCGTAACTAGATAGTGAAGTCAAAGAGGGCTTTAAAATTGTTTGGATGGGTTAATTCTCAATTTTAATACCTATATCATAGATAATGTAACAAAAAATTAAGGCCATTCCATGAAAAATGGACAAAATGTACTGCAAGTGACACTAACATAAATACCTATGTCTATTAACGTATAAGTTGTTGAAATGTAAACTATGCATTAAAAATAACAAAAAACCCTAGATTTTCATAACAGCATACTTATTTTAATTCGAAGATCCAATAGAATTGTTTAAACAGCATTAATATGAAGAAAATCTGCACCCCACGTGATAGGGAAAGGCCCTTTAACAGGTTTAAAAATCCTCTCATCTTTGCCCTACACCTAAGTAAACTGCCCGTTTTTAATAGGCTTAAAAATCTCCACATTTTAAACCCTGGACCTAAGTAATCTGCCCGTTTTCACGGCCATTCCATGAAAAGCAGAAAAAATGTCCTGCGCGTGGCACTTTACATAAATACCTATATTCATTAACTTACAAGTTGATAAAACATAAACTATACATTAAAAATAACAAAAAACCCTGGATTTACATATTAGCATAGTTGTTTTAATTTGAGCATATAATAGCACTGTTAAAAAAGCAGTAATAAGTAGAAAAACTGTTTCACATATGACTTGGAATGACCCAATACAGCTCATATTCAAAATATTAGAATAATTGAGAAAAAGTAATTGGAAAAAAATATTTTTCATTTATTTATTTTTGATACTAAGTACGTGTAATTAAATTTCTTATAAATTAAATCTGGAATGTTTAGATAAGATTTTAACATTTAAAAAATTTAAAATACAGTACAATAAATAACGTATACAGCTTTCTGAAACACATCAAAATATTAGAATGAAATTTAGATTGGTTCAAAATATTAGAATATTTTATTTTATGCAACAATATTACCTTATGAATGTAAAGTAAATGGTAGTTAATATTTTGTAACATCTCCTTTAGCTTTTATAACAGCATACAATCGATCTTGCATATTATATACAAGGTGTTTACAAACATTTCTATCAATATTTGGCCAAATAGACTTTATACGTGCCACTAACTCAATTTTACTTGAAGGAGGATTTTCTTGGCGTTTTTTATTCATTATATACCATACGTTTTGAATGGGATTAAGGTCTAATGAGTTTGGTGGTCAAGGAAGTACCTTAATGTTGCGTTGGCGGAACCAATTCTTAGTTGACACTGAGGTATGCGGTGACGCTAAATCTTGTTGAAAGATGAAATCATCTTGAAATAAATCTTCTGATGATGGAATCATGTAATATTCCAAAGTTTTTTGATATATCTGAGAGTTAACCTTTTCGTAGACGAAGCGTAACTTTCCAAGTCCTTCTGCACTCATGCAACCCCAAACCATGACACTAGCAGCAAAATTTACGGAACGTTTAAGGCATTCTTTATCAAATGCTTCTTGCTTCATTCTCCAAACTCGAATACCTTGATTACCATATGAAACACAAAACATACTTTCATCACTAAGCAATATATTTTTCCAATCTTCTTCGCTCCATAAACGTCTTGATTTACACCAATTCAATCTTATACGCTTTTGTTTTGCAGTCATGAGAGGTTTTGTTTTCGGTACACGAGATTCAAAAAAGTAACTATTCTAATATTTTGAATATGAGCTGTATATATAAAATGTCTCTCTGTAATTTTTGGCGATTTTATGTATTTATTATATTATGGCAATTCTAAAGTGTGTTTATAATTTAAAGTATTGAAATGTTTAAAATAATAGATGTACTATTATTTTAAAAATATTATGGAGGTTAGAGGGGGCTCGAGAATAAGCTAGTGAGAATTCAGCCAACCCTGCGCCCATCTGGTTACGACGCTGAGTTGAGTCACAGTTATTTTTGACAATGCGTATGGCAAAAGTTTAAAATAATTCGAAAAATAAATTATTTATCTCAAAAATAATCTTGATACTTTATATCAAAAATCGGAATAAAACCTAATTTTTTTTTTAATTTGCTATTGAATGAGAAGAAAAAAATTACTTTATCTGCAAATGATGATATTTATTACAAAGTTTAGTAATATTCTTCATCGCATATAGATTGGAAACTTGAAAGAAATTAGATGATTGTAGTAGCTATTAATTGATTTAAAATTTAAACTGTCTTAAAGTCAAAGCTATGTTCCCATTTCTTTAATTTTGTAAAGTTCTTTGTACTTAACGGAAAATTCTTGCAGATAACACTCAACGTCCGATAGTAATAAAGCCAAACTGAACTAACTGATAAGCAGCCTAACATTTAAATTAATTAGGAGATGTATGGAAAAATGAATACTCAAAATCTAAATGATTTTGAAAAAACTTATTAAAAAAATAACCAACAATTTTGTAAATAAGAAAATATTTTACCTTCATGTTGCAGCTGTTGATGTTTTAACCAGTCTAGAAGTGAAAATGGGTGATTTTGACGGTGAACGATATTGTGTGTGTGCAATATATATATATACGTCAAGCAACCCAAATTTTTACTTTCATCATTGTCTCATATTGCTCCGAATACAAATGAAGATGACAGTATCATTCTTTATCATATTCTGGATGGGGTCAAAGCGATCAACACTCTCACTTCCTTGGCGTGGCATCTTCTTGCAATGCTTAAGAACGTCTAGGCACGTCCAAAGGATTTCTAACTCGTGACAGATGCAAGATGTTTCTTAAACCCCACTAGAACATATAACAACTGTAGACAGTGTCAGGGATGACCACCAATGACAAATCACCCTTTTCCTTTTTTGGAATTTTATTTGCCTGACTTTACCATCACTGCGCCTTAAACGGTGCAAGAGACATGGAAGAATGCTCGAACATTTACAATTCTTGTTTCCCGAACTAATGATGTTGTTTGGAAAAATTTACTGAAAATGAAAACAAGAAAGATTGATATATTATTCTAGCATATAAGTCTTAAGTAGTCGAAATTGAATGAAAATAGGTCACATAGTTAGATACTGGACACACCAGAAAAGTATTTGCATTGAAGAAAATTGATAAAGTTGACGAACATGCTCAAGTAAGGTTGCATAAAAAATGAAGTTATTTAAGGAATGCAAGAAATAGAAATAAATGAACAGATGGGATGCGATAAGTTTAGAAGTCTTTCTTTGTGGAAAAATAAAAAGACATAACTTTTTTTTTTTTTTTTTTTTTTTCTTATGTATAAGAATTTGGAATAATTCGTCTAGAGGTTTATCAGTTTTTACAGAAAAACAAAATCGAAATAATTATATTGAGCATTTTACTCTTAAGATTTATTTAAATGTTTATGCATATTGGTTAGTTATAGGCGATAAACCCTTTGTAACTAAACAACCCCGATTTGAAAAATTCTTACACAGATATTAAATTGCATCATTTTAAGTATGGAAAAAATAATAAAAAAAAATCAGAACAGAGAAATAAAATTTTATTTGAAAAAATGGGTTTGTTGCATATCTGCAACATCTTGCCAAATGGCACAAAAACTGAAAATATTTAAAATTTTAATTTTCACGAAAATTTTTGAAACAATTGTTAGTTTTGTTGTAGCAAATTCCCACACCACATTTCTCACAAACGGTTTGATTAAAGTTTTTACAGTCTTGGTATTTACAACGTATTCTTTTTTCTGCCCGATATGGTCAGTGCCCAATTTCGTCTAGGCGCACTTGTTTTGGTGGAATATGTTGAGTAGGCGCTCTATGCTTTTTCTGTTGAATTCTTTTTTCTACGATACCTTTTCCTTTTTTTTTTGCTAGCTTTGGACTTGGTGTTAATTTTACAAAGGGGGGGATCCCTAACTTACCCTATAGCAATTAAATAATATAAAAACAGACTATTGTTTCCTTTTTTCAATAATTTTGCTCTTCTGAAAGAAATTCAACTTAAAAAACCATTAGAAGATATTTTCGATCCCTTTCGATATTTTTAAAAAATCCATTACAAGTGAAGTTATGGCGCGTTGTTGCAGATTTGCAACAAACAAAAGTTTACGTTTATCTTATACATATTATAAATTTCCTAGCTCGAAAATGGTCTTTAAATAAAGAATTTAAACTCCCCTTTGAATACAATATACTGGTAGACGTCTGCAGGCTTTTTTAACTCCTGTGTTTCAAAGCTTAATTCAGCAAAAACCACGTGTAGCTGATCAAGCAATAAATCAAACTTTGGAGAGAAAAAAAAATCAGTATCGACATTTATTGCGGATTTAATGAAATAATTATGTTAATAGTAGTATAATAGAATAAAAACAATCAACAAAATCGTCTTTTGAAATTTACTGTTGAAATAACAATGACGTTTTGGGTATGTTGCAGATCTGCAACACGGTGATACAAAGGGTTAATATAGTGTAACATGTGGGCTTACATATAGGTTATTCAATATAATAGATCGAATATAATCACTATTCAAAAATACTATTGATTATTTTTGAGTAGTCAAATTAATATTGGTGAATATAAAACATAGCTATTATTCTTGCCCTCCGCACACAAATAATAATAATTGTGATAAATCACGTACTAAATATTCAATAATAATAATAATTTGTAAACATTCCATCAACACCTTTTTCTTTTATTACTTAGTGTGTTTAAGCACAATAGTTCTTCGTTATATCGCTCATTCAGATATATCGCTCTTTTTCGTACCTTCAGAAAAAAGGAAAAAAGTCTATTAACTTTTCTACGCTTCTTAAGTTACTCAATCTGAAGATAGTAATAATCGTTTTTCTTTTAATTTTATTAAGAATATGAAATATGTGTATTGACAAACGTTTGGAGACAGATATAAACATTACATATAATTTATCTCATTCTTAAATAATTTTCTTTGTGTTTTTTGTTGCATTGATTCTTTGGATATATCGTGCTTTTGTATGTCTACCAACATGTGCGATATAATGATGGACTAAAATATTGAACTCATATTAACTCATATCTTATATTTTTCTTTGATTTGCTTATAAAACTTGTTGATAATAACATTGTAACGACTTGTTTGGTCTCATATTTCAGAGCTATGAATATACTTTTTCTGTATGCAGGATATATAAAAATACCATGATATATTAAAGAAATTCCTATAATGGATACTAATTAATTCATATAATGATACATTCATATGCTCACATATTTTTTAAATGTATGAACGATTAAAAGGTCAATCAACGCCATTTGAAAAACAGTCTTCAGATTATAAATATATTATAAAACAAAAATTCTATAAAACACCTAAAAAGAATTGATTTCAATGATTTATTTAACAAAACATCAACGATTTAAGCAAAACTAAGTGTATACTTTTAAAGAATACAAATCTCAATAAAATTTAAACGATTATATTTCTGTTAGCTTCTTTAATTTAAAAAAATTAAAACTTCCTTGGAACTTTACCTTGCATGGTAATTATATTACCAATAATAATAGACATTATAAACAATGCCAATGAATCTCTCAAGGAGGCACGGCTTCCAGTATTCTTTCTGATATATATTTATATTGTACTATGAAAGGTATTGGGTAATTACATTGATTATGATTACTATCGATATATAGATATTATTATTTCATAATTACAATGATTCAATTATCGTATCGTTATCTTCTCACTAACACACTCAGCTTACTTTAAGTCAAATTGATATAATCAATAATGTGATAAACGTTTTTGACTTAAAAATAACGCTTAATAATGAAAATAAATTAACATTTGACATTTATGATAAAATATCTGATTTTACTTTTAATGTGAATATTTTTACGTTTTATAATTCTTGTTTATAAAAATATTTTACTAATTACTTAAATAGAATAAAATATTTATGTTCAAATAAGAAAAAATAAACAAAATTTAATTTTATCAATAATCAGGCTAAACTATATGGATGTCCTAAATACATGATAAACTCAATGATTAATTCATTTAAATAATTTGGTGTTTATATACACATATTTAAATGTATTGGTATTTATATACAAAAAATATGTATAAACATTAGAGGAGGCTGGGTTCGCAGATCGTTTCGTTGACTTATATGTATATATATATATATATAATGATATTAAAGTTTTTTTTTATATGTTAGCATTCATACTGAACCGAGATTTAAATAAAAATATTAAAAACTTAGGTAATTTCAAATTTTCTTCCTATTATTATTAAAATCATTTAGGGTTATTCGAGGCTGGTTAAAAATTGTGTAATTTAATTACTATTATAATATAGATAAATTGGTTAACTATTTGGCATAAATGAATATAACTCAAAGCTGAAATATATTTATTATTATTTCCATATAAATTTTCACAGGGCATATTCAATGTTATTAAGGACTAAAAATAAATAAATTGTTTAATTTGGTACAACATCGTCTTTAAAAATTATAATTAAAAATTATTATTAATGTTTGAAAAACATATTAATGTAACTTTAATGTATTTATTAGATAATATAGGTTCAAAATTAATAAAGTTAGTTTAATTTAAAATATGTATTCGACGATAGATAGATGGATCACTAAATTTATAAAATTATTTTTTTACAAGCTGTTTAAGTACTTATAGAGGATGGACTAAATTTGTAATACTATTTTCATTTACAGTAACTTTTGAATTTTATCATTAAGTCCTATAGTCCGATTGCTACACGACCAAAGAAGGGTGAAAACTACAAATGGTGATAAGAATATACTGATTGGTCAGTATCTACTTTATATTAATACAATTCATATGAGAAGGCGAGATATCCTGTAAAGTCATAGGAATTCAAGATAGCAGCTGTAATTTTCTGGAATTCTTGCAATTTTCTTACTATTCATCGCATAAAAGTGTGTTTCCTGTTAATTTCTATGCTTTTTAGGTTAAAAATGTCATTTGTAATACTTTCAAACATTGTTGAAAAGTATTTATGAATTCGGTTTGTGTTGTCGTCTGTCAGTCTGGCCGTGCTCTCACTCGCGTAAATATTGTCGGATCACCATGAAATTTATATATATGTTATTGATATTCATTATAGCATGTTCATTATTGAAAATGAAGTGTGTATCAATTATAGTTCCTTTACAGAGACATTCAAAAGAATTCCGTTACATTACGACCGAATGGGAAGGAATCGTTTGCGATGGTTTTTAATAATGTTTCACAATTTCAAACACAATGAAATTTATATACATAGCCAAAGTACACCACAAGATACTTACTATATAATATGGTATGAATAGCATTCATCGTTCATTTACAGTAGGGATGCACAACCGGTAGGCCGCGGGTCAGAAGCGGCTCGCGATCTGTTAACTTGTGGCCCGCAAATTTCGTCAATTTATAAAGGGAAAAGTCGCAAATTTTACCCATAGGTCGCATCAAAAAATCGTCAATTTTTCGCGTGAAAAAATTGCAAATTTGTTAGTCAGTAAAAAATCGCTAATTTCGTTTATCAGCCGGTCGATACCGTAGATATCATCATAGGAAATTCCCAAGTTCCGAATTTCATCAGTTGCTAATCGAAAAATTATTCGAATTTCATCGATCGGGCACGAAAAAATTGCAATTTTTGTCAATCAGGCAAGGAAAAACAGCGAGTTCCGTCGTTCGAGCTGGGGAAAATCGCGAGTTTTGTCGATCGGGCTCGGAAAAATCGCGAATTTTGTTGATCGAGAACTGAATAATCGCGAATGTTTTCGATCAGGCGCGGGAAAATCGCATATTTCGTTGATCGGGCAGGAAGATCGCGAATTTTGTGGATGAAGCATGGAAAAATCGTAAGTTTTGTCGATCGGGCAGGGAAAGATCGTAAGTTCCGTCAATCGAATACAGAAGAACGCGAATTTCGTTCATCGGGCTCAGAAAAATCGCGAATTTCTTTGATCAAGAACGAAAAAATCACAAAATTTTGACGACCAGGCTCGAAAAAGTCGAAAATTTCGTCTATCGGCACGGAAAAATCGCGAATTTCGTCGATCGGGCGCTGAAAGAATCACAAATTTCGTCGATCAAACGCGAAAAAAATCGCAAATTTCGTCGCTCAGGCGTGGAAAAAGCTCAAATTTCGTCTATCGAGCACGGAAAAATTGCAGGTTTTGTCGATCAGGTGCGGAAAATTCGCAAATTTCGTTGATCGGCTGCGAAAAAATCGTGAGTTTCGTCAGTTTATCTCGATGAAAAATTGCGAGTTTCACCAATTTGCCACGGAAAAAAAATTCAGGGACACTCAAAAGAATTTCGTTACATTATGATCTATGAGGGAAAAATCGTCTGCGGTGTATTTGGTTCATGTTACACTGTTTCAAACATATTAAATTGGATGTATATATGTCAGGCGCACTTAAAGATATTTATTATAAATATTGTGTGCATAGCATTTATCGTTCATATACAGGGGCACACAAAATAATTCAGCTACATTCTATGAACAATAATTCTTGGAAGTATGTTTTACGTTGTGGTACACGTTTTTAAATTAGTTTTTTTACATATTACTTAGTGTGCATAAATTCTACACATCTTATACAGTGCTGCATAAAACATCTAAAGTATATTTAGCCAGTGTTTTTCGACAGTAATTTCTGTCTCATTTAATGCCCATATTACACTTAAATTTTCTTATACCTATATTCAGGCATTATAGTAGCCACCAGTATAGACACTTTTACCACATTTGTTTTACATTAATATATAAAGATTCATGACACTTAACTTTCATTTTAAAAAATCCTTTATCTTTCGTTTTGTACATATTAAAATCGAACATTATAATTTACATTTCTTTACTTTTCTTAAAAAAACAAACCACATTTTTTTTACTTAAAAAGGACATAAATTCCGGTATATCGTTAAAACTATGCTATTTATAAATATATATTGCATTGTCCATACTCTTTGGCACTTCTCTGAAAAAACGTTTTCGTCCATTTCTTGGACTTCTTCAGTTTCATTTGGCGGCTCGCAGTTTCATTTTCGACCTTTTATCATTTCTCTTTTTCCATTTTTTCCCCCTTCTCCCTTTTCACTTTCCCCCTCTTTCCAGCATTTTTAGCCAACGGGAGTCAACATTTGCATGCGCCATATCGTTGCATACATTTTTTCTTTCGAGGTTAATCTCGATAGCCTCTCTCATTAGGGTGTTGTGGGGATTATCATATGCAGCTATTTTTTCTATTTTTATTGATTGAGGTATTATGGGGTTTTTTAAATTTGTTCGTGAGAAGGCTGTTGTTTGATTATTATATTTAATGTCGCGGATATGCTCCTTATACCTTTCGCTTATTTTTCGCTTTGTCATCCCGATGTATGTAATTTCCTTATTGTCTGTATTTGAGGCTTTAATTTTATATACTCCTGCCGTCTGTAATTCGTCGTATCTTTCTGCTTCATTTCGTATCGTTTTAAATAGGGAAGGGTTGGGTGTGATTGGGACTATCTTTCCGAGTTTACTAATTTCGCGTTTTATTTTTAGTGCTATTCCGTTCATGTATGGTAGGGGGGGTGTATAATCCTTTTTATTTTGTCCTGGTTGGATCCAGTTAATTTTTTCTTTCGCTTTTCTGATTAGCTTGTCTATTGTTTTTCTTGGATGGCCAGCGTTACGTCCTATGTTCTCTATAATCCTTAATTCTTCTTTTAATAACTTTTCTGTTGAACATATATTGAGTGCTCTATAGATGTAGGTATTTAGGGCTGCAAGTTTATAGTTTATTGGTGTATTTGTTTTGCTTGACATTATCGCTAGGTTTGCAGTAGGTTTTCTATAGACTGTTGTTTTTATCTGGTCATTTTCGTATATTATTTTTACGTCAAGGTATGGTAGGGATCGGTTCTTTTCTTCTTCTATTGTAAATTGTATATTGCTATCGTATTTATTTATTTCGTTTAAGAGGTTTTTTAAGTTTACTGTTCTGTTTGTTATGATAAATATATCATCCACATACCTTACCCAGAGGCGTATTTCATTTTTATGATCCTGTATTATTCTTTTTTCCATTACTCGCATTTTCCATTCTGAAACCACATTTGAAATGGGGGACCCCATCGGTACACCCCTCAGCTGTTTATATATCTTATTGTTAAATTTAAAATAACTTTCGTTTAGGATCAGATTTGTTGCACTTTCCATTGTATTTATAATTTCTGTGTCTGTGTAGTGTTTCTGTATAGTCTTGTTTATTTCTTCTGTCATTTCGTTAAGGTTAATCGACGGGTATAGGTTTTTTACGTCTAGGCTTATCATATAATCGTCTGGTTGCGGTTCGTATTCTCTTAATATCTGTATGAATTTTCGTGTTGAATTAACTGATATATCGGAAGGGGGGAGCATTTCTTCATACTGTTTCCGCATATATTTTTCTATGTCATAGGTTGGGCTTAGCTTTTTGTTAACGATCGGTCTCATTTTGTATGGATTCTTGTGGTCTTTCAATTTTCCAAATATAATTGGTGTATTAGGGGTAAAATTCTGCTTTTTTGGTTTAGTTCCATTTGGCCATTTTCCCCTTTTAATCAATTCTTCTGACTTGATTAAAAGGGGAAAATGGCCAAATGGAACTAAACCAAAAAAGCAGAATTTTACCCCTAATACACCAATTATATTTGGAAAATTGAAAGACCACAAGAATCCATACAAAATGAGACCGATCGTTAACAAAAAGCTAAGCCCAACCTATGACATAGAAAAATATATGCGGAAACAGTATGAAGAAATGCTCCCCCCTTCCGATATATCAGTTAATTCAACACGAAAATTCATACAGATATTAAGAGAATACGAACCGCAACCAGACGATTATATGATAAGCCTAGACGTAAAAAACCTATACCCGTCGATTAACCTTAACGAAATGACAGAAGAAATAAACAAGACTATACAGAAACACTACACAGACACAGAAATTATAAATACAATGGAAAGTGCAACAAATCTGATCCTAAACGAAAGTTATTTTAAATTTAACAATAAGATATATAAACAGCTGAGGGGTGTACCGATGGGGTCCCCCATTTCAAATGTGGTTTCAGAATGGAAAATGCGAGTAATGGAAAAAAGAATAATACAGGATCATAAAAATGAAATACGCCTCTGGGTAAGGTATGTGGATGATATATTTATCATAACAAACAGAACAGTAAACTTAAAAAACCTCTTAAACGAAATAAATAAATACGATAGCAATATACAATTTACAATAGAAGAAGAAAAGAACCGATCCCTACCATACCTTGACGTAAAAATAATATACGAAAATGACCAGATAAAAACAACAGTCTATAGAAAACCTACTGCAAACCTAGCGATAATGTCAAGCAAAACAAATACACCAATAAACTATAAACTTGCAGCCCTAAATACCTACATCTATAGAGCACTCAATATATGTTCAACAGAAAAGTTATTAAAAGAAGAATTAAGGATTATAGAGAACATAGGACGTAACGCTGGCCATCCAAGAAAAACAATAGACAAGCTAATCAGAAAAGCGAAAGAAAAAATTAACTGGATCCAACCAGGACAAAATAAAAAGGATTATACACCCCCCCTACCATACATGAACGGAATAGCACTAAAAATAAAACGCGAAATTAGTAAACTCGGAAAGATAGTCCCAATCACACCCAACCCTTCCCTATTTAAAACGATACGAAATGAAGCAGAAAGATACGACGAATTACAGACGGCAGGAGTATATAAAATTAAAGCCTCAAATACAGACAATAAGGAAATTACATACATCGGGATGACAAAGCGAAAAATAAGCGAAAGGTATAAGGAGCATATCCGCGACATTAAATATAATAATCAAACAACAGCCTTCTCACGAACAAATTTAAAAAACCCCATAATACCTCAATCAATAAAAATAGAAAAAATAGCTGCATATGATAATCCCCACAACACCCTAATGAGAGAGGCTATCGAGATTAACCTCGAAAGAAAAAATGTATGCAACGATATGGCGCATGCAAATGTTGACTCCCGTTGGCTAAAAATGCTGGAAAGAGGGGGAAAGTGAAAAGGGAGAAGGGGGAAAAAATGGAAAAAGAGAAATGATAAAAGGTCGAAAATGAAACTGCGAGCCGCCAAATGAAACTGAAGAAGTCCAAGAAATGGACGAAAACGTTTTTTCAGAGAAGTGCCAAAGAGTATGGACAATGCAATATATATTTATAAATAGCATAGTTTTAACGATATACCGGAATTTATGTCCTTTTTAAGTAAAAAAATGTGGTTTGTTTTCTTAAGAAAAGTAAAGAAATGTAAATTATAATGTTCGATTTTAATATGTACAAAACGAAAGATAAAGGATTTTTTAAAATGAAAGTTAAGTGTCATGAATCTTTATATATTAATGTAAAACAAATGTGGTAAAAGTGTCTATACTGGTGGCTACTATAATGCCTGAATATAGGTATAAGAAAATTTAAATCTAAAGTATATTTCCATTTATTGATAGACATTGCTGAAGGGAAATTTAAAACTGTGCAATGAGTTTTCGAATTGAATTAAATTTTAGCATACGCTTTATTAAATAACAAATTTATAGTTGATATGCAGCGCTGCGAAAAAATTCAGATTTTTTTTTGACTTGTGATGGAAATTGCTGCAATTGGATTTTCAAATGTGTTATGCGCTTTATAAATTGTTTATTTAAACATCTTTTTTTCACTTTATTAAACTGTGAGCTTTTATTAATGGACAGTGTTTCACTTGACGCATGAGTTTATGTTATTGTTTAATATATTGAAAGCGCTGAAAATTTGTGCCTTTCATTACATGGATCACTTTAAGAAAACTTTTTAGCAGCACTAGAAGATGCTGTATTTACATGAAAAATTGCATAATTCCACCAGCTTCTTGACATCCACTCTCCTAAGACTCAGAGAAAAGCTTGCTCAATGTTAAATACACCAAACATCACCAATAATTTGGTTTCTTTATGTATTTTACGGTACGCTCTAAATAAAAAGGTGTGTTTTCACACAGAAGGAGTGAATAGTCACTCTATCGCAGTCAAAATATGCCCAATCTCTTTAGAGTGACTATTCACTCTGAGCAAAAGTGAAATTTTTGACTCTCTGAAAGAATTTATGGGTTCCTGGGAAGTGAATATTCACTGTAAACAGGAGTGGATAATCACTCTTTCGGAGGAGTGACTATTCACTCTTGCTAAAGGAGAGGGCTTTTTCACTCCCGGTAGGGGCGAATAGCCACTCTTTCATAGGAGTGAATGTTCATTTTTTATGGAGTCAATTCTTTTTTATTTTGCTTTTATGGTTATTTTAAAAGAATCACATCTTTTACAGCATGCAATGAAAATAGATATAAGCGTGGTAAAGATTGGAATAAAATACTTTATTAGCAATAT
Source organism: Maratus speciosus (assembly GCA_963932465.1). Lineage (NCBI taxonomy): Eukaryota > Metazoa > Arthropoda > Arachnida > Araneae > Salticidae > Maratus > Maratus speciosus. Next base: position 126,763,757 of record OZ010786.1, read on the forward strand.
TTATTTAATTCATAGTTTGTAACACTAATTGAACTTTTAAGGAAAAATTCAGTTAAAGTTACATATAAATTAAATTAGATTGCTGACAGAAAAAACTAAAATATTTTATTACAATCTTATCCCTTGTGTTTGCTTTCATTGCATGCCCTATAAATACTATATGATCATTTTAAAAGGCCCATAAGGGCAAGTAATTAACCAAAATCTTAATCAGTTAATGTTATTTTTTTTTCATATACCCATTTAGGATTTTAATAATTCCCGTGATGTACATTAATTATGTTCTTTTTTTTTTCATGTGTAACTCAAATTTGAAATATTTAGTTCTCAGAATTCATTGCTAATGAATTTAAATCTAATCAAACGTTATTGTTTACTGCATTTTAGTTACTTTTAAAGTTTTATTAATAAGTGTATAATAGGTGGATGTTATAGGATTAACAACGTGTGGTTTCATTTTAATTTTTGTTTTAAATATAAAATCTTACCTTTTTAGCGCTATTTTGCAGAACCCTATTGTTCTAAAATATTTTTACCCACTGAAAACACAAAGCTTATCAACTCACATCTTTTTTTAATGAGTTCTAAGCTTGATCCAAGATTTCTTTTTATGTGTTGTGATCTGTCATTGTTTTATTAAATATTAACATGGAGTCTAGATTTTTATGTTTTGTGGAATATGTTTATATTTTTCTTTTAAACATATTCCTTAACTTAATCAGGAAAACTATATGATAAGCCGTATTTAATTTAAAATTTTTATTCACGTATAGATTGCATTTTGGGAATATCAGCTAAATAGATTCCGTATGTTTTATAGGAAAAAATCGATCTCGGAAATAGAAAAAAGAAAGAAATGACTGCATATGTACTGTTATTATTTGAAAAACATTTTTAATGTAAAAAGTAGTTATTTACCTCTTTAAAATATATAATCAATCTTATATTATATGTGATACTATGAACATTAAAAAATATATACTAAAGCCATTTTATCTATAAAATTCATATCAGGCGTAAAAAACTCTTTATTCCAATGCTTACATATCATGTTTTATTTTTTAAAGCCAATAATTACCTGCGTCATAGCTATTTAACTCATAATCGTAACATACAAAATCTACCAGGAATAAAAGGTTAAAATTAAATAAGACTTACCTTTACAATAATATCCATATATTTTAATCCTAAAAATGACGGGTGTCTTTCTCTTATCTTAAAAAAGGCGTCGTAGACTTTTGAGATTAGCTGAAGAGTAATACGAATACATACAATTAGAGATCCGCAGAAAATTAGGTTTCCTTTTCGTCCCAAAATCTGAGTTGCGCCGAAATTTTCAATATTATCCCTTGATTTGAGCTGTATTGACTCAAATAAGACACTCTTTATTTAATACTTTGAACTTCACTGTGTATATCAGTCATGACAGGCTGGAGACGGGAGTAAAGATAATGCAAGCAATGCATTATGACTCAACTTTGAAGAATCTTTTTCGCGTGCTCGGAAAAAAACTGCAGATAACAGTAATGAAGTTTGAAACCGCAAAACACTTTCGAATGCTCTTTGAGAATGATTTTCTATATCCTTTATGAATTAATTACATTTAATTTTATATGAAGATAAAAAGTTTCCTAAATAATCGTTTTAATAATATGCGTATATTTTTATTCTAAAATGGCGGACGTCTTTCTCTTATCTTAAAAAGCGTCGTAGACAAGACTGTTCTGATTGGCTTATTATTAATACCCATACCATACTCACTTTTGCTTAGAGTGAATAGTCACAGTGTCAGAGGCGTGGCTATTCACTCTTCAAAATGAGTGCGTTTCAGTACGTAATTTCCAAGGTTACATTAAAAAATGGAGTTTTTGAAAATTAAGAAGTGACATATTTTGGTGCTTATTCATTATTTTGCTCCATATATTGGTTCAAAGTTGAACGGAAATTATATAATGTCAGGCTTTCACTCTTCAGTAGAGTGAGATATTTCACTCTCAACAACGGAGTGACATATTTCACTCTCGACAATGGAGTGAAATATCTCACTCCTTTCTAGGGAGTGGAAAATTCCACACTTTAAGGAGTGTATTTTTATAAAATTCACTCCAAAAAGAGTGAAAATGCCTATCACTCTTTCAAAGAGTGAACTTTTCACTTCTCTCAATTTTAGAGTGTAATTCCACTGTATCAGTTTCTATTGTGAATAACGGTTGGCCAACGGCCATAAGGGGAATATGATTTTCATTCAGAAATTCAGAAATTGTGTAACCTGTTTGATTTATCATATTGCGTGTTTAATCATAGCGACTGATGCAGAGTCTTCATAAAATAGTGGTAAAATTGTCAATATTCCTGGGATGAAATCGGTTGAAGTTATTGGAATACTTGCGTGAAGAGCTGCCCACGAGAATTCCAGCCTGATATTATTAGTATCTTGACTCAACACGTGTTTCAATCAGGCAGTCTCTTGTTTCACTGTAGTTGTTGCAGATAACATGAATTTTGACTTAGATTTAGAGCAATTTGAAATAGTCGATTCTTTTGAATGTAGGAATGCTGGTGGCACTACAGCAAATCCTTCTGGCAGAGTGGGTACACTTCGCTTTTATGAGGCGATTGTGTCATAAGTCAGAGCTTGTGAAGTAATCCTTACGTTTCTAAACAAGTAGGTATTAGATTCTGAAATAATGATATACTTGTTCCATGACTGAAATTCTTTGAGTTTGAACTGATTAGATTGTGATCTAAATTATATGCCGCAATCATGAAAATCGCTTGTTTTAGTTTTGACGGAAACACAACTTTTTCTTTTTGGAACTTAGCATTTACAAGTTTACAGCTGGCTACCGAGATTTCGAGAACACGATGATACGAGATTGAAAGTCCAAGTGAATGGAGCCTCTCAACGATTTCTCTTTTTCGGGTTCTACCAAATATTGAAATACCCGTGTAAACTGGAAAGGGAGCTTCTCTGCCACTTCGATGCCTCAATTTATTTCCGGTTGGTTTACGTGATTGCGTATGAAAACAAATTAGCTGCGATATTGTGAGAGATGATAGAGTAACAAGTTCATTGGCTTCAATATTTGCTCCATATAACAGGATATTTATGATAGCTAGTAGGAAGCGTGGAACAGATTTACAATGTGATAGATTATTATCAAAATTACCATTGAATGAGTTCGTATGTTGAAACATCTTATCCTACCATCTTTACATGCTTGCAACATAGTGTCAGCAATAGATTTGTCATATGCTAAAATATACTCTCTACGAGACATGTAAGCCGTTATGTAGAGGAAGTTTGCGAAAATTTTCTTCCGTAAACGTAAAGTTTGTACAGTCGTGGAAAAAAAAAAAGTAAACACCCCCTACTAACTCCTCAATAAATTATCGTAGAAGAAAGTTGCTGGTACCGAATGATTGGAAATAAAGTCTACTTTTAAATGATGTATATAAAATTTGCTTAGGGGGCCATCTACATATTAAAACAAACCATAACTTTGTTTTTTTCAATAGCAGTACACAATTCTGACAGCATAAATGAACTCTACACCCTTCAATTAGCCTAAAATCAAATTTTTATGCAATTCGTACGAAAAGTTTCCGAGAAATAAATTATTTTAAAACGAGCGTATTTTTAGGACTGTATCCAAATTGAAGTTCCGTACTCGATTGTTAACCGAGAAAGCCACCTTCTTGATCAAGGCACCTTCAGCGATCAATGAAGCCTGTTAGATTACAGGACAGCAGAAGAAATTTCAAAATATCTACTAACTTCTATCACAGACGGCCCCTTAAACCATCATTTTGCCGTTTTTAGCATAATTTGAAAACTACTTGGAAGAAAAAAGTGAAATTTCGGATTTCCATAAAGCAGGACTTAATAAATCTAAATCCATCAAAAAAATTGTAGGTTGAAATTCATAATTTTTTCGAATATTAATTTCATAATTCATATCATAAAATTATAAAAATTGCAAATTCAGCGTATTTATGTTTAGGTATATTAGTATTATTGCTACACAAAAAATTCGCACATTAGGAGCATAATATCAGAAGATATAAATAAAAATATGAAAATGTAATTTAACATTAGAAGCACTAAATTTTGAATGTTTATAATTCAAAAACTTATCATTGAAATTTTTTGTCTAGGCATAGTTTGAACCGAAGATTTGAAATATCTCGTTAAAATTGGGTATTGCCATTGAAAAAAAATGAAGTTTGGATTCGTTTTAATATGTAGATGGCCCCCTAAGCAAATTTTATATACATCATTTAAAAGTAGACTTTATTGCCAATCGTTCGGTACCAGTAACTTTCATCTACGATAATTTGTTGAGGAGTTAGTAGGGGGTGTTTACTTTTTTTTTCACGACTGTACATCAGGCAGACATAATTGCTCGTCTGTTCTTATAAGCTGAGTTAATCGCTTCTAATATATTTTAGTCAGGAAACCTATTTTAACCCGTAACTGGAGACATGAATTTTCTTACGCGATCAGAGACATGGAGTCAAAAAGACTTAAATGTTATTTTTCTTTTTTGTCTTTTATAAATAGCATTGAAATTTATTTTGGAAACGCAATATACTCTGGAAATCATGTAATTATAAAATAACTACTTGACGTTACTGAGGAGATGATTTTATTCAAGGAGAAAAACCACGTCATAATCAGAGCAAAAGAACAACGCGGAGTCATTTTTACTCCCGTCTCCAGTTACGGGCTAAAATTTGGTTGAATGTAATTTAAATGTTTCATACTTTTTTCAATAAAATTTCCAATTCTGCGGAAACTACACCATGACATATTTGAACACTATTGCTTTCTTCTGACATTTCATTACTCTGAGACTTGTTGTATAATCCTGCTATACAGTATTGTAGTCTTAAAAAAACAGACGATATACGCTATAGGTAGTGGGCTGTGCAACAGACAGTATACGCTCTAGCTAAGGTGGGTATACGGAGCTATCCAGAAGATATACGGCGTATACCATCGTATACCTTCCACTGCACCTCTGCTGCTAGACATTTTGCATGATATTTTTCTTCTTGAGCAATCATACAATGCATAATACTCTAAAATTAAGTTTAATTCGGAAACGCATTGCACAGTGGAAAATTCTCCTTCAGCAAAATTCATCAATAAAAGGAAATGTACTTCAGATGTTTTATGCAGCCCAGTATAAGATCTATAGAATTTGCACTTCCAGAAACTACTGTTCATAGAGAATAATGTAGCCGACTTATTTTGTGTGTCCTTGTATATGAACGATGAATGCTATGCGCACAATATTGTATAATAATTATCTTGGATTACACCTCACAGATATACATCAATTTCAATATAATCTGAAATAGCATAACATGAATCAACTATACCGCAAACGATTTTTTCCCCATAGACCATAATGTAAAGAAATTCTTTTGAGTGTGCCTGTAAATGAACGAGGAATGCTATCCATACTACATTCTATAATAAGCATCTTGCAGTGCACTTCAGCGATATATATATATTTCAGCGTGTTTGACATTGTGAAACATTATTAAAAACCATCGCAAACGATTTTTCTCCATAGGTCGTAATGTAACGGAATACTTTTGAATTACCCTGTGAAGGAACTATAACTGATACACACTTCATTTTCAATACCGAACATTCTATAGTAAATATCAATAACATATATAAATTTCATGGTGATCCGACAATATTTACGCGAGTTAGAACACAGCCAGACAGACTGCCAGACACACAAATTGAATTCATAAATACTTCTAAACAATGTGGAATGGTTTAAAATGACATTTTAAACCTAAAAAGCATAGAAAATTAATCAAACGCCCTTTTATATAATGAATAGTAAGAAAATTGCAAGAATTCCATAAAATGTCGTCATTTGAATTACAACCGCCATCTTGAATTCGTATGACTTTACACGATGCCCCACCCCTCTCTCATATGCATTGTATTCATATAAAGTAGATACTGACCAATCGATTTATTCTTATCACGATTTGCAGTTTTTTCATACCTAGTGCCCGGACTACTATAGCTTAAAGGTAAAGGTCTTAAAATTATATCTTGTTTTCTTAATGTATTAGGTTGAGCAAAACGTTCTGGGAAATTTTTAATCTAATAGTTACTAGAATTTGTATCGTATATGATGGTCGTGTCATAAATGCCGAGCTCTATTGCCGGCAGTTGGATCGTGTCTACGACAAATTGGTGCAGAAGTATCCCAGATTGGTTGGCCGAAAGCGCGCTGTTTCAGCAGGACAATGCCAAACTGCACGTGGCCCAGAGGACCAAGGACAAGTTTGCAAGGACGAAATTCTTCCACACCCCACCTACAGTCCAGACGTGGCTCCATCCGATTATGGCTTCTTTCGATCAATGCAACACTTTTTCAAGGATCATCGATTTGAATCTTTAATGAAGTTGAAGAAGCATGTCAAGAGTTTTTCGATTCCAAGGAGCCGCCATGGTACTTCCAGCGAATCCGGAATCTGGCAGAACGATGGCAGAAAGTCGGGGACTATGATGGTCTCTACTTTGAAGAATAGTCCTTGTTGCTTTTGTTGTTAATTTGCGCATAACAAAGCAACTTTCTCAAATTTCCCCGAAGTTTTTGCTCAACGTAGTATTTTATTTAATTTTAATCAGTAATAATTATTGTTTAATAATTATAGATTAGTTAATGTCATAACTGTATGAAATAAATCTTAACTGTAACAGTAGTAATCAAGCATCTTAAAAGTTCCATGAATCGAATGTTGAATACTTATCATTTATATATTGTTTGGAATGTGGATACAATTCGTTTTTGTTTAGTAACACTCTCCAGCATAGTTGAAAAGAGTTTATGACTCCGGTTTGCCTGCCCGTCTGTCCGAGCTCTAACTGCCGTAAATATACTGGGATTTCCCTGATTTTTTTTTATACATTATAGACCTTTTCTATAGCGCGATCGCTATTGAAAATGAAGTGTATAGTAATTATTGTTCATTTACAGAAACGGTCAAAAGTATTCCGTTACATTACGGTCAATGGGGAAATAATCCATTCAAGTTCATTTTAATAATGTTAGACCATTTCAAATAAAATTAAATCGATATGCATTTGTGATTCCGTGGCATATGGGGTGAAAGCATTTATTATTCATTTACAGGATCACACAAAAGAATTCCATTACATAATGGTCTACGGGGGAAAAAACAGTTTGCAACGTATTTTAATTCTGTTACGCTGTTTCAAATATAATGAAATTGATATACATTATTGAGACTTACTTGAAGATACTTGTTGAGTAACATGATGTGAATAGCACTTCTCATTCATTTACAGGGACACACAAGAGGCAGTATTGTATTTGAAGTCCTGTTTATTAGCGATAATTGCAGGAAGTGTGATTTCATTTATGGCATGCATGTTTAAGTTTAACTAAATTTTTACTTACTATATGGTCTGTATAAATGCTATACATCATATATAGGGTTACACAAAAGTATTTGTAAGCATCGCGGAATATCAGCGTTCAGTGGCTCAAGGCTTTTAATTGATATATGCACTTTCAAGCTGAACTGTATTTAGTATACTAAAATATATTCGTATTATATAAATAAAATCATATACAGGGCTATGCAAAGAAGTGAATACACATCCTCCTGATATGATAATAATGTCTGGAAATCTGATTTCAGTAGTTTTAAACATTTTTTGGCCTGTATTAAATTTTAGTTTAATCTGTGTTGCATGTAAATCTCTTGGTAATATACAGGGCTGTGCAAAAGAATTCAAGAATGTTTAAAGTAAATTGGTAGAAATTGCTGAAGTTCAATTTTCAACCTATTATGATATTCTTATGAAACTAAGTTTTAGCATGCTATGTAGAACATATACGAATCTGTAGGTTAAATACAGGGCTGCACAAAAGAATTTGACTACTTTTCCGACTATGGACGGCAATTTCTGAAATTTGGTTTTCAGATGCGTCATGCCTTTTGTAAAATGTTTTCTTAAAATGTATATTTTTTTTTTACTTTATTAAAAAGTGAAGTTTCGTTAAAGAATTCTGGAAGTGTTGGAAAGTGTTTCATAATCCATGCTTGATGCATGACTTTTCTTTCTTGTTACTCTTGGATTCCTAATTCCTTATTTTTCTCCTGTATCCTCGTTTATTTATTCTTTCAATGCATTATTTTGACAAGTAATAGACCTTTTTAGCTTTTTGCTTGTTTTTTATATGAAATAATGCATTTTCCAGACATTTGAGTATTCTTGCCAACTGATGATTAAATACTTAGTGTCTTTTGATTCCCTACCCCCCATCTTCAGTTTCCTTTATTTAATTTTGTTATATTTTATGACTAAATCCTTTTAATTTCCATTTTTTCGACATAATCTATTTTTAAAATGATTATGATTCATAATACTGGAATTCCATGATACATTAATTTTCTTATGATGTTTTCCTTACACTTATTTTTAACTATAACAATTAATATATAAAATTACATGCTATCTTTAAATTAGAGATTTTGCCAAATTTTGTTATACGAAGTTGTTTGTTGTCTTTTGATTTTAAAGATATTTTTACAATATATACCCGGTGTCCCAAAAATGACTGATGGATTTTTAAATTCAATAACTTACAAACGGTGACAGATATTAAAAAAATCTTGCTGGAGTGTTATTTAATATGTCAGGAGATTTTATGCTGCGATTCTCAGTTTTAGTTACAATTAGCATCAATAGATGGTGCTGCAAGCAATAACCGCTAAATCCAGGCTCGATTTTTCGGCCCCTTTCTTCTTCCATGCGAATAAAGGAGATTAAAATGTATTGAATGGATTTCGGAATACCAAAAATCGAGTCTGGATTGAGCACTTATTGCTCTCAATGCCATCTATTATTTGAAAATTTAACTAAAATCAAGAATCACAGTAAAAAAAAACTCCTGACATCATGCATAACCCTCCTGCAAGAAATTTTTTATTATCTGTCATTGTTTGTAAGTTATTGAATTTTAAAATCCATCAGTCATTTTTGGGACATTCGGTACATATATATAATGTGTGTGTATATATATATATATATATTTGCTTAATTTTGATACAAGTTCGACAAATGACGCCAGTTGTCTCATAAAAGTGATAGTTGAAAATTGGCTACAATTTTCAACTATGATGAACTATAGCATGACCATTCCACTGTGGTTCTATCCCTGGAATCTTTTTAAATTGGGTATTTACAAAGATTTCCAAAATTACAGAATTTTTCTTAGGAAAAACTTCAGGTGTTTTTTGCAAGTGATAAAAATACTTAGTCAGAAAATTAAAATTTAGATGTATATTACTAAATGTATCTAAATAGCTAAAAATACTTAGTCAGAAAATTCAAATTTAGATGTATATTACTAAATGTATCTAAATTCTCGGAGAGAATCCTTAAATGCTAAAATGAAATTTTTGAATAGAAAAGATAAATAGCATCTTCTAATATGTATTCGATTTTTACATTCCATAAATTATTAACAAAACTTTTTTTAATAGGTTTTTCTGACAAATTATTATTTTTTTTTAAGTTACATAGTCATGAAGTAATAGTAGAAAGGTAACTTACACGTGTTAAAAATAAATCATAACAATTTTTGCGAAATAATGCTTTGGTCATAGCATTGATTATAATGCTTTTACTTGTATCAATCTTCTCACAAATCAGTTTTGATGTTTAAATATTCAAATGAAGATAAAAGTATTGTGTAAAACTGGCTTTGATTATTAATCATTATTGTAATACGACTACTTTGAAATAACTGTTTTTTCAGTTCAAACTCGGTGGGTGGTACGCCAATGTGACAAGCTGAATAACAAGCTGAACCAATGCATAACAAATTTTATAACCTAGATGAAATAGAATCTGAAATAAAACTGATGTTTCGAATGATCCGCGGAATGATCGGATGGTCCAAAACTGGTATTTCGACAGTCTTCTTTAATTTTTTTTTTCTTTTCATTTTACATTTGACATGAATTACTATGCATACAATAATCTGAACTCAAGTATGCTTGAACCAGTAATTTTAAATATCTGGCTCGAAACTGTCATATTTAATAAATAAGTTTAAAAAAAAATCCTTCCTTTCCTCTGAGCGGCTAGCTTTATAGGGGTGAGTAGCCGAAGTTGGACCACTTCACTTATTTTCAGGTGTAACTCACTTAATTTTTGGAATATCTGCAAAAGATCACTACACAGGGTCAATCTATTCATCTACTAACTAAATAAATATTTAGATCAATTTCTTTTTGAAAATCTTAAATTTTATTTTAATGTGAAAAATTGGTTAAAAATGGTCCAAATTCAGCAACTGGTCGCCTAAGTTGGACCCCCAGTTTCCTAAATTGGACCAAATAATATCAGGTTGTTTTAATGACTAGGGAATACAACTAATTTTATTAAAAGCAAAGTTTGCGATTAATGAAACAATCAAACAAAATAACAGCAATGAAATATAATGAAATCAAATATCTGAAAATAAGAGTAATTGTTTTAAATCAAAATGTATTCAAAATATAAATCAAAGTTATCAGTAATTAAGAATAGAAATTATGGAACTAATTCTCAGTTGCTTGAATATCATGTAAGGAATGATGCAAAGCTTATACATGAATTTTGTTTATTGTTTTTGTTTTTCAGCGTACACAACGTGGAACCGTATATGGCAATCTGAACACTGAATAATTTCTGCTATTTTATTTTTCTTACAAATTAGGCAAAAGCAATCATCACTGTCTAGATTTTTCTTTTTAGATTCTGAATTATCAGACTTTCTTTTTTGCAACAGAAGTTTTCTTTACATTATGTTTGTAGTTCTTCTCTTCCATCATTTTCTTGCTAATTGCATTAAGCCTATTTTTTAAAACTCGATGTTCCATTTGCTTTTGTGCTGTGAAAGCTTCCTTTTTGTCTTTTTTTTTTTTTTTTTTTTCATTTCAAGGTTTAGTTTATATGGCGATGATGTTAGCACAACAGTTTTTTTGGCTCACTCTGTACTTTGATTTAACTGAAATTAGCAAGGGAAATAACATTTCTAATGATTTGTTTGCTTTTGGGGAGGATTTGTAGCTGCAGCCTTATTGCAGATCAATTTCTTCACAGCTTACTGACTGCTTTTTGTTTCCTATATCTTTAACAGCTTTTGCTATCACGGGTGTTTTTCTTCCAGACAGTTTGTCTATGTCTTTTTCAACAAGGTTTGAGATTTTATGCGTTTTAATAGCAAAAAAGTATAATTCCACTCTCCAGAACTGTAAAAAGTCTTCCATCACAAATATCCTGCAGGAGGAAAAAGTTTGAATTCAACTCTGTAAATCTAATATGCCGTAGGAATAAAGAATTCAAAGAAAATAAATACAATTACATACAAGATAAAAGACATTGCAAACAAAATTTATTGCATAGACATGCAAACATATTTTTATGTTTTTATAGGCCTAAACTGTATAAAAAAATTAATCCAGATATACAAAAAAAAAAAAAAAATTGCATGGAAATAGTAATCCTTTATAAAATATAAAAAAAAAAAAAATAGTGTACAAAGCGTACCGTCCTCGAAATTCATTATTTTTCAAATTTATGATCGCATATCTGCTCCAATTTAAGCAACTTAAATTGGCCCAATTACGGCAACTGGGCCATTTTTTAAAACAGTTAATTTCAAGACTAAGAACAAAAACGAAATCAAACAAATCCGCATGAAAAATATGCACAGTAAACAGATGAATTCATATATGTATATAAAAACATTACAACTTACCTTAGTTTTAAAATATTCACTTACTTTTAGTATTAAAAAAATAGATTAAAACAGCTAACTTTAGGGGGGTTTTTTAATTGTGTGAAAAGAGCACGTGGTAGGCGGCTGCTTCTTCTAATCATGAGTGACGTCATTCTGATGAGTAGGATTTCAGCGGTAGATGGAGTCTCTTCCTGTAATTAATGGCAGAATGGCAACGGTCCAATTAAAGCGGCGGTCCAAATATGGCTACTCTCCCCTACTTTATTTATTACTTTAAAGTTTCCTTTTTTAGGTGCGTTCGTAATTATATATATACGTAGCACCTATAGTCGTCGTCTGGTCTATTCTGTCCGCATATAACAGCGCAAAAACTACCGAACCGAATGGTTTGAAATTTAATATATACACTGGTTTCCAAAAATTAAGGAGAAACAACAAAAGTAGCGATTACTCAAAATGTTACAAGTAGATTTTAATAAAAATTGAGATAAAATGTACAAGACATAGTAGGGTATAAAATAACATTAAAAGAAATTACCAGACGATTGTGATGTTTCAGAAATTAATACAATTATAAAATAAACAAAATAAATATGTCAGTTTGGTAGAGGAAAAGTACCTTTAATATGGAGTATGATCACCCCTAGAAGCTATATTGCTATACAGCGAAGTGTGACACTGTCAATTATGCGATCGATAAGTTCGCAGGGGAGTGCGAGCCATTGCTCTTGTAAAGCAGTTGTAAGCGTGGCAAGGGTCTGAGGAGGGGGATTGAGAGCAGAAACATATTTTCCTAAGATATCCCAAAGATGCTCGATGGGATTCAAGTCCAGTGATCGCGCTGGCCATTCCATGCGCTGAATTGTTTGGTGCTGAAGATAATCTTCAACGATGTGATCCCTGTGCCGTCTAGCGTTATCGTCCTGTAACAGGAAATCATTACCTATTGAGGTAATAAGGCATAAGGGTGCACATAAATATCAGGAATGTCATCTCTATAGACGTGAGCATTCATAGTTCCCAGTGGAAAGACATGGAGGTCTGTACGTCCGCCCAGAGAGATACCATCCCAAACACAGAGACTGTTTCCTCCATACGAATCTCTTTTATGAATGTTTGATGGATGATACCGTGTTCCCTGTTCTCTCCAAATCAAACAATGCCTACTATCGCTTTGGAGGCTGAACTGGAACTCATTTGTGAAGAGAACACACTTCCATTGATCAACCGCCCAGTGGACATGTTGATGTGCCCACCTTAAACGTTCCCTTCGGTGACATGAGGTGAGCGGCACACAAATGTCTGGTCGCATCGCGTAAAGTCCACCTTTATGAAGCTTTCTACGCACAGTAGACGTTGATACCAACCTTGCAGTGGCTGTAACAAGGGAGGCTCTAAGATGAGAGGGAGTTGCTGTTCGATTGTTTCGTACGCATAACCGCAAATATCGGTCATCGGTGCTTGTCGTAGCTCTTGCCCGTCTTTGGCTAAAGCTTCTGGAGTCCAAACCAGTCGTTTGAAGTTGTTTCCAAAGCCTATGAACAACCGAAGAACACAGATTTAGCCATCTGGCCACCTCTGTCTGACATTGGCCTACATCCAATCTTCCAATAGCTCTATATCGCAATTATGCGGACAAATGATAACTCGAGGCCATACTAATGAATTGGCTATCTCAGTTTTCTTATTTCATAATCACTGCGACACGAGCAGCCGTACTCTCTAGCATGCATTTTTATGCTCCGCGCAGATGACGCAATCCAATTGCAACGCCACTAATTTGCATTTTGTAATTTTAATCAGCATCTTTTAGTTAACAACATATCCAAATTTTATACGGATAGGTTAATTTTTGAACGAGTTATCGCTCTTTTTGTGATTTTTTCTTAATTTTTGGAAACCAGTGTATAATAGTTGCAGTTTTGTCATTTCAAATTTTATGAAAATCGGAGAAAAACTTAAAAAGATGTTAATAAAAGTTTTTCTTCATTCCTTTAAATCCTTCATATGTCATTAATTCAATGATATCCCATGATAGGTAATGATTCTAGTTTGCCATGGCGATTACGTCCTATCTACGATGGAGTCCTATCATTTCCATATTACTGGATTCAATAGATGTAATCGTAATAAATTATGTATTCAGGCATTTTTGCATAAGAGAGCAACAGCTATTACACCAAGATCTAAATATTTATAAAACTAGTTATAGTACGTACGCACCTCATTTGCCACGTTTGACATGCGATTTCGGACTTGCATATTATTATTATTTTTTTTTTTTTTTTAACTCTAAACGTACATGTTTTTTTATGCTGTAAATTGTATCTGACTAATCAACTGTTTTGAAAATATGTCATCAAAATGAGCCCATTATTATTATTATTATTATTATTATTATTATTATTATTATTATTATTATTATTATTATTATTATATTTTACTAATTTATTTATTTTTTTAAGCAGAATTCTAATTTTCCCACTTTCCTCTCAGATAATGCAGGATTCTAAAATTTCATGGGCGGTAGAAGCTGTATCATTTCATACACTATATGGCCAAAGGTGACCGGTCACTTGCAATTTTAGACGTTTTGTTAAATATCTAGAAAAATAGATGAGGAATTAACCTGAAACTGCAAGTGTGTAAACAGTATAGTATAAGTCATATATTTCAGCGAAGATTTTTTTCCGAAACTCCATAGGGGACCGTCAACAAATTGAAAAAGAACGAATATCTTTTGGATAACCGTGTAAAAACTAATGTGGCAAAAGCGTTCAAACTCGAGATTATTAATAAGTGGTTTATTGTAATATACTGCGTTCATTTTTATGAGGATAGCATGTATACATGTGGATAAATTAAGGTTTTTATAAAAACAGTCCCAAATTTCACCAAGTTTTTTACTTATAATTTGCAGAGTTCTTAATATAAAATAAAGTTCTTTTCAGAAAATAAAACAAACCACATTGTACACAATACCCTGCAATCAGAATGAAAAAATAATAAAAATTGTATGAAAAATGAGCAGGTTTACTAAATAATGATTCACTGCGCATGCTCGAACGTAATCAAAATATAATTTGCATAATGTGTTAGCTAAATAGAGCAACTTTTTTGAAAGTCTCAAAAACATAGTTTGAAAAGCCTGATAATAATCGTTTATAGAAAAAGCTCAAAATCCGTTATTCCCAAAAGGAAGCAAAAAGATGAGGGGCTGTATCCAAATACAGTAGTACGTGCAATATTGTGTATGCTATATTGGTACTAATCAATTGATATATGGATACAACCCCTCATTTTTTTGCTTCATTTTGGGAACAACGGATTTTGAGATTATTCTATAAACGATTATTATCAGACTTTTCAAACTGTGTTTTTGAGACTTTTACAAAAGTTGCTCTATACATTTAGCTAACAAATTATGAACATTATATTTTGATTGCATTCGCGCATGCGCAGTGAAACTTTTTTTTGTTAACCTGCTCATTTTTCATCCAATTTTTATTAATTCTTTATTATGATTGCAGAGTATTGTGCATAATGTTGATCGTCATATTTTCTGAAAAGAACTTTTTTTTATATTAAGAAATCTGCAAATTATAAGCAAAAAGCTTGACGAAATTTGGGACTGTTTTTTATAAAAATCTTAATTTCTCTACTAGTAAACATGCTATTCTCATAAAAAATAAACACAGTATATTCCAATAAGCCACTTATTAATAATCTCGAGTTTGAACGCCTTTGCTACATTAAGTTTTACAGGGTTATCCAAAAGATATTCGTTCTTTTTCAGTTTGTTGACGGTCCCCTATGGGGTTTCGGGAAAAAATCGTCATGGAAATATATGACCTATACTGTACTGTTTACACACCTGCAGTTTCAGGTTAATTCCTTATGTATTTTTCTAGATATTTAACAAAACGTCTAAAATCGCAAGTGACCGGTCACCTTTGGCCATACAGTGTCGATCTAAAATAAAAACTAAGTAGTACAGACTAGTAGTTGAAAGACACAGATTTCTTTAACGTATTTGTTTGAAAGCCTCTTTAACAATTTATGCCGAAGTAGTTTTTAGATTTTATTTATGCTCGTGAAAAAAAGAAAAAAAATGTATCCTGAGAATTTTTTCATGTATCGGAAGAAATTTTCCGTGAACATGAATCTTTTCATTTTTAATGTAAGAAATCAACAGCAGAATGAAATCAATATTTTAAAAAAAAGTAAAAAAGAAAAAAAAATGCACAATAACGAAATTTTCTTGTTAAAGTACTTTTACTTTTTGAACACTAATAAGTTCATAAAAGCAGAAAATATCAGTCTCATATACCTATTCCCCGTACACTGAAAACAATGAGTACTCAAAATTGAGTAAAAATACTCAATTTTAAATACGTCACATACTCAAAATAGCTCCGATCCAAATATACTCAAAATTGAGAAACACGTGTACACTGTAAAAAAAAAATCTGTAATCCTACAAAACTAGTTTTTGTAAAACTACAGAAATCTGTATGTTTACTAGAATTTTATCTGTAGCCGGGTAAAATATTTACCACTCGCATAGTACAAATACATGAAATATCTTAGTCGCTCCTGTCAGCCAATGAGAAAGGACTTCAATGATGACGTAATGACTGTTCACGCATCCACAGAGGTGTTCAAGGCATCCATCTTGATTATGATTTCAAATTAGGTAAGTAAGTATTTCTTCTTTATGAGTTAAATTTTGTTATATTTCCATTCTCCTTGATTCCTAATAAGTAAAAATGAACTACACAGTAAGACCGTTTGATTTCGAATTATAATGTAACATGATTTTAGTAGGTATTAATGCGTAATCATCCTATTATTTTATTGTTAAATATTTATCATTCAGTCAAATGACTATTCTTTACATCGTTGTTTATTACATGCGTGCAATTTCTAATGTTTAATGTAATAAATGAAATTTTATTGCAATATGGTTAGCAGATTAAATATTTTATTTTTAATTAGTGATACAATGAATAGTACTCCCCCTCTTTGACTGATAATGAAGGCCAAATATTCCACTATTCTTCTGCAGAATACTTAAAATATATACCAAAATTATCTTTCTTAATATTAGAGTCGTGCTGTGTAATCGGTATTTATTATACTAGATTCCGACATCGGGTCGGGTTTACTTTACTTTTTTGGTTCGGATCGGGTCGGTTTGGGTTTTAAATCTTATGTGTCGGGTTCGGGTTGACTGATTATTCAAAAGAATCTCCAAAATATTTTTTTTTCAGGTTAAAAATCTAGGTATAGGGCAGATGTGCCAGTAATGGATAAAATTCAAAGTTTTTTGTTTATAAAAAAAAAAAAAAAAAAAATTAAACAATAAAAATTTTACTTTAAAAATTTTCTTCATAACCCTCCCCCCCCCCCCCCCTCACCGCTTACATACTTTATAATCTGTGTTATTGTTGATACTCTCAATCAAACCAATTAGGAAGCAAAAAGTGATCCTTCGAAGTTCCACTGTTTTTCATTTATGTTGGTGAACATGCAAAGAGCTGGTTTAACTTAATAAATTTTATATATTCTTTTACTTTCCTGCAAAATTTGTTTTTGTTTTGGTAGTAATAAAAATTTTTGAATATGATCATTCTAGACATTTCATCAATCGCACACTAGATGAAGCAATGGTAGCCCAATCTCTAGTTGAAAAAAGTTGCATAAGATTTCAATTGTATAAAGTAAAAGATTATTTCAAGAATCAGAAGTAATTTTGCTTCATATGCTTTCTGAATATTAATGACTTGTTTATGCATAGATGTAATAGTTTCCCTATTTATGGAACATTATACTGTATATTATCCATAATATAAACTAAGCCTTCAAGCATGGGTTAAACTAAGCATGGGACAAATTTTGAAACTTGCAATTTCTTTAATTATAAAATTGTTTCTGAAATTATGTTTCTATATTGTTAAAGGACATTAGAAAGTGTTTCATTTTGTATTCTATAAACTGAAATATTGTTTTTGTGTCAAACAAAGTTCATTTTCTTATTTTTGTAAAAGGTGTCCCATTCCTCCATACTCTCTCCTATGCTTCTAACTCTGAATACTGGGCACTTCTCTATCTATATACACGTATCATGGGTATGTGTTTTAAAACTATCAGAAATATTATACATGTGTTTGCGTGTATATGAAAAATGAAATGTTGGTAATATTTTTTTCCAATTCCTAGAGAAGAATAAATGGTTAACTGTGCCTTAAATAAAAAGAATTTATCACATTTCGTATGTACTTTTTATTTCTTAACCTTTAACTGATGTTACCGATCTCTCAGACCGCAGCTTTTTTAATTTTTATAGTTTTGCCATTTTTTATATACTTGCAATTTTCAGTTTAACTACAAACACTACCGAAATTTTGTTCCGTTTTGAACTTCAGTATTATCACCAGACACTTTTGAATAGGAGAATTTTAATTATAAAAATCCTGCACAAAAAGTTTAGTACAAAAACACCATCCTATGAGTTAATCGTGCCTTTTTTTCATCTTTCGATAAAGCGGTCTCACAGACAACTTCACACTAGTTGACTTCACACTAGTTGTGAAAATTTCTGTGACATCAGTTAAAGGTTAAGGAGTAAATTTAATAATAACTCATTCATATTGAAATATGTATTTATTTTATCTGAAAAATTGTTCTGCTCAAATTTTTTGTGAAAATCTTAGACTTGGAAAAAACCTAAATATAAACATTTGCATTTTAATTTTACGATAGTTTCTGAGCGATAAAATGCCGAGTTTTTACTTTCTCATGCAAAGAGAGATATAGGGTAGGTAGGGGTAAAGATACGAGCGGGGAAAAAATACGCACCGGCTGATTTCATATGAAGCAACATTTCGGCTCTCATGACCAATAGGTGGCAGTTTTGTTTCAAGTGTACTAGTTATTTGTTTAAACATTTGATAAAAGTAGCAATTTGTGCTAAGAAAATGAGGTAAGTTTAAATTTTCGAATTTTGATCTAATATTTTTAAAATTTCACTTTATTCTTTAGCTGACAGTACCTGGAATTTTTACAAATCCAAAATTTTAGTGGAGATCGAAAGATTTTTAGCTTCTAAATGCGGTAGTTTGCCTCGATTACATTTGTTTATACTTATGGGTAGCCGGTTAAGCAAAATACTGCAGAATAGGGTAAAAGTACGCATCCTTCTTGGGACAAAGATACGCACATGTTTAAGATACGGGACATTGCCCTATCGTTTTAGCTAGATGCAAAGCTTTCCACAATTTCTAAATTTGTGTTATATAAAATATAATAGCTACTTAACTAATATAAGTTAGTAAACTACATTTTCCTTTTTCTAGTTAAGTTTTTTTTTTTTTATATAGAACTTGGGTATCTACCTACCTACTTTTAAAAATCAATATTGTTTCATGAATCGCTTTTGTTTTAAACCTTAATCCTTAACTCCTGTTAACGGTCTCACCGACCACTGCAATATTCAGTTTTCACAGTTTAACTCTTAATTTTCAATTTAAGTAGTTATGTTAGTTTAATTTTGATTAGTTTGGTAAATTAGAAGTATAGCTGAAGACTTCTGAATGCTGGAAATTTTACTATAATAGTCCTTTGCATAAAGTTTAGCGCAGAAAGCGCCTCTTATGAGTCAGTCAACCATTTTATTCAATTAACGATTAAAGCGGTCTTGGAGACCGCTTACAGTATTTATGAAACAATTTTTTTCACAACAGTTAGAGATTAACTGCTATTTGCGATCTCGCAGACCGCTGTTTTTTCATGGTCTAGTTTAGAATTTTCAGTTTAAATACTATCGAAATTTACTAATTATTTTATATTACTCATTCATTTTAGTGAAAATGGGACAAACTCCGGCCGTAATGGGGCAAAAATGCGCATTGCGTATCTTTACCTCATCACTGCGTACTTTTAGCCCAGCCAATGGGGCAAAGATACGCAGAGCAATGTTTTTTAAAAATTACAATTTCTCACGGAATTATAATTTGACAGAATGTCGTTTGATAGTGGAACGTGCCTAAGGTTTTAATACAATATTTTAATCAGTCGTCACATAAGTTTAGATCAATGTGTTCGTTAAAAATCAAAATTAATGATAAGTGCGTAACTTTAGCCCCCACCTATCCTACATCACTTAGGTGTGTCATGTGATTGTGAGCCATGTTGAGGACAACTTGTCACCAAGCGTCATTGAGATCAACCATGATGGTGAATATCGATGGCGCTTTTTAACAAGCTGTCCTCACTTCAAATACTTGTGGGCATATGATACCCACATATGTTTGAATATTAAAGTATATACATTTGTCCATTTTCCTACATAAAACATAAATTTTTATTAGAGATGTAATTGTAGATTACATTTCATAATATCAATAAAACACGATTTCCTTTCCTTTTATTTCGGGTTCGGGTTGAAATAATTCTTGGTTGAGTTGCAGGTTGCCGAAAATTATTTTGGCTGATTCTGGTCAGGTTGCGGATCGAGAAAATATTTTTGGAGGGTTCGGGTCGAGTAGCGGGTTGACTTAAGTATAATATTCGGTTTTGTGTCTGGTGCAACTTGACACGTGCAGGAATACTCTGTAGTCGGAAAATTTTCAATATATCAGGATTCGTACGGTCCTCAAAAGTACTTGCATTTTTCAAAAGGATTTTTTTTTGTGTGTGCTTGAAAGTGCTTATTTTCATACAAAATTTAAAAAGTCCTTAAAAGTGCTTTACTGTCATATTATTTCTTAATCGGGGGTGGAACTCTTCTGCATTTCTTTTCATTTCTGATTTAAAAAATAAAGATAAAACCGCCATTGTGCTAACCTGTCTTCTGAAATTTCACCTCCCCTTTTTACTCCCTTCTCCACAATACCAAAGTTTAAACTGTTTAAAACTTTTTTTTATCCTTTAACTGATGTTACCGGTCTCACAGACCAGTGCTTTTTTCAATTTTCATAGTTTAACTTACAAATTTCAGTTTATCTACAAACACTACTGAAATTTTGTTTCGTTTGAAACTTTAGTATTAATACCAGAGACTTTTGAATAGATGAATTTTAATTATAACACACCTGTGCAAAAAGTTTAGTACAAAAACAACATCCTATAAGTTTATCGCGGCTTTTATTCATCTTTCGTTGGAGCGGTCTCACAGACCGCTTCACACTAGTTATGTGACAATTTCTTTCACATCAGTTAAAGGTTAAAAAAAATTGCTCTACTGCATTTGTTACTTTAAGTGAATAAATAATCAGTCCTAAATTTCATTAACTATTCATTCCATCATATCCGTTTGATTAAAATTTTATCTGAATTTCACCTTCAAAATTTCGCTTCCCCGTTTTCTTCACCTCTCACAGTAATAATACTTAAAGTTTCAAAACTCTTTAAAACTGCTTAAATAATAATAAAAAAAAAATCTGTTCTGTTTCATTTTATTGTCACAATAAATAATCAAGATTTTTCTTCCTACTCGAAATTGGCATCCCCCCCCACCCCCACCCACCAAAAAAAAAAAAAAAATTAGAGCACATACAGTTTTAAAGTCTTTAAAACTCTTCATAGACCAGTGGTAGGGGAGGAAAAAAGGGCCGCATTTGGAATTAATTAGGGGAAAGCTGGAAATTGTTTTAATCCCTTTATTTTAAGTCTAGAATGAATGTACTAAGTTTTCTCCCTCTTACTAGGTGAGTGGTTGAAGATATGTACAGATTTATAGTCAAAAAACACATTTTTATTAATTACCATAGCAATATCTAAAAAAACTAACTCTATCAAAAACATTGTCAATACAGATGTTGTAGAGGTTAAAATTCTGATTGAAATGTGTACTTAATATTTTTGTTGAATTTTTACAATTATAATGCAAAGTTTTGCCTAATTCGTAAATCAAGTGATTGAAGCCAGAACAGACGAGGTTCAGTTCACCCTGTTTCTAATTTATATATATTTTTTTAATTTATTGAGGTATTATTTGAGGATTTTGTAATTATTTTAGGCTTTATTTTGGATATTTTCAGAGTTATGGCTTAAACACTTGATTACGGATTATAGCCCAGTGGTAGGAAATGAAAATAAAAGGCCGAATTCGGAATTAAATACGGGAAAGCTGGAAATTGTTTTAATTCCTTCGACGTAGGTCAGAAGTAAACGTACTAAGCCGCCCTACTAGGTGCGGCTTTGCCGCTACGAACAAATAGATAACTTAAAAAGTGCATTATTTCATGATTTTTAGCATATTTCAAAAAGGATTTGTAAATGATGGGAAATATTGTTTATGATCTCTGATATTGTATTTGAATGATGCGTCGTATTTAATTTGACATGCATAGTGAATAACAGTGCGTATGCATCACATTTAAGGAGGTCGAAAATAGTGGGGAGGAGCGAGGGAACAAATGAGTGTGCAGGATTCTTGTCGCTAGAGGAATTATAGGTCAACTAATAGCACGATTTTAAACTTCGATATTTTACAAAAAGGACTAAGATGGTTTTAATAAAAATTATTTTCGACTAGTATACGAGCATCTTAAGTTCATAAAATTTTAAAACCTTCGTAATATTGAAAAAAAAGCTTTACTTTTTTTAACTAAGGTTTAAGGTTGGCGATATCAGTTGAAAAATGGCATGTAAAACGGCTGTCAATTATGTACCTCTTTCTCGATAAGTACTAAATTATAATCCTCAAAATATACAAAATAAAGCATTAATATAATTACAAAAACATCGCGAGGGCCTCAACATCTTAAAGAAAATACATGTATGTAATAAACGGAGGCAGGGCGGATTGATGCGATCTTAATGTTCAACAAAAATATTAATATAGGTACTCATTTTATTCAGAATTGCAAATTCTACGACATTTGTATTGACAATGTGTTTGAAAGAATTAATTGTTCTGTGATATTGTTAAGATAATTTTTAAAAAAGTGTTTTTCGACTATAAATATGTACATATTTTCTAATGTTCACCTAGTACGTGGGATAAAACTTAGTATTTTCATTTTAGACCTAAACGGAAGGGATTAAAACAATTTCCAGATTCCCACCCACATAATTGTGAATTACATCCCCCCGATCACGGGTCTTTGAAATAGAATTGTGACAATGTTCAACAAAAATATTAAATGTAGTTCTCATTTTACTCGGAATTTTAAGCTGACGACGAGATGAACACGGAAATTGCAAAAGCTAAATTTCATTCCAGATTTCAAAGTGCTGCCATTTGCAAAATGACGTCAGCGTTACGCACAGATATATATTTGTTTTTTATAATATAGATAGATATAGATTTTATTTTCATATCAAAATCTTGGTGGTTTTTTTTTTTTTTTTTTTCAAACTAATTTTTTTCACCCTTAAATCCATTTATATTTGAACCAAATCAATACTCGATCATTTCAAAGCTACTGTATAACATTAAGTGTGTATTTTTCAATAATATATACGTAATGTGAGTCGTACAGTAAAATACGCAGAAAAACAGAAAAGTGACTTCGGACAGTGAATTTTTTTAAAAGATTAATTTTGTATTTTTTTAAATGTATTGCAGTATTTCAAAGAGAATTGAAAGTATATGCTTTTTGGTATTGTTGTTATTATTTGGTATTAATATTCTGCATAATTTGATTTTTGGAGTCTTATGTGTAATTTTGAAATATGCCTGGAAAGGGAGGTGGGGGAGGGACAAGGTTCTTCCAGTATTTTAAATTCTTAAAGTTTGTCGTTATCATCCAGACTCTTTGAAATTTTTAGATGTTAAAAACATAATGTTTTCGTAGCCCGAGTGAAAAAATATTAATATTTAGTGGGAAAAAGGCTGGTAAGATTTTTACCAGGATGTAACTCTGGTTTTTGCTAATTTTGTCGAAGTTTTTGCAGATTTTATTTAGTAAAAAATATTTATATTTGTCCGAATGTTTCGAAATTTTCGTAGGTAAATGTAAATCTGGCCTGTTGAGTTGCTCTAAAAAGATTGTGTTAAAATACGGACGTTTAGTTAGTTTTATGGTAGAAAAAAATATAGTCTTTGTGAGGCGCGAAGTGACCTACGCTCACCAATGTATTTGAAAGAGTTAAAACTCATGGTTTTAAAAATCAATTGCATCATCAGTTAGAAGATTTTAACTTTTAAAGCATATATATATATATATATATATTTGCCGATACTTCTAAAATATCATCCTGGAATAAATTGCTATAAGTTTTCGGAAAAACTTTTTTGATCTTTTTTTTCAAAGGTTTAAATGCTAGGTTGGTAGAATATCGTAAATTTAATATCGGAATATATCAACGTTTTAATATTGGTGATACATCGCGGTAACTACCGTAAAGTGTATGCGAATAGAAAAATTGCTTATTTTAAAAGATAAATGGCATGTTACCAAAAAATTTAGTAGAAACAGATGTAGAAAGGAGCTAATAAATGTTTCATGCTATTTTCTTCTACAGCATCCTTTAAATATATATATATATATATATATATATATATAAATAATGAAAGGTGGTGCAAAATCGGGTACCATAAAAGTTTGTTAGTCTCAAATGCTGTGAAATGGGAAAACAAACTTTGAACACTGTTTTATTATAGCCAAGGATTCGTTTTACATTAAAAACATTCTTTTCAAACAAAAAATATATATAATTGTTTATATAAAAAAAATAGCTTTTTTCAAACGTATGCAAAAATCTGGTTTTACCTCGCTGGTTGGGTAAAACAGCGTATCCATTTAAAACTACTGGAAAACTCATTTTGGTCAAAAAGGTCTTGCTTAACGTTGCTTGCGTAAAAAATACATTTTTATTATTTTTAACAAAACGAAATTGCACATGTGTTCTTCCATGTGTAAAAAAAAATAACTCCTTAGCAAATTTTCTACGTTGTATGGGCCTGCTTACTTTACACTGTACGTTTTAGAGTTCTTTTAGCTTCAAAAATCACAGATGAATTTGTCATCATATTCTTCTGCATTACTACATGCTTCGTGTGCCTATCCGTGGCATTTCAAACATTGTATTTGGATTTAGAATTTGAGTAATGTTCATAGCAAAACATACAGGTTTCATTATCCTCTTCTTCTGAAGATGTGTCCGCAATCTTTTTTGGTTTCTTTTTTTTTCTTTTAAAGAAACTTCTTTTTTCGTCTTGCAGTTTGTTTGACTTATTTCTCCTTAATATCTGTTTCGATCTATAATTTATAGGGAGAAGAAATCAAAATAAGTTTTTCCCTTTTCTCTATTCTAAAGCCTTCCTTAGAAGGGGGATAATAACATTTTAGGCGAAATTGGAAATACAGATTGCTGGGCTACATAGTCTGAAGATGTCGAATGGATAATTTTACTATTGTATTCTGTAGATGTAACATTTTGAATGAGTGATGACGTCTGTGATTGTGATGTTAACTGCTGCATCTGGAACAGCTCGACGTGAAAGACGCTGGATGTTGTCAACTCGTTTATGTTCGGAAGGTTGAGCTCCATTATCCTGTAATGTTTCAGAAATATTTATTTCTGCAGCTATGCAAACCTGTGGCTGCATAGACCTAGGTGTGTTATCATGACTTTCATGGGTTTCTCTGTCACTTCCGAAAGGAGCAAAAAGATGGTCTGGAAAAACATTGTTGTAGGGAAAAATCCCTGTTTATTCGAACCTTCTGATTGCAGTATTTACAATTGCTGCTCTCGAAAATGCAGTTTTAAATAATTTTCCAATTTGGTAAATTGTTACAGATCGCGCAGAGTTGGAAAATAACTTCTTCACCTCTTATTCTTAGTATGAGCTTAGAGATGCATGAATGACACATCAAGGGGTTGAAATCGATGCGTTGCGTAAGGAAAGAAGCATTTATAAATACATTGCTTTCTCTTACTAGATTAACTGGATTCTTTTATATGAATTGAACACCTATTAAGGATTTAAAGAACGGGCTTTTCAGGGCAAGGATTGGAAAAATCTATACATTTTTTAACCAAATAAAATAAAGACCTCTTTTGTAATCCATCCAATCCTATTATATACAGCAAATGAGTCTGGGAAAGTTTCATTTATCAAGAGGTTTTTTTCTTGCCTGTTTAATATTTGATAAAAAAAAAATCCTGTTACAGATTATATAGCCTAGTTATATAGGATTGAGATTTTATGGATTATTTGTCATTTTGGGCAGATTATTTTATTTAGAGAAACAAGTCACGAAATATATTTGCATTTTAAGTGGACCTATAACACAAGTTATTACACCTCAGATTAGAAAGTTATTTATTAAAATGTAATAAGCATAATATAAAATTATGCCTTAATTAGTACCATTATTAATTTCATTAATAATTGCAAATTATTTAATTTCATAAATATAAGTTAAAAATTAGACCCACTTTTTAATATAAAACAAAATCAAAATTAATGTTTTCATTATAACTAGATAGATTTAGAATTATATTATAACTTAACAGCATTAAGAATGCAATTTAAAATTCTATGCTAATTTATTAACTATACTAAAAAACATTCTATGATTGTCGGACAAAATCGGGTATACCCAGTTTTGACCCACTCTTAAGTACCCGGTTTTACCCCAACATGACAGAGTTTAAAACATGGCGTCACTACTCTTAATCCTATAAGCAAAAGATCGGTAAAAATTTTAAAATATTATTAGGAAAGGAAAGATAAACAGTAACTATAAACAGATAAATATAGTACTCGGGAATATTTAATATGCTGAAAAAAGTGGTTATACGCGTAAAATCTAGAATCAAATAAAACAATTTTTTAAGAGTAATTGAAACTAATTCCTTCACACTAAACAGAAACCGCACACAGTAACGTTTCAATCAGCTCTAAATGCCATAATGTTTACAGACAAGTAATTTCTAGTGTTGGCTGATAGACAGAAGTACAACTGAAGGAGGGATCTGCGCTACCCGGTTTAACCCACCTACCCTATTTTTTACAACTCGCCCATATATATATATATATATATATATACACACATACAAAATAAAAATATTTTTTTAAACAAGAACGTAAAATAATCAACCTTCAACGACAGATTATAATTTTCCAACACATTCAGAATTATGTAAAAAAAAAAAAATCAACGTTTAATAAAGTTAAATATGATGGCTAAGTAAGTAAATTACAAAACACGAAACACATTTGAAAATTAAAGTTCAGCAATTATCAGTCATCGGAAAAATATCCGAATTCCTTTGTGTGACGCTATATGTGATATATAGATTTGAATATATACCAAATAGTATGCTAAACATTA
This sequence comes from Maratus speciosus, assembly GCA_963932465.1. Classification (NCBI taxonomy): domain Eukaryota; kingdom Metazoa; phylum Arthropoda; class Arachnida; order Araneae; family Salticidae; genus Maratus; species Maratus speciosus. The sequence goes on from OZ010786.1 coordinate 126,790,854, forward strand.
GTTCATTTAAGAAAGGCATTTTCACAGTTGAAAATTCCCCTTCAACATATTTCGTCAATAAACGGAAATGTATACATCTTTTTTGCAGCCCTGTATATGATTTACAGATTTTATACATACGAAGTAACTAAATTAGTTAAATTTAAAAAAAAAACTCGTACCACAACAGATAACGAACTTCCAGCAATTATTGTTTATTTATACAGTAATATAAGCGAATCCTTTTGTTTCCCCCCATAAATAAACGATTAATGCTATGCTCATCATGTTCTATAGTAAGGATCTTTTTGTACATTTCAGTGGTGTGTATCAATTTCTATATGTTTGAAATAGTGTAATATCATTCTAATATATACTACAAATGATTTTTCCCTACAGACCATTGAAATAGACCATAAAAAATCATTGATTAAAATCACAAATTTTCTAAAAAAAATCAGTTGATTAAAATCATGATTTAATCGTTGATTAAAATCGTTAACACCCTATTGCAGCTAAATGGCAAGCATTAGTTTTTGTTAATTACGATTGATTGGCGAATATTTTCCCTCAACCAACTTACTCTTTTTGCAATATTTTTCCACATTTGATTTAAGAATTTCACAATATTTTCCTTCTACCTAACAAATGGAGAATTTTGCAGCTTTTTCTTAAAAACTTTCTTTGCATTTATCCAAAATTTTCAGCCTAATAAAATATAAAATTATAACTAAAAATTAAATAAACGGCACATAAAGAAAAACTATAAAATTATTAATTTAGATATTTTAATTCCAATATTTCAATTGACTAAGGTTTAATGCAGTTTTATTTTTTAAGATAAATAAAATTGTGCGATTTGTGTTTGGTTGCCGTTTTCTCTGAGACGGGAAAATTCAAGTTTACCTGTGACCCTATGAGAGAGGTGGGGGGGGGGGGGAGTTCCTGCTGACCATTAAAATTTTCAAATTAGTGGTCCTAATGAATTTTTGGTGTTCTCGGACCAGCCGACCACCAATTATTTCGAACACTGATTGATTTTTTAAATGCTGACGATTTCCTTGTAAAAGAGATTTGAATTGATATACTGTTTAATTTTTTGATTAATTCCCCTGTGTGAAATTTGATTATTGTTATGTCTGCACAAGAAATATTTTATGTCTTAAAATATTTACTCTTTCCTTTAAAACAGGTGGAGAAATTAACCTGATGCTTGGATCTATTCCATTTTACCTGACTTGAAATCCTGATTCAGAACATACTAAGCTTCAAGAATTCTTTATATTTGATGACCTGAATGGTCAGAGAGGGTGTAGCACCCTCCTAAAACTGTCTGAGAGAAACTCTATGTAAAATATTATATTACAGTAAATATTAGTCTGACATACTATACATATAATTTAATGGTTATATAATTTGTATTTTCAATAAATGGAGCGGCATACCGCAAACCAACTTAAATGTGTTGCTATTTAATAGTGTCTGTAACCATTTCTTTTTCAGCTATTGCAAGGCTGCTGGTGGTGAATATTTTTCTTTTTTACGAGTATTTTTAAAAAATAAATAAATCGTCGTCATAGATTATCATTTAGGAATACTGAAAAAATACTTATATATGTAAGAATAATTAGTCGCTTGGTGGCGACACTGCTGTTATTAAATTAACCCTTCAAAGTAAGTATATAATATACTATAGAAATACATTGTGTATTTAAAAAAAGCTTTAAAGTTTAAAGTAATACTTTTGTATTAGCTGATATTAGAGGTTAAATAGATTCTGCTACTTATAGCTGCCTTTTTAATGCTGATTATTTCAGTGTTTACGTATATACTTTGATTATGTATTCATTATGTCTGTGTTTTATTTATTCAAAAATGTTATATTCATTATTGAATGTTAAACAGAAACAAATACTAAACTTTTTTTTGTTGTTTTATATTCAAATCAATTAATTTTGCATAATTGAGCTGTGTTGCAATATAAAATTTAAAAATATTTCTATTTTATTTTTTGTTTTGTGAAAAGAAGGTAAAAATTTCAAAACTGTATAATATGAAAATTTCAGCATCTATAGATTCCCAAAAATTAAAGAAAAAAAAAACATGAAAGTAGCAGCTAAGTGCATTATGCAAAAAACCTTTTCAAACTCGTGCAAAAATTAATATTGGTTGAAGAAATTTATTCAGACATTGTTTAAATTAAAACAATAATAAAAACAGGGTATGTATTTAAATCTAAAGAAAATTATTATTTTTTTTATATTTTCTTTGTGAATAAGAAAACACTAAATGGACTATAAGTGTAACTGAGTGCGAAGAAATATTCCAAAATGTAAAAAGACAGAATGGTAATATTTGTGGGGAAAAAAATGCACTTACTTTGTGAAATTAGATCAAATTGTTTTACATTTGTTTTTTAAATATATCTCAAAGACAATAGAATCAATAATTAAAACTTAAATAATTTTCGGTTTAATGAAAAATAAAAAAATAAAAAAAATAAATAAAAAAAAAAAAAGCTTTCCTACTGCAAGATAATCTCCATAATCTGAAATTTTATTTATTATTACACCATAAAATGATAAATTGAAAACCAAAGTGAGGGGGGAAAAAAGAAAGCTACAATCCGGTGTAACCATTTCCCATAAAGATGAGAGAAAATCCTGAATCGTGATTCAAACTTTTAGCAAAAAATTAGAATAGAGAAAACCTTGAATTATGATTTAACCTTTTAACAAAAAATTGGATTTAAAAACAATCCTGATTCGTGGTCCAACCTTTTACCTGAAAATTTGATTAAATAAAACTAAATTATGGTTCAAACTGTTACCAGAAAATTGGATTTAAAAAAAAATTCCTGATTTATAGATAAACCTTTTATCAGAAAATTGAATTAAAAAAAAATCCTGATTTATGGTTCAACCTTTCACCAGAAAAATGGATTTATAAAAAACCTGAATCTTTCTTTAACATTTTACTGATATAATGGTATTTGAGAAAGCACCAATAAACTGGTAAAACTTATCGACAATATCTTGCTTGCAGCTAAATTTCAGCGACTTATCACCATTTTCTTGGTGAAACATCACACTTTATTTTTAACAGTGTATCGATAACATTTTTAAAAAAATTAGACATACTTTATAAACTCAGTAATGATACTTTACTTTCATTATTTTTCTATTCGCTTTTTTAATTTAACTAAAAACCGTAAGATCGGTTTCTGCTTATCTGCTTATTTACTGCTGTTGTTATAATGCTCATTTAATATGGAAATGATTTTGTACCTATTTCAATATCTGCAGTGAAGCTTCAGTCAGTTTTTTAAAGCATAACATACAAATATTTCAATTGCTGGCAATTGCTGTGGTATTACTGAAAAACACGTCAGGCCATATTACTTATTTTGATCGAAGGATTTTGACTTTACTGCAATATCTCTTGCACGGTTACAAAAAACTTTCTGGCGAGAATACTAAAACTATTTTAGATACAATACTAAAAAATCATTGGTAATTTTTCTGATGCTACTATAACAGGGTGGCGAGTGGTCAGGGAAAAACTCAGTCAAAAAAGGAGTTAAATACCAGTATTTTGTTAAAGAGAAATTTGGCTTCGTTAATCCCTTTATACTATTTGAATTATTTTGAAGAAGAAAATACTGGTAGTTTCTACTTTTTTTGAGCGTGTTTTTCCCTGACCACTCGCCACCCTGTATAATAAAGTTACCAAAAATTTTTTGCTAAAGTATATGTAAAGTTTTGGGTGCAATACTAAAAAAATTCATAGTAAATGTACTATGAAATCCTTCGCAAATTTACGAAAAAAATTCTTAGTCAATGTACTAAAAATTCCTTTGTAAGTGTACTAAAAAATCATTAGAAAATTCACAAAGTATTCTTTAAGAAACTACCTAAAAAAAATCGTTAGTACCTTGACTAAATAATCCTAAGTAAATTTACGATAAATTCTTTAGTAAACTCCCTAAAAAATCGTTAGTAAGTTTACTGAACAATATTTAGTAAACTTACAAGGAATTCTTTGGGAAACTCTCTAAAAAATCCTTAGTACGTTTACTAAACTATCTTTGGAAAAATTACCACAAATTCTTTAGTAAACTCCCTAAAAAATCGCTAGTAAGTTTACTAAGAAATATTTAGTAAATTTACAAAAACTAATTAGAGAAACTCTTGAAAAACCGTTAGTAAATTTACAGAACAATATTTAGTAAATTTACGAAAAAAATTTTAGAAAACACCCTAAAAATGGATAGTACGTTTACAACATATTCACTGATAAATTTACTAAAACTTATTTAGTAAACTCCCTAAACAAGCATTAGTAACTTCACTAAACAATATTTAGTAAATTTACAAGAGTGTTTTTGGGAAACGCCCTAAAAAATCACTAGTACGTTTACTAAGCAATATTTAGTAACAGTTACTGAAGAAACTTTTGTAATTTTACATGATTATCTTTCGTTGTGGTTACATAAAAAGTTCTAGGAATCCCAGTTTCCAACAAAATTCTTAGTAACCTTACAAATTTTTTTTTACAGTGTACTCATTTTTGATTCCATCGTTTTGTTCAAATATGAATCGTTATGTACTGCCCCCTAACCTAAAAAAATTAAAGTAAAAATATACTGACATTTATTTCCCGTTCCAAGTTATTAATAAGAAACCTTTAATTGATTATTTATAAAGGAAAATAGCAAAATTATTAACAACATACCCAAAATCTAATATTTTTATGACAAGAGCATTATTTCCAAGCACTTTTAAATTATTTTAAAATACTGTGCATAATTTAACATTTACATTAATAAACATCATTTATGCCTCCATAAATGAAATAAACCATTACAGGGTACAAAATGATCATTTTGTATGGGTTTGATTACATGTGATGTTTCAAAATTGAGAAGGCATAAGTTCATTTTTGATCCAAAAATGCTCGATTTGATATGAGTACATCAATTTACTCATTTTTGAGTGCTTCATTTTTTCAGTGTAATCTTAATTTAGGTTTTTTTTATATATATATCGCATTAAAAATATGTCTCGAAGAAGTTTTAAGATTTTATTTATATTCACAAAAAAAAAGTTTTCTCATTTGGAAAAATATTACATATTAAAAAAAAAAAAAAAACAGGAGGTGAATCGTTTCATGTTTAACTTAAGAAATCCACATCGATAAGAAATTGGTATTCAGTAAAAAATAAAATGAAATAAAAACAACAATGTGGACAATATCCAATCATATTGCTAAAATATTTTTCGAAATATTAATCAAGTTTCCAAAAATAAAAGCTGTTCTTCTATTATCACAACCACATCTTCATCGTCTTAATTAGGATTTTTTGAAATCCCCATTAAAAGTTTCCTTCTGAAGAGAAGTGTTGAGAGCGATTTTATTTATTCGGAAAGAAAAAAAAAAAAAAAAAAAAAAAACAGGAGGTGAATCGTTTCATGTTTAACCTAAGAAATCCACATCGATAAGAAATTGGTATTCAGTAAAAAATAAAATGAAATAAAAACAACAATGTGGACAATATCCAATCATATTGCTAAAATATTTTTCGAAATATTAATCAAGTTTCCAAAAATAAAAGCTGTTCTTCTATTATCACAACCACATCTCCATCGTCTTAATTAGGATTTTTTGAATTCCCCATTAAAAGTTTCCTTCTGAAGAGAAGTGTTGAGAGCGATTTTATTTATTCGGAAAGAAAAAAAAAAAAACAGGAGGTGAATCGTTTCATGTTTAACCTAAGAAATCCACATCGATAAGAAATTGGTATTCAGTAAAAAATAAAATGAAATAAAAACAACAATGTGGACAATATCCAATCATATTGCTAAAATATTTTTCGAAATATTAATCAAGTTTCCAAAAATAAAAGCTGTTCTTCTATTATCACAACCACATCTCCATCGTCTTAATTACGATTTTTTGAATTCCCCATTAAAAGTTTCCTTCTGAAAAGAAGTGTTGAGAGCGATTTTATTTATTCGGAAAGAAAAAAAAAAAAACAGGAGGTGAATCGTTTCATGTTGAACCTAAGAAATCCACATCGATAAGAAATTGGTATTCAGTAAAAAATAAAATGAAATAAAAACAACAATGTGGACAATATCCAATCATATTGCTAAAATATTTTTCGAAATATTAATCAAGTTTCCAAAAATAAAAGCTGTTCTTCTATCATCACAACCACATCTCCATCGTCTTAATTAGGATTTTTTGAATTCCCCATTAAAAGTTTCCTTCTGAAGAGGCGTGTTGAGAGGGATTTTATTTATTCGGAAAGAAATAAATCATCCATCAAAGAATTGCTGTCTGAACGTGAATCGTTTCATGTTTAAAATAAGAATTCATCAGCAAGAAGTCAGAATTCAGTAATGATTATGATGCTGGTGATGATGATGAGTATGATGATCATTGTACAATAAACAAGTCTTCTTGCGTAAGCATTCTTTGAAACACTGATCAAATGTACAAACTGACTGTACTGACAAAAACTGCTGTTCTCACAAACATATCTCTCATAATTTTATTAAGATATTGGTTTGAATATCTGAATTAAAATTTTCCTCGAATGAGTTTTTGAATTTTTATTTATGTTCGTGAAAATACAGTGAGCAAAAAAAGTATTTGCACACCAGGTAAATTTGTTGTAGCATATGTATAAATAAATAAAAAGCAACTAAGAATTAAAAATACCAACACTTTTACAAAACAAATAAACATATTTAATATCTGACTTAATAATTATATTTAAAATATGAAAACATAAAAAAGTAGCATTTGTACTGAAAAAAAAAAAAAAAAAAAAAAAAAAAAAAAAAAAAATTGCACACTAGCAATAAAAATAGAACTAGGGGAATTATTTATAAGTTAAAAACAGTGCTAATATTTAGTATGCATGCCCTTTGCTTCAATTACAGCTTCTAATCGTCTGGGCATTGATTCTATTAATTTGTGACATGTTTCACTGCTGATTTGTAGCCATTCTTCCCTAAGAGCTTGCTTAAGTTCTGATTTGTTAGAGATTTTCTTTTTCCTTATTTTCACATCCAAAATATGCCACAAATTTTCAATCGGATTGAGGTCTAAAGATTGTGGTGGCGTTTTCAATTGATTTTTTACATTATAAAGCAACCATAACCTCGTAATATATGCAGTGTGTTTCGGATCGTTATCCTGTTGGAAATAATATGAATTAGGAATTCCTAATTTCAGAGCACTATTAGATAAATGATCTCGCAATATATTAATATATTGTTTAGCATTCATATTGCCTTCAATAAAGGTCATTTCGCCAACTCCGTTAAAAGACATGCATCCCCAAATCATTACATGACCACCGCCATGTTTAACAGTTGGTTTCAAGTTTTTAATCTGAAGAGAAGTACTTGGCTTTCGCCATACAGTTTCCTTACCATCTGAGCCAAAAATATTGAACTTGCTTTCATCGGAAAAAATAACAGTTTTCCAAAACTCTAGTGGTTTGCTGACATAAGCTTTTGCAAATTTAAGTCTTTTCACCCTATTTGTTTCACTAATAAATGGTTTTTTTCGAGGGGCTCTTCCTCGAATATTTGCATCATGAAGAATATTTCTAATTGATTGTGGTGTAACTATTGTTCCCGACGTTGAAGCGACATCAACAGCCAATTCTCGAGTACTTAGAAAAGGGTTTTTTGAAGATTCTTTTATGATGGCTCTCCTTTGCTTGGTATTTAGCTTTCTTGGACGTCCAGTTCGCGGCTTATTTATTGTCGAACCAGTTTCTTTTTTCTTCTTAATTACATAACGAACGCTAGAAAAGTTTAGATTTAATTTTTTACCTATTCTTCGATAACTTAATCCAGAATTGTGAAGAAATATAATCTTCTCACGCGTAGCAACAGACAGTTCACACGTTTTCAGCGCCATTAGAACAAAAACTCCCCAGAATCCCTGTTCCAGTTAATATATTACGTGACTTTAAACTGCGGAGCTAATGTACTGCGGGACTGATATGCTAAACATTTGCATAATGTTCACATTTAATGCCTTTTTTAACAGTCAATGCTTCTTGTGCAAATACATTTTAGGTATGAGAAAATATTAATTTATTTTTTAAAATGTGTAATATTACTGTTTAAGGAAAATGGGTAGTTATTTCTATTTTCTTCTTATTTAAATAAATGAATAATTAAGAGAATAGTATCAAATTTGCTTTCTATGGTTACTTATGCAAAAAATCCTCTGCGTGCAAATACTTTTTTTGCTCACTGTATGTGGTTTTCATTCATTAAATAAATGTTACTCAATCGTTTCGTGTTCAATGTCAGAAATTAACGTCAGCAAGAAATCAATGTTCAATAAAATAATAATATAATAATAATATCTCTCAATAATTAGTCTTTTTGCTTAAGTAGTCTTTGAAAAACTTGTCGAATTTATAAAGACAGAATCTGCCACGCTCTCAACCATGTCTCCTAATCTCAATTAAGATATTCGTTTGAATGCTTCATCAAAAATTTGTCTCAAGCGAGATTTTAGATTTTTATTTATGTTCGCAAAAGAAATTGTTTTTATTCATCAAATAAATCTTGCTTGATTGTGCAAATCACTTCAACTTCAATGTAAGAAATTATATCAACATCAGCGAAAAATCACTGCCCAACAAAAAGTGCAGAAATATAAACGAAAGAAAATAATAATCGTACAATAATCAATCTTCTTCCTAAAGTATTTCGAAGTCATATTTAGTGTTTTAAAGACACTAATCAAGTTTGAAAACACAGAAGCTGCCATTCCTCCAGCTACATCTCCTATAGGATTAGATTTCGACAAGGCTACAGCCTTGAATTGCATTACTTCCCTTCAAATGCTTTTCAATAATGTACTCAGTTCATGAAGAGAATTTCTAGTATTTAAAATGATGCATTACGAGACCCAATGTCGCAAACCAGATAACTCTCACCTCTGTTGGACTTACCATCTGACATGAGGGATGAAAAAAAAATTGAATATTTGAAACGTCTCATCTTAAAAATGTCAAGGTTACCCGAATTTCTTCCCCCTTTTTTATTTATTTATTTTATATTTTTAACAGTTGTTTCTATCATGTGACATTTGTAAGAATGTCAGTATGCCACAGGTTTTAAAAAAGTGCCTTAAGTGCCATGTTAATTGAAAAAAAAAATACTTATTTGAATCAGCGGAAATGAAACATAAAAGGTCTTCAAACGCAGGGATTGGTTATCATAGGGGCACATAGGACCTGTGCCACGGTGCTCTAGTAATAAGAAGCCCCGAGATGTACTTTGAGTGTTCTCTGAAAAATACGCATTAAAGAAAATTTCTGTTTACAGTTGCCATTAAAAATGCATTTCACCGACCGGGTGAGCCAAAAGTTCGTTAAAACTTTAAAAACTCATAAAAAAGGAAGAAATTATGATAGAGGAGTGCGGTTTGCAAGAAAGGGCTCACAAGGTTGTCGGATTTTTGTTAGCAGCAAAATAATAATAATAATAATAATAATTAGTTAAAAAATCATATGTAGAGGGCGCTGACGACCCGAAACACAATGAACAGGTACTACGACACAACCTGGTTGTGTCGTAGAATGTTCTGAAGGTCATGTTGAACATCTGTTATTTGAAGAACAAATGAATGAAGTGTATTGTTGTCTGTTCGTTGTGTTTCGGGTCGTCAGCGCCCTCTACATGTGATTTTTAACTGATTTCTTTTTCAGCTAAAAATAATCCGAATACCTTGTGAGCCCTTTCTTGCAAACCGCACTCTTGTATCCTTATTTCTTCCTGTTTTATGAATTTTTAAAGTTTTAACTAACTTTTGGCTTACCCTGTATTTGTCGTCACTAGACCATCTCAGTAGTATTTGTAAATAAGATAAAAAGAAACTGCGAAATTTCTGGAAATTAAATATTAGATCGAACATGCTAATGCGAATAGCTTAAATCATTAGTCTCTCATTATTATAACAAACTCGAAATAACACATTTTGTTTAATTTCAAATAATGGTGTAAAATTATAACTGCACCACAAGATGTATGTTATGGTTGCCATGCATTAATTTGAATCTAGAAATTATTTTCAGAAGAGTGTCCTGAGGGGTCGGAAATGGTCGGAAGTAGCGCATTACAAGTACCTAAACTACAGTAGTTGATACTTTTATAGTTATTTGTAGAGTAGTACGCTACATTTTGAACAATGTAGTGTAGCGAGCAACGCAACGCTATACAAATAATCAATAGTTTGTAGGGAGAACCGATGCATCTTTTAACGCTTCTTCAAGGGAAAAAAATGTACCATATTACAAATCATGGGGCCGTAACTTATTTCTTTTGCGTAAAATTTCTTCTACTTAACAATTTTCGAATTTCAACGGCAAATCTCTATGTATAGAAACGCATCGGATGAAGTCATGGATTTTTCCCATTTACACTTGCTGTTAAAATTAAGTACTAACACACTAAATGAACCCATTTTCTTGCTGACAACAGTTGTCTATTTACTCGTTATTAGGTCTTCGTGTTTTAATGTCGGTTTCTTATTATTTGGAAATGCTTTGATTACAGATTTTGTTATCGTTTAGATTTCGAGTTGTGTTGGTGTGATTTTCTAGATTTAAAATAAGACAACTAAGTTTATTAACTGTCAATGGAATTCAATCCAATTAACACATTGCCCTTTGTATCCCCGCGTTGCATGTTTGCAGCACACTCAAAAGTCAATGTTACGTATACACTGGACTTTAAAAGAGGATTTTATTTATTGCTGCTATCTCCCAACACAGCAGTTCATATAAATTGTTCATAGAATTCTGAAAGGACGCCAACACTGAGTTAATTTTTCATAACAATGTTTTATTTGTAATTTGAGTAGTTTTTCCTTGTTATTTTAAAATGAACTTCGTAAATTTTGTAAAATTAAATAGGCTGAATCTGTCCAATTTTTTTTTTTTTTACAAAGTTAGCGTATTTTACAAGTTCTTATTAGGTAATCGGCACTATTTATAAGAAGTGTGTAATTTTCTGTTTATTTCAGATGAGAAAAAAGTACCTTTTAATCAATAATTTTTTATTTTTATGTTCCAAATTTTTTTTTTTTTTTTTTTTTTTTTTTCTCGTTTAAAATGATGTGTTCTATCATCTGAATAAATGTTATTGAAATCGGAGTTGTTGAGTTACAAACGGTTAAGAGTCTAATGGAGAGTTGAAAAAACAAATCTATTGGTAAATATCGTCGGTACCATGTCAAACTATCCAATGTGACATATTAGTGAAAATGTAACTATGTCTTTAAAAGTAGCGTCGTAGGAATTAGTTATGATTAACCGATATTAAGAAATACCCCGTGCATAACCTAAAAATATTACACTGCAGATTGTAAGACATCAGATATAAAAATAAAAACGATTTGCACAACTGAAGTTCAGGCTCCTGATCTGCAGTTTTAATAGTGAAATTATGTAATGTAACCATCTGAACTTTTAAATATTTTTTCATTATTGTGTAGTGTGGCACGCACTGAGCTCAAGATTTGAATAGTACACTCTTGAGGGGGGGGGGGGCGGCGCTAACGGGTGCATCAGCAATTTACTACATTCACTACTTCAGCAAAGATGAAGGTAATATTTTTCATTTTTATTAATTATTGGGAATATATTTTGAAACTTTGAATGTTTATTCTGACAGATGAAGGTTAGAACTAGGCTAAGTTAATACAGTATACGTTTTTGAGTTCGTTACTATTTTAATAATAATTAGATAGATGTCCTTAGTTGGCTCACTGTTGGTACATTTACCTTAAATAAAAGAAATATTTGAAAACTGGCATCTTAAAGGTAAAAAAATGCAATTTTTGTGAAGCATGTGATAATGCAATGATTTTTTAAACAAATGTACAGTAGAATGCCGATTATCCGAACAAGTCGGGACCGACCCTAGTTTGGATAAGCAAAAGTTCGGATAAATGGACAGACAATTTAACGGATGTACCTGACTATACTGAAATCTTCACACTATATCCACGCATTAGACTAGCAGCACTAATTAATGCTGGCATGTTTAAAAATTGATTTTTGTCTTTTTAGTTTTGTTTGTTTACTTTTTATTATCATTTTCTGAACGTCAGAGATTATAATTTAAGCAAAAAAGCTTTCGATTGTTGCTTGCTTCAAAGTAGACATTCTTTTCACGCTGCCATATCTCGAAATCTTCTTAAATACGTTAGTTGAATCAGATCAGCATTCTTCTGCCTTTCGAGCCATTTCATAAGTGTTTCCAAACATTAAAAGGCTTCGTTATGTGATGGATCATGATCATTCTCAGAGCATTCGTTTTCAATTTCTGTTTCGTCTTGAATATCATCCACAATCTCATCATCATTTAAAATGTGATATCCAGGTCTAATAGGGTGTTTGGATAATTGGAAGTTCGTTAAAAAAAAAAAAAAAAATTGAGGGAAATAGGCTGTTCGGATAATTGGAAGTTCGGTTAAAAAAATTTTTTTGAGAAAAAATTGGCTGTTCGGATAATTGGAAATTCGGTTAGTTGGAGTTCGGATAATCGGCGATCTACTGTACATATAATTCCACGTTAATCATAATAATGAAAATATAATCAAAATGTGAATGCAACCAGACCTTTAATGCAACTTCTACTGTCATCACGTTGTGTGGAAATTGAATATCATTCAAATCACTATGAGATCCATACATTCTATAACTAGTATTAAAAAATGCTCTGACGAGCACCAAAAAAGGCTAATATGTTTTTAAGTATGAAAAAGGATTTGACAAGTGCTTCTAATTGAGCATGAAAAGGGACAAGGGGTCCCTTCTTGGCTGCAGCTCACTGTCAATGCCAACTTTGAAAAAGTCATATTTGCGCTTTTTCCATATAAAGTAAATTCGCGGTACTTTAGTAAAACTTTCCGTCGTGCTTTATATGTTAACTGCACTGTTGTACTGTTGTACTGCGCATGCATCTGCAATGCAACTTTGTACAGTGCACTGTGTACCATTATTTCTCCATAAATTATACTACACTGTACATTCCTATTATGCTTTTGATTTTTGAACCTCAGCGCACACTCACACTGTGCTTTTGTACATCCGTATTAAAGGTGTATGCGTTAAATGTTCGTTTATAATTTACATGCATTGCTGTACTGCATAGTACATTGTACAGCCACAGCCACTTGCATATAATTTCAAAAATCAATGAATGCATTATACTGTTATGCATGCACATTTGGAATTATTCCTGTGCAGAGTGCTACAACAGTCTGCACTGCACTACAAATCAATTTTCTGTACAGTTCTACACTGCGGGCGTGCCTGGTGGCCCTGCATGAGTGTGATACACTGCAGGAACTAGGGTTTTTGGTACTATGTCCAGGGCTTGTTTACGGAATAGGCCCGTGAAGCCCGTGCTTACCCACTGAAATACGAAAGGGCCCCCCAATTTTACTTTTCAAAACTAATTTTTAGAAAAAAGAAACTCAATCACTGTAAAAAATACATTTTTTTTTTCCTTATGAAACTTTTTTTTTCTTACTATATGGCAATTTGTAAATGACAAATATTTTGAAGTTCACATATTCCCAACTATAGTTCCATATTTGTCATTTACAAAATAAATTGGTTCTTTACAATTAAACATATAATAAAATACTTTTATATAGGTAGTTTTAGTTTAATATTAAAAATGTTATTTACTCTAAACTTTGATGGTAAAATTTCAAATTATTTAAGCATACGAAAATGAGATTTAGTAAATAAAAAAGCAATTTGTAGAGTAATAGGGGGGGCCTTGTGTAACGTCGGGCTTCCCCTATTCCTAGGTGTTAAGCGGGCCCTGACTATGTCGCCTTACATTCATGTTTAATCAGGCTGCTTCTTTACTGACTGTGTCTTTTACACTACACATTTTTATCGTAACTGTGGCTGATTTTTTTTTATATGAAAAAAGCGCAAATATGATTTTTTCAAAGTTGGCATTGACAGTGAGCTGCAGCCAAGAAGGGACCCCTTGTCCCTTTTCATGCTCAATTAGAAGCACTTGTCAAATCCTTTTTCATACTTAAAAACATATTAGCCTTTTTTGGTGCTCGTCAGAGCATTTTTTAATACTAGTCATTTAAATTTTTTGATAATTATATATTGAATATAAATAAACCTGAGTTGCTTTTAAATATTCCCAATACTTTTTTCTTATTTCGCTTAATAAGGCACTATTTAACAAAGTAATGCACACTGTTTTAAGTGGTTCAAGGCTTTTTAATCAAATTCACGTTATTTTTATTCATAACTTAATTTACTTGGGTTCCCTTAAATATAATTAATACAATTCCTTCAACTGATATTAGTTTTTGTTGCATTAAAATATCTCAATTTGTTGATTCTCTCTAAACAAGTAAACCCTATTGGTTTGCAATGGAATTCTATAGGAATTTGGCGATATATCGCCAATTTGGTGACAAACTTGGCGGTATTTGGTGACAGAAAAGGGTCCCGCGTATGGTAACCTTCCTTATAGGTATGAAGATGCATAAAATGCTGTTCTATAACCAATGTGATGCGTTTCATTCGAGCGTTGCCATTAAGCAATTAACGAATAATCGCGATTTCTGTGACACATACGATAGCGTAATATATATATATATATATAGATTATCCTGGAAATCGAAGGTTCAGGCCACATCGCATTGTTTAGCTAGACCGGTTATACTAACATCGTTCTCATGTTTTGCTACAATTTCTTTTATTGAACAGTAATTCGCTTAAGCTTCTTACTACTGCTATCACTAAGCACTTTTTCATTCTTAGAAGCCATAATGAGAGCTAAAATTAGCGCAAACCTGAGTAAAAGTAAAAGTTAATATTTTTGCAGTAATACAGGTACACAAAGCACTCTGATATGCACAACTTACTCCAAACTTGACTAATAACAAGAGTTATGTGAGGGTTGCCAACTGAACTATTCGGCAGCCTTGGTCGTGAACCGAGATATTGCACGCCAATTGAGTCAAATTTTGATCACCGAAGTTGAACATAAACCGAACTGGTCATAAACAGAGGCGGTCGTGAACCGAGGTTCCACTTATATTTTGACCTATAAGTTTACAAATATGACATTATTTATATATTCTATGGCGATGATCATTAAGCATATTGGCGATTTTGGCAATGAAACTCGCCGATTACAAAGTAACGTTCCGAAGTGTACTTGAACCGCCACAGATCTCATATACGATCACATTGACGCGATTTTTTTTCTAACGCCAATGTCATATACGCACCGGGGTACGTAACTGTTGTCAAAGTTTTGTCATTTTGCTTGATATGCTAACCCGGATGTTGTTGTTTATTTATTAATAAACTGTTTACTTTTATTTTCTTTTTTTTAATTATATAAATTGTTTTGTTCTATTGTTATTAATTAAACTTTTTTAAATTATATGTAACTGGTATTCTAAAACGAGGTTTTCGCCAAATTGGCGTCAGAAAAATATATCGCACCAACGTGGTGCGTATATGACATCTGTACCATACTTGGTACAACTTGATTATCCTGTCGACAAAACAATTATCGCCAAACTATAAGATTAAATGACAATAATGGATGATAGTGAATGTTACAGTTACTTCACATTAAACACGATACACGTGTTTGTTACGTCATCAAGTGATTTTTAATTCAAGTTTTGGCACAAATGTTATAAATGCCCCATATTGGCGCGATTTTTTTTACGCCAATGTCATATACGCACCGGGTACTTAACTGGCGCCAAAGTGTCGTTATTTTACTTGATATGGTAACCCGGATATAGATGATATATTAACGAGGTTTTCACTAAATTGGCGTCGGAAAAAATCGCGACAATATGGAACGTATATGACATCTGTGCACAAGTTTTTATTAGTATTTTTATTAATGTTTTACTAATTTATTTATTCTTTCGTTATTTAAAAAAAAAAATTATGTCAGTTTGCATCATTTGGCGAATAGTTTGGCGAAATTGGTCGGCGGGATAATCAACTAGTACCGTATATTTTTGCTGTACATTTTCAACAATATCTCAAGCAAACGTACCTAAAGTTAAACGAAACCCTAGTTATTAAAGCCACAGATGTCATATACACAACGGGTTTGGCGAGGTTTTTTTTCTCAAGCCAATTTGACAAAATCCTCGTTTTCGAATAGCAGTTACATATATACTTTTAAATTACTTTCTATTATTTTAAAAAGAAAAATACAATGAATAATGAAAAGTTTAACTAATAACTATAGAACAAAACAATTTATATAATTTTAAAAAATAAAATAAAAGTAAATAAAAAAATAATTAATAAATAAACAACAATAGCTCAGTTACTGTATCAGGCAAAATAACGCCATTATCGCGCCACTTATATGCCTTGGTGCGTATATGACATCTCTTCCTTATTTAAAATAGATGGAATTCTATTTTTTTTTAAGGTATGCTTAGTATGTGAAGTATTTATATTACTGCATACCTATCGCTTGTGTAAGTCAGGATGTTATGATGATAATAATAATTAAAAAAAAAAAACCTTACATTTAGCTCCTGAACAGAAGCTTGGGATTTACCCTGTTTTTTTTTTTTTGTTTTGTTTTTGTTGTTGTTGTTGTTGTTTTTTCCCTATCAACTTGTTTGTGCTCCATTGTGTCTATTACTCCAGTTCAAAATATTAATCAAGAAAGTTTTCAAAAATACAAAAATCTGTCGGTTGAATTTCAATTTTTATTGACTTTTAAAAACAAAAGTACACGTGTTATCCTTTTTTAAAATTATTGTACTGCTTTTTAGGAATGGCAACACAAAAGAAATTATTGAATTAGAAAATTAAAAAATGAAAAGGAGAGATTGCTATAATTTTATGGAGACATTATAAAAGACAAATTCGATTTTCTCAGCAACCGTCAAACATACAAAGATGAAAAAAAACCTATTTTAAGTTTGCACAAGAGGATCAAAATAAAACAAAAACGAAGTTAATCCGTTCATTGGAACGTTAGCTACACTTTGTTGAATTTTGTGTCTTCATTTTTTCGTTTAAGATTAAATAAAAAACTACTGAAAGCTACAGTAATTTTTTTAATACGATCAGTTTATTTGTATCGTCGAGTTCTATCTTTCAAAAGAAAAATCATTGTCGTATGTCTACTGGTTCGCATGAAATTTAAGAAAGTCGTTTGCATTTTCAATTTCTTAATCATATTATAGCTTAACGCTACCGCGTTTGCTATGATTTAATGATAATTGCAGATACCTAAAAAAGAATCCACAATAATCACTCAGCCATCTGATAATCATAATGTGTCGTATTAAAGAAGTCACATCTGATATGGTCGCCATTTTGAATGTTACACTTATGATTACTTGAAACGTCACAGTCATATCACATCGTCTGTCTGTGCTTTTAGGGAAGATGCATTGTAGCGATAAATATCACCATCAAATTTAAATTTAACCCTTAACCGACGGTAGCTTTAAATACATGACTCATTTTGATATTCCATTTGCACTACTATATTTTAAAAGTAAATTTTTTAGTAAATCTCTCCTGCATATGTTGTCAAAGTACACGTAAAAGTGTTTTTTAAAATAAAAAAAAGTGGTGTAAAACGAATAATTTTGGTTAATTGTGCGGCTGGTCCATTAACCCTCTTGCTGCGTAATTGATCAAAATAGGTTCAAAAATTGCGCATTTAACTCCTTCGCGAAAAGCATCTTTTACAAAATTTTTAATCTTTTATCATCGACTTTTTTGTCTAATTTAATCGGGAAAATGCCGTCATTAAATAAGGCAAAATTGACAATAAAAAATAGCTGGTGGGAATAATCAAGGAGGGTTAATTAAACGGAAAAAAGTCCTTCCGGCCAGTGCCGGGAGGAACAGGAAGCTTTCATATTCCTTATTTTAAAGAAGCCAACTTATATTATTCAAACACACGAAGCTCAATTTAGTGGAAACCGAATATAGGAGATTCAATACTAATTTTTATCAATACTAAATCATTATGAACGAGAATTTCGAAAATTAGTCAGCTTTATCCAAGACTTTCATTTAAAATAACTTATATTTGGCTGCCAAATTCGGCGATTTCTTAAAGTGCCTGCCATTTTAAGACAACATGGTGGATGAGGCTAATCAGTGAACTTGGTCGAGACGTCAGTAATTGCTGTGCACATGCTCACTCACATCGGAATCGATTGATATATACGAGTGCTGTCGCAGGCAAAAAATCAGATTTTTCAAAATGTCACCCACATTAGATATTGAAATTGCTATATCTGAGACATTTTTTAAGATAAAGACAAACAAAAAATGCTCCTGAATCCTTATATCAAGGTCAAATACTTAAGAAAAAAACATTTCCAATTTCTAATTTTTTTGCACCTCACTTTAAATATAATTTTTTTTTAATTTAATGGCCACCATTTTGAAACAAGATGGCTGATGAAGCTGGCCAGCGAACTTGGTCGAGATATTGATGTATACTATCCACATGCCTTCTTACATGGAAATAGGCGAATACGTGTGTTATCGCGTGACAAATACAAGATCGTTTCAAAATGTTAGCCATGCTAGAAATTCAAAGTACTATAATTCAACCATTTTTTAAGATATAAAAAAAGAACAAATTTTCAGAAACAAAATCTGCTCCGGAATCTTTGTATCAAGGCCAAACACATAAAAAAAATCTTTTTCATTTTCCAATTTTTTAATACCTCATTTTAAATTTTAAATTAATTTTTTTTTTTAAATGGCAACCCTTTTGAAACAAGATGGCGAATGAAGCTGGCCAGCAAACTCGGTCGAGACATTGGTATGTATTATATACAGACCAAGTTACATCCAAATCGGTTCATAAATACGCCTGTTATCGCGTGACAAAAATCAGGTCGTTTTAAAATTTCAGCTACAATAGACATTCAAAATGCTATAACTCAGCCATTTTTTTAGATATAGACGAAACAAAAACTGTTCCGGAATCTTTGTATTAAGGTCAAACACATACGAAAAAAATCTTTTTCATTTTCCAACTTTTTGGTATCTCATTTTAAATTTAATGTTTTTTTTAATTTTTTAAATGGCAGCCATTTTGAAACAAGATGGCGGATGAAGCTGGACAACGAACTCGGTCGAGATATTTGTATGTATTATGTACACACCAAGGTACATCCAAATCGGTTCATAAATACGCCCGTTATCACGTGACAAATATCAGGACGTTTCAAAATGTCAGCCACGCTAGAAATTCAAAATGCTATAACTCAGCCATTTTTTAAGATATAGACGAAACAAAAACTGCTCCCGAATCTTTTTATCATGGTCAAACACATAAGAAAAAAAATATTTTTTCAATTTTTAATTTTTTGGTACCACACTTCAAATTAAATTTTTCTTAAAAATTTAAATGGCCGCCATTTTTAAACAAGATGGCGGATGAAGCTGGCCAACGAACTCGGTCGAGACATTGGTATGTACTATGTATAAACGAAGTTACATCTAAATCGGTTCATAAATACGCCTTTTATCGCGTGACAAAATTCAGGACATTTCAAAATGTCAGCCACGCTAGAAATTCAAAATGCTATAACTCAGCACTCAGCCATTTTTTAAGATATAGACGAAACAAAAACTGCTCCGGAATCTTTGTATAAAATCTTTGTCAAATACATAAGAAAAAAATATTTTTCCATTTTCAATTTTTTGGTACCACATTTCAAATTTTAAGTTTTTTAAAAATTTTTAAATGGCCGCCATTTTGAAACAAACTGGCGGATGAAGCTGGCCAACGAATTCGGTCGAGACATTGGTATTTACTATGCACACACCAAATTACATCCAAATCGGTGCTTAAATACGAGAGTTACAGTGTGACAAAGGCCAGATATATATATATATATATATATATATATATGTCAATTTTGAACGGAGGGTGGTTTCGTGGTCTAGGGGTCATGATCGATGAAAATATACCAAATTTTTTTGAAATCGCTTTCCTCCGAACGGCTGCAATAGGTAGCTTTTTGTAATGAAAGCTACTTAAAATGCAGACGCGCGGAAATCGCAGGTTGGGCAAATTTTACTACATTTACGTTACCCGTGGAAATCGCGGGATGAGCAGCGAGAGGGTTAAGGGTTAAAAAGTTAATTATAAGATTACTGCACCACTTTAACGAATTAATTAAACAAAATTCGAAGAAGTCTCATTCGAATGTAACATTTTTCGAATTTTGTTTAATTATTTCGTTAAGGGGGCACAGGACCTTTGAGTTTGTCGAAGCAATAAAAAACATCGCCTTTTTCAAAGTACCAAAACACAAACAATATGCAATTAAAATCATTTTTCCCCTTTCTGCCTAAAGTAGATAACCTTAACTACATTATCCAGAAAAGTAAATGTTCTATGTACAAAATTAATATTAAAATTTTTAATTTAAAAATGCGGCTGACTAATGCGTGATTAACTGCTGCGCGCATGATAAAATTCTAAATTATGCATATAGAAAATATTTTTTTAACAAAATAGAACCATAACACACCTACTTCTAACTTAAAACCAAAATATATACAAATAGCCCAGTGGTAGGGGAGCAAAAAAAGGCCGAAATCAGAATTAATTAGGGGAAAGCTGGAAATTGTTTTAATCTCTTCTGTTTAGGTCTAGAATGAATATGCTATGTTTTCCCCCTCGTACTAGGTGAGCTTTAGGAAATATGTATAGAATTATAGTAAAAAAACACGTTTTTTTTGCATACCATAACAATATCTCAAAACAGCTAACTCTGTCAAAAACATTTTCAATACAAATGTTGAAGAGCTTAAAATGCTGAGTAAAATGAGTATCTGCACTCAATACTTATGTTGAATATTAAGGTCACAATTCTACTTCAAAATTTTAGACCCATCATCAGGGGGATGACCTCAGAATTAATTAGGAGAAAACTGGAAATTGTTTTAATCACTTCAGTTTAGGTCTAAAATGAACGTGCTATGTTTTCTTCCTCGTACTTGGGTGAATGTTAGAAAATATGTACATATTTATTTTCGAAAAACACGTTTTTATTTAGTTTCCTTAACAATATCTCAAAACAACTAACTCTATAAAAAACATTTTCAGTACAAATGTTGTAGAGCTTAAAAAGCTGAATAAAATGAGTACCATCATTAATATTTTTGTTCAACATTAAGGTCGCAATTCTATTTCAAAATTTTTCCTTAATCGCTAATCAATAGCTTGAAGCCAGGAGAGACCAAGTTAACTTAACAATATCTCAAAATAGCTAACTCTATCAAAAACATTGTTAGTACAAGAGTTATAGAGCCTAAAATTCTGAGTAAAATGAGTACCTTCACTTAATATTTTTGTTCAATATTAAGGCCGCAATTTGAGATATTGTTAAATTAACTTGGTCTCTCCTGGCTTCAAGCTCTTGATTTGAAAAATTTTGAAATAGAATTGCGACCTTAATGTTGAACAAAAATATTAATGATGGTACTCATTTTATTCAGAATTTTAAGCTCTAGAACATTTGCATTGACAATGTTTTTTTATAGAGTTAGCTGTTTTGTGATATTGTTAAGAAAACTAAAAAAAGCGTGTTTTTCGAAAATAAATATGTACATATTTTCTAACATTCACCCAAGTACGAGGAAGAAAACATAGTACGTTCATTTTAGACCTAAACTGAAGGGATTAAAGCAATTTCCCAGTTTTCTCTTAATTAATTCTGAGGTCATACCCCTGATGATGGATCTAAAACTTTGAAGCAAAATTTTGACCTTAATATTCAACATAAGTATTGACTGTAGGTACTCATTTTACTCAGCATTTTAAGCTCTACAACATTTGCATTGACAATGTTTTTGACAGAGTTAGCTATTTTGAGATATTGTTATGGTATTAAAAAAAAAGTGCTTTTTGTCTATAATGCTATATACGTATTTCCTAACGCTCACCTAGTACGAGGGGGGAAACATAGCATATTCATTCTAGACCTAAACAGAAGGGATTAAATCAATTTCCAGCTTTCCCCTAATTAATTCCGAATTCAACCCCCTAACCACTGGGCTAAAATAGTTTTGTTTAAAATTTAATTTTAGCACAAAATAAAAAAAAGTTCAAAATTTTCAAAAAAATTTTTCATGTTTATCAAGTGCAGAAAAATAAGTAACCAAAATATGTGATTTTTTTTTTTTTTTTTTTTTTTTTTGTGTGTGTGTGTGTGTGTGTGTTAGAATGTAATAATGTGTTAGAATGTATAAAGAAACATATTATTTGGTTGACTTTTTTAAGCTGTAGCTCACATATTTTAAAAAATACAGTGCGCGCAAACTCCAATTTTAATAATCTGAGAAATGTCTACAGACATTCAATTGCACTCATCTATACTATCTATTCTATACTAATATTATGAAGAGGTAAAAATTGTTTATTTGTAGGAGGTAAGCTCTGGAACTACCGAACCGATTCCAGAAGTTATGGTATCAAAATGATGGTGTTAGTCCAATTTAGAACATAGGGTATATCTTATATTCGTGCCACTATGGCCAAAAGGGGGTTCAGGTTCAAAAAACGTTCTAAAAATACGATTTTTGTGTTACTGAACGGCCTAAAAACATGAAATTTGGAATGGTAGTTACTTATAGGATACTAATGATATCTATAAGGACATTTCTTAAAAAAATCGAAATTAAAAAGGGGTGAAAATACGCAAAAAGCGTTCTAAAAAAACGTTCTAAATGGCGATTTTTACGCAATTTCAGGAAGTACCAAACCGATTTCAAAAATAATTCTGTCAAAATGATGGGGACAACCCTTGCTCCAACATAGGCTACATTTTATGTCGGTGCCACTGGCCAAAAGGGGGTGCAGGAGCACAAAAACTTTCGAAATTGCTATTTTTGTGTTACTGAAGGGCCCAAATACACGGAATTTGGCATGGTAGTAAGATATAAATGATCTCTAAGAATATTTCTTAAAAAATTCGAAATTAAAGAGGGGCGAAAATGAGCAAAAAGCGTTCTAAAAACGTTCTAAATGGCGATTTTTACGCAATCTCAAGAAGTACCAAACCAATTTTAAAAAATAATGGAGTCAAAATGATGGTGATAATTCTTGCTCCAACATAGCCTACATTTTATGTCGGTGCCACTACCCCTAAAGGGGGTGCAGGAGCGGAAATACGTTCGAAATTGCGATTTTCGTGTTACTGAAGGACATAGAAACATGATATTTGGAATGGTAGTTAATTATAAGATATAAATTATCTCTAAGAACATTTCTTAAAAAATTCGAAATTTAAAAGGGGTGAAAAGGCACGAAAAGAGTTCTAAAAAACGTTCTAAATGACTATTTCTACGCAATCTCAGAAAGTACCCAACATAATTCAAAAGTAATGGCTGGAAATTGATAATTACAGCCCTTGCTCCAACATAGGCTCTATTTCATGTCGGTATCACTGCTACCTAGGGGTTGCAGAAGCCAAAAACGTTCTAAATTGCGATTTTTATGTTACTGAAGGACCTAGAATCCTGAAATTAGGCAGGGTAGTTATTTATAAGATACAAATAATTTCTAAGAACATTTTCTAAAAAATCGAAATTTAAAAGGGGTGAAAATGAGAGAAAAGCGATCTAAAAAACTTTCTAAATTGCGATTTCTACGGAATCTCAGGAAGTACCGAACCGATTTTAAAAAAATGGAGTGAAAACGAAGGTGACAGCTGACAGCCCTCGCTCTAACATAGGCTGCATTTCATGTCAGTGCCACTACCCCAAAGGGGGTGAAGAAGCAAAAAACGATCTAAATTGCGTATTTTGTAATACCACAGGGGCTAGAACTTTGAAACTAGGCATGGTAGTTAATTATAAGATATAAATTGTGTCTAAGAAAATTTCCTAAATAATTCGAAATTTAAAAGGGGTGAAAATGGACGAAAAACGTTCTAAATTGCGATTTCTATGCAATCTCAGAAAGTACCCAACTGATTTCAAAAGTAATAGTTAGAAATTGATGATGCTCCGACATAGGATCCCTTACTCCGATATAGGATCTATTTCATGTCGGCATCACTACCACCTTGCAGTTGCATTTTAAAAAACGTTCTAAATTGTGATTTTTGTGATACTAAACGTGCTAGCAACTTAAAATTTGGCATGGTAATAACTTATGAGATGTAAATTCTCTCTGAGAAGAATTCCTTAAAATTGTAACTTTAAAAGGGGAGAAAATGAAAGAAAGGCGTTCTAAAAACGTTCTAAATAGCGATTTCTACGCAATTTCAGGAAATATAAACCGATTTCAGAAGTAATGGTTTCAAATTGATTGTGATAGTCCCCGCTTCAACATAGCCTATATTTTACGTTGTTGTCACTACCACCTGGGGGTTACAGGAGCAAAAAAATTTCTAAATTGCGTTTTTTGTGTTACTGAGGGGGTCTGACATTTTAACTTTGGAATGGTAATTACTTCAAAGATGCAAATGCTTTCTTGAATTGTCGAAAGATAATTCCAAATTTAAAAGGATGAAAGAGCGAAAAGCGTTCTATAAGTGTTCTAAAGTATGATTTTTATGCAATCGTATAAAATACGAAAGCGATTTTAAACATAATGGTTGCAAATTGATGATGAGAGAATCTGCTCAAACATAAGCTATATTTTATGTAGGTGCCACAACCCCTAGAGGAGTGCAGGAGCAAAAAAGTCTCTAAATTGCGATTTTTGGGTTACTGAAGAGGCTAGAAACTTTAAATATAGCACGGTAGTTACTTATAAATATAAATGTCCTCTAAGAACAGTCGAAAATTAATTCGAAATTAAAAAGGGGTGAAGCGAAGGGAAGGAGCGAAAAGCATTCTAAAAGGGTCCTAAATTACGATTTCTATAGAATCTCAGGAAATAATAAACCGATTACAGAAGTTATTGGTTGCGAATCAACAGTGATAGTCCTTGATCCTATACGGTCTATATTTTGTGCCGGTGTCACTACCACCTGGTTGGCAGGAACAACAAGAAAGCCTTTAAAAACATATAAATTCCGTTTTCTATAGAATATTAGGAAATACCAACCGATTTCAAGGTTAATGTTGACAAATTAATAGTGACAGTCTCTGTTTCAACATTTTTTGAGACATTCTATTTCAACTCTGCTTAAGCATTTTATGTTGGTGCCACTAACACCAGAGAGGTGGTAGACTGTTAGACAAGAAGCTTGGAATTTGACATGATGGTTAATTTTAAGATGTAAATGTGTTAAGATGATTTCTAAAAAAAAAAAAAACTTCAAATGAATACTGAAATGAGCGTATGAAATTAGCATAAAAGACTCAAAATATTTTCTAAATTATCATTTATTTGGAATTAGTTTTTCTTCTTATTATTAATTAAAATCTCATTTCTGTCTATTGCACTTTTATAATGAAGTTTAGTCAAACTGTGGCTTAATTTATAATTTTTGAATTATTCCAAAAAGTGTTCTTCAGGATAAGTCATGCAAATATCACTTGGCATATTTCACATACTACGCGAGCAAAGCCGCGGTGTTTGCTAGTCGTCTATAAATGATTATAACTCAAGAAATAATACAGATTTTTGAAGGGGGTTTTTTGCATATTGTTGAGAAATTTTAGAACATTCAGAATAAAACAAACACCGAAAACTGATTTTTTGAAAGTTTAAAGGCCCTTTGCCCTTTAAAGTGGTGCAGTAATAGATGCATAGCTTTCCTTTATTATTTATTTTCATATGATTCAAGCATCACCTCATTTCAACCATAATATTTACGTTTCTAGACGTGAATTTAGAAAATAAATTACGTGATTGTTTTCATTTTCCATTCTTCATCTACAACCTGTATTCAATTCTCGTTCCGTGGAACAAATGAATGATGTAAGAAAGAAGGATCTTTCTTTCCACTACGTTAATAAATTGGAGGAACGTGATCATACTGGTGGAAAGAGAATTTTGTCCATTGCAAAATAATAACTGGAGAAGTACCATTTTTATATTCTACTCATTATACCATCTTAATGTTGTCAATTCAAAAACATTTCCTATGTAATTAATTACGCAAAAGAAATCTCTCTGTTTTTGACCAAAGAACATGATAATAGTCGCAGAAAAATATTATTCGCATTGGCTATATTTGTCTAATATTAACTATATTTTAGCCAATATTGGATATGTTTTCGCTATATCTTAGCCAATGATGGCAATATTGACATGGAATATTTCCCCAACATTGGTGCGTTTATATTTTGTCAATATTACATCAATATCGACAGCAAGAATTTCACGACTTCATGGCCCATATTGCTAATCAAAAGTCAATATTTCTAAAATGAAAGTTAAAATTCTAGTACTAAATTCAGCTTGAGTAAATAATTAAAACTCATACAAAAAAGCACAAATAAATGTACTAAAATTACTTGCAGGTCCATACATTTAATATAAAATTATTCAAAATGCATTAAAAAAATCTTAAAAATACATTTAAAAAAACCAATTAAAAATCCAAAATGTTTTCAGCCATCACACGGCCGTCATCAATGGGTATTTAAATGTTGTTATTAGCCCCCCAGTACGGTATGCTATTTCTTTCTCCCAGCTTATTTTGTGTAGTCTCCAAAAAAATAACGTTACCTTACAGAAGCCAGCCGTAAAACAAAGCAGTACGATTAAATACTCTATAACAATTTTTTGAACTTCTAAGCATCGCACATTTTCAATTTTTATACCGTCGTATTGGGAAAAAAGTACTTTTTAATGCAATTTGTTTGAAAACTGCATCTCCATTTATTTTTGAAATATTAATTTTTTTGTAGTTTTTAGAGCCATTTGCTTAACCCTTAAATGCCGGGTGTTGCTTTTCGACAACATACCCAATTTAGGCTCTAAAATACTATTAGAATAATATTGCAGCTATAATAACAAATGTTGCCAATAAAATACATGCTGAAAATATAATATTTAATTGATTTTCAACATGTAGATGGCAACACTTGTGCTGTTTAAGAATACAGATAGATTTACTTTTTCAATTGTTGCTACTTGTTCTTTTTGTTTTGTTTGGAAGCTTGCGAAATACCCTACTTTGTTCTTCAGTGAGCAAGTAAAATTTATTTCTTATTATAGTTCCTAAAATTCTTGTGCGTTTAATATTATAGAATTATATAAAGGAAAATTATTTCTTAAATTAAACAGCAGTATTGCCGATTAGTAACAAATTGTTCTTTAGCCGTAAACCACACTTAAAACAAAATATGATTTTTTTAAGTATTTTTCCCATGATTTATTTAAAAAATGAAAGCCGAAAAACATTATTACAATGATTTTTGAAAAATCAGGCATTTAAGGGTTAATATTGGCAACGGAAGAACTCTATTTCTCTAGAAAAAAATAGCAATTATATCTTTTTGTTGCTATTTTCCCAGAAAAACTGAAAAAAAATTAAATCCGTGCTATTTTGAAAAAAAAAAAATAAATGAAGGATTTCTGATAAAACATAGAGCTATTAGAAACTAAATTTAATTTTAAATATCTATATTAATAATACAAAAAAAAAAAAAAAAAAAAAAAAAAAAAAAAAAAAAATGAAGGTCTGTGCATCTTTAGATAATCGAGTTTTTTGTCGAGTTTTTTGAATGACGGAATCTCTCTTTTTTTTTTTTTTTCTTGGATTTGTGTATTATTCAGCGATAGTGACGTGCTAATCGTACTTTACTGGAGATGTTTAACACTGGATCGCAAATGATGAATTCTTGAGCGGATGTGGATGACATCACTTTATGTAAAATAAAGTCCCGATTATCGGAGTTTCCGCTTTCACCGAGTTATTTTCTTTTGGTGGACTGATGACTTCCGTTATTATGAAACAGTCATTATAAATGAAGTGTTAGGTGATGATGAAAGAGCAGCCGTAAAACGTTAGAACTCTGATTTTCTGGTCAGAATGGGGAAAAAATGACCATTTTTTTTTTTTTTTTTAAATTATGGCTATTTTTTTTCCCATTCTGACCAGAAAATCAGGCTGCTCTTTCATCATCACCTAACACTTCATTTATAATCACTGTTTTATAATAATGGAATCCATCAGTCCATCAGAAGAAAATGATCCATTTCAAAGGTATAAGTTCGATTAACTCTGATAATCGGGCATCTACTGCATCTATATTTATATACATATATTTTTTTTTGTCATTGGAGGCGACACTAAATTCTGAAAAGCAGAATTCCTGTTTTCTAGTTATTTTTATTTTCTTCTTTGCGCTTATTCGAGAATCATCTAGAAGAGATCATTGTAATGTAAAGGTTGTACAGCAGATAAAACGCTAGAAACAAGGGCGGATCCAGCTCACCATTTAGAGGAAGGACAAGGATTTCTTTTCTTGAAGTGGGAGGGTATCACATCTCTTTATGAAATTTTTTTATATTGAAAGCTATTCCCAAATCTAAACTTACTACTTTTGTGATACTTTCGCAAAGTCATTTTCATTTGTAAATACAAAACATTTGCATTAATATTGGTAAAAATATAAAATTTACCGATTTTGTTCAGATTCCAAGAAATTAAAGAGTTTCCCATTTTCTTAAAAAGGCAAAGATTCATTCATAAAATGTTGTTAACCCATTAATGCCGAGTTTCTTCTACACATTTTTAATACCTAGGTACCAGTTGACACCAGTTTTCCAATATTGTAATTTTAACTTATTTGATATCTCAAAGTTTGAGATTAACTAATATGAAAATTTCCTTACTAAAATACTGGTTTTCATATTTACAATTTTCGTATTACTTAAATGGCAGATTTCCGTACCAACCGGCGTTAATGCGTTAGCAATTTTCACCCAAGTTTTACTAGTTGACAGCCAAAGAAATGTCGTCACAAGGGAACATTTGGCTGTCACTTCCGGAAATTCAGTTTAAAAAGTCGAATTTTATAAAAATTTTTGTAAGATTCTTTGCTTTTATCGAAAAATGGAAAACACTACTTAATCACATTACAGTGTCCTACTGGCTCGCCGGGCAGCGAGGCATCATATAGTTATTGGCAGCTATGTGATTCTATCAGTTTCATAATAATTGCAGGTGTTGCCTCTTCTTTCTGCTCAAAGTATTAAATAGTTCTTTTTATCCAATCGAACTTATTCCTATACTAGAGAACAGGAATTCTGCTTTTTCAGAATTTAGTGTCTCCCCCGGCATTTCCATTACTTCATTTTCTTTTGATGGACTGATGGCTTCCATTATTATGAAACAGCCATTATAAATGAAGTGTTAGGTGAAGATGAAAGAGCAGTCGTAAAAAGTTAGAACTCTAATTTTCTGGTAAGAATGGGGGGGGGGGGGGGGGGTTGGCCATATTCTTAAAAAAAAAAAAAAAAAAAAAAAAAAAAAAGGCTATTTTTTTTCACCTAATACTTCATTTTTAATGGCTGTTTCATAATAATGGAAGTCATCAGTCCATCAGAAGTAAATAACTCGGTTAAAGCGGGAACCCGGTTAAGCGGGACTCAGATAATCGGGACTCTACTGTATATTTCATTTTAAAAATGATCTTTAGAACATTTTTGTTGGTGTTCAGAGGGGGTCATGACCTTCGTGATCTCCCCCTTGGATCCGCCATTGGGCAGAAAAGATGCCAGATAAAGGCATGCAAATTTCTAACAAAGGGACCATTCATCTATTATGCAGCAATTCTTTCCAAACCAGCGCTGAACGCTGAAAACGTTTTGCATTTTTAATGGGTTTATTTTTAATGAATTTTTAAGATATTTCTAATGTATTTTGAATAATTTTATATTAAACTAGCAGGCTATGCCCGCTGCGCTGGTCAATATTTCCAAATGAACCTTGGATTAAACTAAATGGTGAATTTGAACTTGTATTTTAAACAATATGGATCTTCAGCTTGACCTTGCACATTACTGAAAACGATGCGAACGCCATTGCGATATAATGTTATCTTAAGCGTTGGACAAAATTTAGCAATTAAGAAGTAATTGTTTTAGTTGATTATAAACAGCGCACTTATGGTCGGGTAATGAGACCGTTATGACAACAGGAATTAATACCTCTGTAACTAATCAACATATAATGAAATCGTATATACTAACACCATTCCTAAAAGTCATGCAACAGGGCCACTTGTAACAAAATATGTTCTGTAGATTTTTTTAAAAAGGCTAAACTTTCATAATCAGGTTCCCTTAATTTTTGAACTTTTACTGTTGCTCTATAACTAAGTACCCTTGGACAATATGTATACACTAAGACCTTTCCAAAATTATTACCTAACTAATTGTGGTATATCCTACGAAAGTATTATAAACAATCGGAATGAAATACAAATTTCCGTTGTAAATATATAGTAGATGATGATGCGATTTTGTGTAATAGAATTCATAGTAAAGTTTTCGCTTCAAACAAAAACGATGCTTTCAACATTAAAGCTAATACACCAATATGTGAAGTATCCGATTACGGAAGGTTAACTTGAATTCTCATGAGCAACTACTCAAAGAAAAGTGAATATGTGGCTTTTGTGATACTTTTATGTCAGCCGGTCGCAGGTAATAAATCAATAAAGATTGTTTTCATAGCATATTCTTATTTTATTATTTTCATTTAAAACACAAACCTTTCACTCATTTCATTTAAAATGCATGCCTTATACTAATTTCATTTAAAAAACTGAAAAGATAAACAATAACAGGAAATAATGCCATAATTAAAAGCAAAAAAATATTTTTAATTTACATACGCAAAATGTAACTACTGCTACTGGGAATTTTAAAAATGCTATCAGCGAGATGTGCGCACGGTTGTTATAAATATACCCATTTTTTCTTCTTATTGAGGAGCAATTTATAAATCGCACAATATTATTCCAATTCCAATTTCTTTCATTGAGGAACCTATGACCGGAAAAAATGGAAAAAGACTCTTGTAGATTCTTCGGATGGACGGCATCTGACGCCATAATCCGAGTTTATATATATGAAAATAAATTTAAGTCGTTACAAACATTGCTTTCATACTTAAATATTTTCATTGGTACTACTTGTTATGCCGTCGACCAATTTCGCCAAATTATATAAATCGCCAAACCATTCGCCAAATTATATAAATTGACATAATCTTTATTTTAAATAACGAAATAACGAATAAATTAGTATAACATTAATAAAAATACAAATAAAACGTCGAAATTAAAATCATTTGATGACGTAAACACGTGTAGTTTGTTTAAGTTCAAGTGAATTTGATATTTACGATCAACCATTATTGGCATTTAATCTTATAGTTTGACGATAGATTTTTGGTCGACGGAATATCTAAGTAGTACCTTTTCCATTTTTGTTTTATAACGCTAAATTCTCAGTAATTTTTTCCCTTTTATTTTACATAAAATCACTATTTTTTTAAAAAATTAAGATGCTTGCATTTTTATTTCAAACTCATAAAGCCGTTTTTATTTTTAGCCAAAAGGGTTGATTTGAATTTTTTCCGTTGCTAGAGTAACGGATGTAATGATAGATATTTTGAGGTTTAGATGCCAAAGACACCGCCAAATTAGAAAAATATGAAATGTGTCATGAACTGTTGAACTTATAAAAATTTATTTGGTAGCATTCGATTCAGCATACAAAACTACATTAAAATATGCTATCATTTGACGCATAATTTTGATATTCGATTTTTTTCCCCTCAACGTGCAAAAACCATTAGGGGTGACACTTTAGAAAATCCTTTCTTAGCAGAAGTTTATGTCATAAGAAGTATTTTTACCACGATTTTCAAGATTTTAGGTTCAGTAGTTTGCGCTGTGCGTTAATTAGTCCCCTAATCCAGACTTTATTTTATATACTATATTAGATATGCGATTTTGTGGTGAATCGATGATCGAAAATTAGTCCAATATCATTTGAAATATTACATAACAGAGGAGAAAGTACGAAGAAAGACGAAGAAGAAATGACGAATTACAAAAGACTTGTAATTTTTTTTTTTTTCAAAATGTTGAATTTTTCCATAGTAATAACGTATTAAAACATAAATTTCTTTAAAAATTATCTTTATTTCCTAGATTTCGAATCTGTGACTTTTCCTATAAATGAAATTGGCGATATGACTTGAGAAAATAGATAATATTTGCTTAAATAAAATGGGTAATATTCGTTGATCTGAGTTCGAGTTTATAAATATCACATGCTTTTGGAATTATGGCGAAAAACATTTTAAAAAGTGTGAAATTATTTTACAATATGTATTTGTGGCAGAAATTCACACTGAAATTTAAGTATTCGATTCCATTTTTAAAATATTAACTGATATCTATATAAGTTACAATTGAATATGAAAATGTACTCAAAAAATGATCTCTTTCACCTAAAAAAACACCATTTGTGAGAACATCCTCAAGCTAATGTCACGCTTATGCATTTTTTGCTTAAAATCACATTGTTTTGCGACAAAAGAAAAATAAAAAATTGTAAAGAAACAAATAGTAATTACACATGTGACTCACAATTACATCTGCTTGTTTCTTCTATAAGTCACGTGATGGGACAATTAGATATAAAAAAAAAAAGAAAAGAACAGAACAGAAAGAAAATGTCGTTAAAATTTCATCTAATCAAATTTTCAGATTCGTTTCCATATCTAACGCAAGCGATAAAGAGCCAAATATTGCGTATCAAGTGTAATATTTCTTATTAAATTAATTTTTAAGCATTACAAATATTTCTTTCAGGTTTTGATTAAATGTTTCCGTTTTTTAATATTATCACTCATTAAAATGGATTTTCTTCTTCTTTTTTTCTTTTTTTTCATTTAAACAAAATTAGTAACAGTTTTTCTTTTATTTTTCGAGGTTTAATAGCCGTTTCAATTTTTTTTTTTTAATCAACGATGAATTTCGCCAAGAAATAAAATGGTAACCTTATCGCCCAAAATAACAGAATTTTCCGTCATAATTCTAAAACTAATATAAGTAGAATAATGTGTTATAGATTAAAACCTTCCCTGAAACAATACCTATCTAACGGTATGGGTTCCGTAAAAATCCATGCAGTAGAACTCGAAATCTAGGCGTTCGGAACGAAATTTCCGTTTGGATTTTATATATATAACTAGCTGAGTACCCGCGCTTCGCTACGGTAAATTCTCCCTCTTTCACAACTTCCTATTTTGGTCGATTGCCTGTCTTTTTTACTATTTCTCAACCAGTAATTCTAATTTTGCACCTTTTTTTATTTAAGTCAACCTAGTTTTTATATGTAAAGATGGATTTTTGCAATCACTAATTGATTTTTAACTCACTTCTTGGTATGTTAGAATTATAAACATTATATTTATAGGTGTGTTTATAGGTCAATAATGACAATGCTACTCTTTAATATTAGAAAAAATTAATTATAAATTAATACATTTATTTTAAGGCATTTTACTGTTAGCCTATCTCAGGTGATAACTCAACAAATATTTTCTGTACTTCGTACATTTTTATGCGAGTTGGAACAACAATAGATTTAATTATGCACCAATGAACACTCGCCAAAATATACCAAATGAGTAAAACTGCAACAATGAAACATTTTGAAATAAAAAATGCTGAAAATAAATTTAAAAAATCCCTGCTGGCTCGGGCCTACAGGCGGAGGTACATTTCGAAGTTAAGTACTAAATTCACCACCAAAACTTAAATCAAGATTAGAGATAAACCCAGTTCTTTCACTAAAAATGAGCTCTAGGAGCTAAACATTTTGTGAAAATTCTAATATATACGAATACGCACACGCATGTATATGGAATAGGTTTTAAAAATAGCTATTGCAAATTCAGAGAACCTCAAAGTGTTAAAATAAGTTAATATTTCCATAGTCGGGGTTTTATCATGTTTTAATACGTTTCTTCAAACTCACATGCCGTTACATATTCACCTGCTGAGGTCCATTTTATTTCCAATATGACGCAATATTTTGTTTTTTGTTTTTTAATTCATCAAGCTATTTATTTTATTTTCAGTTTTCAAGCGGAAATCTTGCTCTAGAATACTTATGACGTAATATTCAATTTGTTTTCAATTCGTCAAACTATTTATTCAATTTAATTTTCCACGTGAAAAACTTGCAATAGGAAAGCAATTGTTGTGGTGAGAATTTTATTGCTTTTTAGGTGCGTTCGTAATTATATAAATACGTAGCACCTATAGTCATCGTTCAGTCCGTCCGTCTGTCTGTCCGCATATAACAGAGCAAAAACTACCCAACCGAATGGTCTGAAATTTGAAATATAAGATTGTTGCAAAATTTTGTCGAGCCATTTCAAATTTTATGAAAATCGGATGTATAGTTTAATTACAGGGACAGTCAAAAGTTTTTCTTTACATTACGGATAATGGGAAAAATTATTGCAAGTGCATTTTAATGATGTTACAGCCTTCCGAATGGTCTGAAATTTTAAAGATATAATTGTTGCAAAATTTTGTCGAGCCATTTCAAATTTTAGGAAAATCGGATGTATAGTTTAATTACAGGGACAGTCAAAAGTTTTTCTTTACATTACGGCCAATGGGGAAAATTATTGCAAGTGCATTTTAATGATGTTACATCCTTCCGAATGGTCTGAAATTTTAAAGATATAATTGATGCAAAATTTTGTCGAGCCATTTCAAATTTTAGGAAAATCGGATGTATAGTTTAATTTCAAGGACAGTCAAAAGTGTTCGGGGAATGAGAAAAAAATTATTGGGAGTGCATTTTAATGATGTTAAAGACTATGTACTTTATGAAGTGCAAAAAATTATACATTCAGTACAATATGGGGTGCAAAAAATAATTATAAAACTTGTTATAGTACGAACGCACCTCATTTGCCACGTTTGACGAGCAATTTCCAACTTGTTTTTAATTGTTGGCAACTGCTATAACGAAAAATATTTTTTTCTTCCTGTCATTGTTGTGTATGATCTGGTATTTTGAACCCTCCCCATTTCCATTCCCTTGGGCCGATTCTGCCCATTTTCAATCCCCGCCGAGATATTAGCCATCTCAAAGTTTTTGGCGAGTTTGAAGACAATCCGTGCATAATTGCGACTTTTATCGTGCGGACAAAATTTAGTACATACATACATACATACATACATATATATATATATATATATATATATATATAAACTTTTTAGGTGGGGGTGGTTTTGGGTTCCTGGGGTCCTATAATGAAAAGTTATGAAGGAATTTTTCTAAAGTCGCACCATGGTAACGACTGCAATAGGTAGTATTTCTTACGAAATCTACCTAAAATGAAGAATGTAATATTTTTTAAAATGTATATTTTTATCCATTATTAATTAATTAATTTAGGATTATATGCTAAGTAATACATTTAGAAATCCTAAAAAAAGATTACATAATGTTTCATTTTTTCTTTCCTGCTGTCCTTACTTTAAAAACAAACAGAGTAAAAATTATATATCATTTAATAAATTCATATGCTTGCGTTTTTTAGCAAGTATCAGAAAAAGCAGTGAATTAGTCATAATCGTGTTCTAAGCCCACGCTAGATTAATTTACCGTAACGGAAAAAAAGCATGAATTTCGGTCAAAAAATTGTGTGTGATTTTTAATATAAGCATTGAATAGTTATAAAACATTTTTAAAACAACCATTATTTTCTTATTATTTTAACTTCTATGTTTATCTCTTTTTGTATCTTAATTTTCTAGTCATTAAACAGCATTTAATGCATCTCCATACCTATATGAGGGGTTGCCATAGGGGGCCCCTGTTCTGTCGCCAAATGCAGCCACGTTTGTCACTACATTGGAGATATATCGCCAAAAGTGACGTCAACTTATCGATATCTCTAATATTTCGTCAAATTCCCATAGACTTCCAATGTTAACCAATAGGGTTTACTTATTTACAGAAAATCAACAAATTGAGATATTTTAATGCAACAAAAACTAATATTAGCTTGAGGGATTATATTAATTATATTTAAGGGAGTTCAACGTTCAAGTAAATTAAATTATGAATAAAAGTAACACGATACAATGCTTAGCATGCTTTCCCAAACCTAAATTTTAAGGGAGACCAAACTTGTCACCAAGGGCGGCTAGTTTCCAAGATTACAATTGTTAATTTCTTAAAATATATACGTTACTATAACAATGCATAGTTCGTGCGGAAAAAACTGCTTGCAGGTGTACATTTCGTCACACTATATCGTATACTATAACCATGAAAAAAAAAAAAACTCTTGTTTTATCGACATCATTAATTCATACATGTCTTTTGCTCATTTCATTTAAAATACACACATTTAAAATATATGTCTAACTAATTTCATTTAAAATGATGAAAAGAAAAATAATAAGAAGAAAAATACCTTAAACCAAAAAATTTTATTTCAACATCAAAGAGTATTTTGTAATTTACGCAGGCGAAGTATAAATAATGCCATTGTCTATAAAACGAAATGAAACATTTGAAAAAAAAATAATTTTGTTGATAAAAAAATGAGCATTTAAAAAATATATCTTTTGAAAATTACATGCTTTAACATACCAGTTTTTTAGATCAATAAAAATAAGTACTTAAAATAAAAGCATAAATAAATATTTTGCAAGTAATAGAATATAGTCAATTTAAACTGCAGTCTTCAAATTGTAAATATATTTTACTACTGCAGCATGGCGTACGTAATACGTATTTTTCACACTACAGTAAACATTTCATTCTTTGAATGAAGCCATTCATGGTTTTTTGAACAAACATTTTTATATGTATAATTCCTAACTTCTAAAATAATTTTATTGTAGCTTCCTCCTCATCAGATAACTGCCAAATAGTAAAATCTATGTCAGTAATCAGTATTAAATAAGTTATAATTAATAATAAATGTTTTCTATTCAAAAAATAACAAATTCAAAAGTTTTACGGAATTACGATGGAATAATACTCATAAAAAATATTCACGTTCAATAAATAGCAAAGGTTAATGCTTGGCATGGTTTGTAACAAAAATCGTTTGCACGATTAGGGTTGAAATAAATGGCGCGATATCATACATTTTCGCATGGTGTTCGTAGAAGTAAAAAGTACCACAGATTTATTTATTTATTTTTAATTTAGTTTTAGTTTTTGAGGCGTTTGTAATACTTTTCTTAACTGACATAGTTGTTTTAATTATTTAACCAAAAGAATTGATTAAAAAATTATTCAATTTGAATTTATTCCCTTGCTATAGTAACAGAATGAAGAGAATGAGTTTTTAGAAATTATTACTTGAAAATTTGGGCTTTTGGCGCCAAAGATAGCGCCAAATTAGAAAAATATGAAATATCTCTCGAACTATTGGACTTAAAAGAATTTAGTTAGTACCATTCGATTCAGCATACAAAAATACACCAAAATATGTTATCAGTTGTAAAATAACTATAAAATCAGATTTTTAAGCATTTTTTTTAAAGTTCGTTCTCTTTTTTACCCCCCTTAGGGGTGAAATTTTAGAAAATCCTTTCTTAGCGGCACTCAATGCCATAAGAACTATTTTTACCCCAATTTTCAAAATTTTAGGTTCAGTAGTTTTGGCTGCGCGTTGATTAATACGAAATTCAGACTTTCTTTTATATATATAGATAGATAATAGAATAGATAATAGATTTTATATATATATAATAGAATAGATAATAGATTATGTGTTATGAACTATCTCAAAGTTTAAAACAGATCGCATTGTTAGATTTCCTAATTTTAACAATATCGCGTTATGTTAGTTCCACATTCCACCACCAGGGAGCGCACTCTATTCTTAACGAAAGCGTATCTGAACGAAACTCATTCATGCAACCTTTCCGTAGATACATGAATCGGGAGGGTGGCGGTCTTAACCAATAATTTAAGATAATTGCTGAAATTACTACGAAAAATATTTTAAAGGGGCTCTACGCGGGCCCCTAATAGAGTTAGAGGAAATCGGAAGACGGCAAAATAATCGCGGGGAAAATTTTGCTTGGGTGCTTCGGAGCTACTTTTGGCGCGAGATCTAAGCTCTACGACCAATAGGAGCCCAGATATTTAAGGAAATATGAAGTAACAAAGTCCAAAATAATAGAATTTTCCGTAATAATTCTATAACTAATCTAGGTAGAATGATGTGTTATAGCTTAAAACCTTCCCTGGAACGATACCTATCTAACGGTATAAGTTCCGTAAAAATCCATGCGGTAGAACTCGAAATCTCGGCGTTCGGAACGAAATTTCCGTTTGGATTTTATATATATAATAGATAATAGATGTATCAAGTAATTTTCGAACATTTATTTATACTTTTTTATATGAATGTCAATATTTTTGGTCGAATGTTAAACCAATATTTAACGAATATTGGTATTTCATGGGAAATATTCCCGATGAATGCAATGCTGGCGTTTTATACCGGAGTTCGGTATAAATACATATAACCAATATTTTAAACCTACTATGGTAGTCATTAGTACTATATTTCTTTTGTTTATATGCTAAAAACTCTAGATTGCATTGTGTAGGTGCCAATAAATTTGCAATTATGCTATTTGAATTCCCTCTAAAAATCAACTTCTTACATTAAAGGTGCTAATCACACAGCATGCGAATTCCCCTCGGTAATGTTAAGTCTATAGGCGTTTGATGCATTTTTATATTCAAAATATCTCCTCAGGAAATTAATATTTTTAACTTCTTCTTTCAGTGTTCTCTTCTTAAAGGATGTCACTTTTTTTCTGGGAGTAAAATTTTAACACTTTGTATAAAATTAAGCGTAGATTTTATAAATATTTTAAAAATTAAGAAAAAAAGAGACATACTTTAAAAAGAGTACATAGAAAAAAAAAAGATAAAAATATTAATTTTCTGAGGAGATATTTTGAATATAAAAATGCACCAAACGCCCATAGATCTAACATTACTGAGGGGAATTCGGAAGCTGAGTGACTAGCAACCTTAATTGATGCTCTCGCGAAAACTTGTTTCTTTTTCAGCAACGTGTACATATTTGACCTTTTATTTCCTTAAAAACATTTTGTTAATGCTAAGCACATTGATTTTGAATTATTTACATAATTGAAACGTATTTCTTATCAACTTTAAACTATATCAGTTGCATATCTGTAAGTTAAAATATTTGTATAAATTTCTAATCTCTGATGAATCAGTGCTATATTAATGTTTAAATAAAATTTTACATGCTTGTAAATAAAATTTAAGAAATTTGGGTATTGCTGCTATTTATTACTGAGACAAGATTTTTCAACAAGGTTACTTTCAAGTATTTGGTTCAGGTTAAATATACAGGCTGACCAGAAATAGAGGCCTCAGTTTGAAAATTAAATTATTCATTAACTATAGTAAATTCGAAGATGAGAAAAGCGACATTTATATCTGAAATTTTATATGCTGTAATTTTAAAGTATTTCATATTATCAATAGATGACATTGCACCGTCTCAAAGTGCAATGATGCTCAGATTAGAATGTAAAAATGCATAAAAAATATCTCAAATTTATCATTTATTCTACTTAGCGATTGGAACACAAAAAGGAAATTTAATTTTTTTTAAATTTATTTGAGCATTCTTAATGTTTGAGACGGTGCAGCGACATCTATTGACGAAAATGGGAACTATTTTTAGAATTATAATACATGAAATTTAAGAGCCACCCGATGTAAGTGTCACTCATTTCAGATTCCTATTTAATGAATTATTTAACTGTCGAAATGGGGCGTATATTTCTGGTCATCCTGTAATTAAAACATTTAAATTGAAATTTTACAAGGCTATACTTTTTTTAATTTTGACGTTGTTGTTTTAAATCAGCGATATGATGAAAAAGATGATGAAAACCTCTAGAATATCATAAATTTTATTTCAAAAACATTTTACTGTACATAATTTACAACAGAGAAGGAGATAGATGAATAGAATTCCGCCAAAATAAAAAATTTAGAATGCATATATAAGTTCAGAAATATACAGAAAAACCTCAAAAACAATCAGTATTGAATTTTAATAGTCATGTTCTAATAAAATTTATGAAAATTATTAAATAACAGCAACATTATAAACCACAAAGGTAATTTATATAAATTAAAAAAAAATTAATATGACGTTGGTACTTAAAAATTTCTTTGCATAAGCTGATCAAGTTCGTATAATTTAATTATTTCCGTAGTAAGATCTGGCACGAGGGTCCTCAACAGGCACTAGGACATATCGAGCACCAGCTTGCCTACCCGATGCGACCTCAGGCCTAGGGATGACGTTGGATGTAATAGGCCTGGCTTCAGGTTTTGGGATAGCGGCATTAAACAGAGGCTTTGCTCCATCAGCAGATGATTCGATGGTGACGTCAGCGGGAGCTGCGTTATCAGTTCCAGGTTCGTTGGATCTTATGTTAGCTCTGTATCCGTCAGCATCAGCAATGTATTCGACAACTCTGTTGCGACCATCGATGTCTGTCAAAGTGTAGGATCCACGTACGACACCACTTCCGTCGGAGGTTTCGCTATGGCTACTAGAGCCTTCTTCACCTTCGGCAACGTAACTGAAGGAGTAAGGTTTCGGGCTTTCATCCTGGTGAAAAGGAATTTTCAGGTGTTAACTAAGGCACTTAAATAATTTAATTTATAAAATAGGCATGTTAGTTGCAATATTTAATAGAAATAGTAGTTCTGGGAATTATAAAATAACCATCACGCTTAATTCATCAGTTGATCAAATACGGATTTCTTAAATTGAATAAAAGAATCTACATTAGATTTATGAAGATTTTCTTGTTAAGGCTCCTATCCTGTCAGGCGAAGACGCTCGCGAGGTAATGCTAAACTTATGGAGAGGGTTTTTGCCAATATCTCGTTTGCATTTCGACATTTAATTTTTTTTTTTTTTTTTTTTTTTTTTTTTTTTTTGACAGTTGAAATCGATTCATATACTGACCCTTTTTTACTTTTTAGATTTTGCAGGAAGGTATTTTTTATAAAGTTACTTTCACTTTCGAAACCTGTTCCGAAAATGAAAGTGTCATCATAAAAAAAAATTCAACCAGAATCGAAAATGTAAAAAAAGGGCGACTGAAGGGATCGACCTTAGCAGTCCAATGCAATATATATATATATATATATATATATATATATAGTAAAATGTCGAAATGCAAACGAGATATTGGCAAAAAATCTCCCCATAGGTTTAGCATTAACAGGCGACTGTTTTCGCCTAACGGGACAGGAGCCTTAAGAATCATTCTTGTTTTGTTAGCATGCTAAATTAAGTGTCACTTTTAGCGAATACTATCATGTTCTATTTACTGTAACAAAATTCATTTTGTCGAATTAAAAAATAGCCGTTGCTTGTTACGAATATTGTAGGGTTTTTTTTTTTTTGTTTGTTTGTTTGTTTTTTCTTTTAACTGAAATTTGTTTAATTTGCTTAATTTATGAGTTCATCAAATACGGATTTCTTAAATTGAATAAAGGCATCTGCATTAGATTTATTTCAATTATATTGTTAAGAATCATTCTTGTCTTATTGGCATGTCAAATTATGTGTCACTTTTAGCTAATAATATCATGTTCTATTTATTGCAACAAAATTCGTTTCATCAGCATTGTAAAACTTATTTGTTTCATTTTAAATATAGATTTTACATAAAATTATCTTTATTAGTTTTTGTTAAATGTAAATTAAATACAGTATAAAAGTTCAATGCACGTTAGTAGATTTATGAGTTATAGTAATTAAAATGTGTAAAAAAAAGTATTTTGAAATTTTTAATATTGCAAATAAATGAAATCAGAAATTATAATTTAATAGTGTAGTATATATTTAATATGTTGTAACAAAAGTAGCACTGACAGTTTCAACTGTTTTTGCATCATATGATAATTTTGAAGCACATAATCCATCATATTCATAAGGACAACAAAAATTCCTGGAAAATATAAATTGTAAACTAGGAATTTTGTTTGATACAGCAAAATAGTTATTATTAATGCTGCACAATAACAATTATTTATACTAGTAAGTCTACAAGTATAAACTCTACATTAACTATGTGTAATCACTACAGATTTCAACAGCACTGCCTGTAGCTGGAAATTATATTGCAGCAAATCTTGTATCTTCAGAACAATTTTTAACATTACATGTTACTTATAACAAATTTATTTGCAGATACTGTAACTTTTTAAAAATGAATACCGATGGAGCATTAATAGCCATAAACTCCATATGTTTCGATACTCCACTCTGTTTAACTCTTTTAAATAAAGCATATTTAAGATTTTCCTTTTTTTATGAAAAGGCATAAATAAATACTATTTATAATGAGAATTTACAAGTTGAGCAACAGTATTGTAAAAAAATATATATACGGATTTAAAAAACATGTTGGTGTTAAAATTTGTATTTAGGTTAATTGAAGGTTCTAGATTAGTATTATTGTTGTTGTTGTGTCAAACTTGAAGATTTCTATTGCAAAACTAAAATTTGCGTTCATTTCGATATAGAGATAGTTCCCTAAGAAAAATGTAAACATATCGAATATAATTAGACGCTATTCTAAACAAGTGGTTTTGTATCTTGTAAATTATTATACTATTTTTTGGCGCAGCATGTCCGATTTCAGACGTTGTGCCATTAAACACTGAAGCAGCCAGCCAACTAATAAAATGGTGCCGGCTTCATTTTCTTAATATTATTTGTAGTGAAATTAGAAGTATGTTTATTGTTTACATTTATTTTTTCAGGACATCAAAGAACTTGGAACCTACAACATATACCTTAGCAGCTTTAAACCCCACTTCACAGACAAATGTTGGAAATATTTAAGATACAGTATTAATGTCAAAATAAAAAAATCACAAGTTTACTAAATGGTGTATACAAAATGTTGTAAAGTTAAAAACTAAACAAACATCAAAATAAAATTACAACAATCGACGTTTCGGTCATCATCTACGGCCATCTTCAGGAAAGAGTTGTTACATTGCTTTTAAAGGTTTAAAGAACAAATTCAAGGCGTCTTGAGTTTGAAAAGTTCGTTATGTTCCCAATAGATAATCGCTTTAATTTGTTGGTTGAAGCGGTTATCGACTGAAAAGCTAACAAATTTTTCCAATATAAGATGGCTTGACTTTGTTCTTTAAAACTTTAAAGGCAATGCAACAACTCTTTCCTGAAGATGATCAAAGAGGATGACGAAACATCGGTTGTCATAATTTTATTTTAATATTTGTTTAGTTTTTAACTTTACAACATTTTCTATACACCATTTAGTAAACTTGTGATTTTTTGTTTTCAAGGTTAATATTGAACTTTTTTATGGCGTAACTTTCCAG
The DNA here is from genome assembly GCA_963932465.1 of Maratus speciosus. Classification (NCBI taxonomy): domain Eukaryota; kingdom Metazoa; phylum Arthropoda; class Arachnida; order Araneae; family Salticidae; genus Maratus; species Maratus speciosus. Next base: position 126,834,278 of record OZ010786.1, read on the forward strand.
CTTTTTAATTATATTTAAGATATTTTACAATTAATTTGTTCTTAGGCACGCGGGGGCACATTAGGGATATAACATACAGAAGTGCAATTTCTTCGATTTCTTCGTTTGATTTGTTTAAAAACTGTAATAGAATAAAATGGCTTTGAATGATATAGAATAAAACATTACAGATATTTTTTGAGAAATATATATATATTTTTAATTTTCAAAACGTTAAAAGAATATTTCAGGAATATCATAAGAAAATATTGCTTTAAGAAATTTATTAGATTATGAGTGATTATAATGCATTTTCCGTACAAAAAAAAAAAAAAAACAGTTGACTGGCCTTAAATAAAGCATTTATTGACTTTTTTTTATTTTTTTACCCTTTTAAGATTAATATTTTAGATAACCCTTTCATGTTATAATACAGTTACTTTTGAAATATAATTGTGCTTATTATGTATTTTCATTATGTATTATGTATGTATTATGTATTTGCAACATAGGTTTCAATATATATGGTGTTCCAAAAAAGGTTGAAGTGCGCTTTAATTTTTTACCTATTGGAGATAAGCAGGCAATGTAAATTTTTAAAGTGTTCAAAATAAGATAGAAAAATAAGATTGTGCTATTTTTCAAAGTTATATGTTTTAAATTATTATATAACCCACCTCCCTTTCCTCAAGATAAAATAGGTCAATTATCTTTATTTTCCCTTTTGTTTCAACAAGATCGTTAGCAAAAAAAAAAAAAAACCGCAAACCGGTAGCTTTAGAAAAAATTGCAATGAAAGAAAAAAGTTGACATTGACTACTTTTCCTTCTAATTTAAAATGTTATTTTATTTTTCAAAATAGGGACCCTGTACAAACTGACGATAGAGTTCTTCAGGTCAAAAATATGTTGACAGGTATGAAAAAATTGCCTCACAAATATATCAAAACAAATCATTACATATGCATTACATATATCATTACATATCATGTAAAGAAAAAAATGTTGTTTTATGTTTCAAAAACATAATAAGTATGTGTGTAGGGGTGGGGTGGGGGGGACAATTTATAAAGCATTTTCAAAATGTTTTCCTCCACTTTGATACGTAAGTGTTCTGAGTTCTTCTATTAATGCTTCTGCAAACATTTCTGAATGATTCGCCTCTAATATAACTCCAGTTATCAATTATCTTTATTCTAGGAATAACTTCATATATATTATCACCTGTGTAACCCTTTTTTCTTTTTTTTTTTTCAGTATCTCATAGATTTACATTTGCAATTTAATGTATAATCCGCATTAAGTATGGTCAGTTTTTAATTAACCACAACTGATTCAATTTTAAAGATACAAATGTGCAATATTTTGTAATGATATCGTTGCAGCAAAAAGAAAAAAAAATAATAATTGACCAATTTTGTCTAGAATGAGCGTTAAAAAAAATTAAAAAAGCATTGCTTATTTATAATTAGTAGTAAGGCTGTTTCATTAACATAATAATTTTTCCTACCTTCTTTTGAATATTTTTGCAATTTTCATATCCTACAACAGGTAAAGAATTAAAGAGATTTTCGTCCCTGAATGTAACTTTTTTGTTAAATAACTGCTTCAAATGCTAACAAAATATATATTGTCTATCACATTATTTCAACTTTCACTCAATCATGAAAAAAAAAAAGATTAAGTGGTATGAGATAATTTCAAAAATTAAAATTATAATTTAATTAAAAAAATAAAATTCCTTAAAGCACAATTCGTGACTTTTTATTTTTTTAAATGAGTAATACTTACGATAGGTTGAGCAAGAGCAACAGCTAAGACAGCCGCAAGTACAAAAAAAACCTGCAACAGAATCAAAAGCGTTAAAAAATATATTAATTAAATGCAGAATGCAGTGCATATGTGTAAAAAAAAATACATTAAAACTCTAGAAACATTCGAAGATGGGACTAGTTTCAAGTATTTCTAGAACTTTAAGGAATCGCTGTTTTAATATTATATTGTTATTAACGCAATGAGACAATTTATATTCTGAATATTAAAACATTTGAAATTAATCTACAGGAAAGCAATAGTATTGAAGGATGAGAAATACAGCTTTATATTCCAAAATAAGATAAATACCTATAATTTTACCTCTAACGTTTGTAGTCATGTGTGTAACTTTATAAAATTTTCCCGCCAAAAGCGAAATTTAAATCTAAAGAATTTTGTTGATACAATTTATGAATTGTGGTGAATTTTAAAGACTTTTCTGCGAGTTAAAATGTTAACATGTATACATTTTTAGGTAATACGGTTATACTTCTGAGAGTAGTTCTCTACTTGAAAGAGATTTCAGTCATTTTAAAATTTACGAAATAAAGAAATTTAAAAAAAAAAAAAAAAAAAAGGCTGTACTTGTAGCTTGCCATTTGGCAACAGCCACAGCGACGATTCTCAGTGGTTAAGTTACGGTCACATGTCCCAACCAACTCAGCAAATCGAAATCCAGACAGTATCCCTCTTTTAACACAAACCGTTTGAGCGATGCATGAATGACAATTGCTATTGGTCCGGTTTATGGTGACGTGAGGAATTTAGCGAATCAGCTTTTTGATCCAAGATTGTATTTAGACACAAGTGAAAACGTTTTGTTTACAGTTCATTAGCCTGGTACGTAGCATCTTTTATAGTGTCTTATTATAGTTTTAAATGAATTTAAGCCGTGATTTTCAATACTATAGGCAAAATGAAAGGAGAAGGACCCCATCTGACACTAACATGCCATTTAAATTTAAACGGCGTCAATTTCCATTTCGCTTAGCTTTCTCAATGATGATCAACAAGCCACAGGGCCAGACTTTTGATAAATGCATTTTTATTTACATTTTCAACAAAATTTTTAATTACTTTTTTATGAATTATTTTTCATTTCAAAAATTTACAAATTTCATAATGTTAAAATGTTTTATTGTAACTTATTGTATTGGGACTTAAAATGTTTTATACCCATTGGCAGCACTACCTAAATGCGTTTACATTTTCGACAAAGTTTTGCATGACTTTTTATACATTAAAAATATTTGTAAATTTCATATGTTGCTTGCTCGGATCGCATAGCGGCCCAACTAAAAATATTTTTTATTGTGTTTTCACTAAGGTTTTAAATTAATTCTGTTTCCAAGGTTTTTTAATACATTTTTATTTACATTTTCAACAAAGTTTTCCATTACTTTTTTATACATTAAAAACATTTGTAAATTTAATACATTATAATGATTTATGATAGCACTCATTCTGGCTAAAGCTGACACAAATAGTGGCGAGCGAGATAAGCGATCCAAATGTAAATTGTGTAGCAATTCACGGGGGTTGGCGAGCGTTAGTGAGCAGGGGGCTGAGCCCCCTTGTGTTCTATATTAGAATATCCAAAAATGTCTTTACAAAATCTTAAACAAGGTAAATTCCTTATTATAGAAATATTTTGACTGCGTAGTACTCACTTCATAAGATTTATGGTATTTCACAATACCACGATACTCACATTGGTATGATTTTTTATTACCTGTTTTGCAAGCAGGAATGTAAACAGGTGAAGCAATATTCTCATGCACGGCTATTAAATTTCAATCCGTGTCTGTTCACAAGATACAAAAACAAATATATTACGTTTTAAAAGTCTACCTTCTACATTTTCTTCTAAGTACTTCGCATTATCTTTAAGCAATCTCAAATAAATGGCGGGAAATTTGTGGGCGAAATCATATATATATATATTTTTAACTTCATACGTTCTTATTCTGATGTACTGGATTAAAAAGTCTGTACAACTAGTGATAATATTGTGTTTATGAATTACTTATTCGCGAATTTAATGAGAATAATGTTAAAATATCCGTTTTTAAGGCAGATAGTTGATATTTACAGTTAACTACAGCGGTTAATTCATTTTTATTTATGAAAAGTATTGCATTAATTGAATATATCGTTCATATTGTAACTCTTTGTTGCCAGTGAAATCCAGTTTCATGTGAAATTCATTTCAACTTGCTATTGTTTTCTGTAATTTGCCTATTTGAATTGATGACTTCGTTAATTCGATCAAGTTATCCGTACCACATTTTACTATCATACGTGTAATCAGGTTACAGAGGGGCCAGTGGCACCTAGTTCGTACATTCACTTACCATAGGAGCTGGAAAGAGAGGAGATGGCGCATTTGAGCTTGAATTTTGAAATTTAATTAACCAAATTTTCCTCCAAATTCTCATTGTTTAAAAATATGTACAAAATTTATTTTTCTCAAGTGACTTTAGAATAATTTAACAAAAAGACAAACTATCATTTTTTTTTTTTTTTTTGTCTCTGACCTCATCCTGAACCTCCCCCAATGGAAAACAAATAGTAATTCTTTTTTCAATGTTCATGTTTCGAATTTTTCTTAAACGGTTCAGAGGAGCACCCCTCCCCCCCCCCCCCCCCCCCATTTCAACAAAGATAAAAACAAAAAGTGAACTGTTTCAATTCTCCATTTTGTAAAAGATAAGATTTTGTAAAATAAAGATATTTTTTGAATATTAAATACAATCTTGCTCCTGCCTATGTTTCTTTTTGCCGAAACCCATGTCTCTTAGTATTTCAAGTTGTATTTTACTATTTTTAAAGGTTTCGGAAGGAGGGGTTCACCCTTCCCTTTGTGAGTGCTCCCATGCTTACTGTCGTTATCTTCGTTGGCTGTTCGGCTAATTACCGAAGAAAATGCATAATTTTGAAATCCCCTCCCCCCCTCACCCTCCAAAAAAAAAAAAAAAAAATCTTCCACACAGCATACATACTAGAATTTTAACTGAATTACATCTTTCTGCTTTCAGGACCGTTACTTAATAAATTTCCAATTTGGATGAAACATGCAACTGGCACTGTATCTTTCATAGGTTAAAACAGCTGCGGTCACGTGCACAAATTCGATACACCTTTCAAACAGACAACATGTTGATACAAAGTTTCATTGAAATATGCTCTACAAAAAGAAAGTTCTCCCAGTTTTAAATAACTTCTTGAGTCATTCAAATTAAAAATTACTATTAAACAGATCACCTAAGTTAATTTTAAAATCAGATCATCTTTCAAATATCAACTATGCAAATATTTAAAGGCTGCTTTTGTTTTCTATTTCAAACTTAAATACATAATAATTAAAAAAAAAGTCAAACCTAATTAAAATTTTACGACATTTTATGCAAGTTCAGCCCCTTATTGTCTGCGTTTGTTTTTCAGTATTTTTTTTTTTTTAAGTTAGTAATTTCAGATTAAAAGTTATACAAATTATTACAAGCATCGGTATTTTTCCTGTATAGGGGCCTTGACGTTATTTTAAAAAAAAATGGTTCAGAAAGTGTGATTTGTTACCGAACGATATAAACAACTATGAAAACATATCTTATGAACTGTTATTGCCTGTTTATAAATGTATTTATATATGTATAAACATTTTACTTATATACAGGGTGATTCAAAAAAAGTTTACGAAATGACATGGAAAATCAGGCATTCTGCAAGGATAAAAAAATCACATAGGAACGTAGAGTCGCAAATCATTTATTTAGTCGCAAATACAGGGTGTTTCATCCTAACTGAACCCGGATTGACAGTAATAATTTCGAGAATAATAAAAACATTGTAATGAAAATGCAACTATATGTACCTTGTTTTGTGTGATATGTGATAACATCACGAAAAGATATGGAAAAACAGTTTGCTCAAGCAATCGTTGATGTCTGTTAAATGTTTTATTATAATATACTTCAGTTTTCGGAAAGTTATGATCGTAAACCCAAATTGAGTTAGGATGAAATTTATTGAAAACGTATTTTTGACTAAATAAGTGGTTTGCGACCCTATTTTCCTATGTGATTTTTCATGCTTGTTGTATGCCTGATTTGCCATGTCATTTTGTAAACGTTTTTTTGAATCACCCTGTGTATGTATATATATTAGTATAGTTTTTACATAGAATTTATTTAGGTTTGCTTTTAAAATTAGATAAATGGCTTCTTTATGTTAAATAAATTATACAAATATTGAAGAAATTGCTTGTGTATATGAAACACTGAATAGGTTGCCAGGAAAATATGCATGAAAATTTTCCTTCTCTCGTCAAGTTCTTTATCTCACCTAGAACCCCTATATTGGAAAAGTACACATGCATCTTTCTCTTGACTTTAACTTGACTGTGAATATTCGAATACAGTAGAGAGCCAATTATCGGAACTCTAATTAACCGAACTTCCAATTGTCCGAACAACCTATTTCTCCCCAAAAAAATTTTTAACCAAACTTGCATTTATTCGAACAGTCAAAGAATTTTTGTAATGATGATGAGATTGTGAATGAGATTTAAGATGAAAAGAAATTGTAGAAATAAAAACGAATCCTCTGAAAATTACCCAGGTCCATTACATAACGAACCCTTTGAATGTTTGGAAACAGCTATGAAATGGCTCGAACGGCAGAAGAACTCTGTTCCTATTCAACTAACGTATTTAAGAAGAATTCGAGATATGGCAGCATTGGAAAGAACGTCTTCTTTGAAGCAAGCAACAATCGAAAGCTTTTTTTCTTAAATTATAACCTTTGGAGTTCAGAAAATGATAAAAAGAGAAAAAGAAAATTTTAAATGATAAAAAAATAATAAAAAAAAGCACTAACTGGTGCTGCCAGTCCTAAGCCTAGGTAAAGTATGAAGGTTTTAGTATTGTCAGGCATCCCTTAAACTGTCTGTCCATTTATCCGAACTAGGGTCGGTCCCGACTTGTTCGGATAATCGGTACTCTACTGTAATTAAAAATGTGATACTTATATTACCAATTAACTAAAATTCGCCAATCAAAATGCATTTAAAGAAATTGATGAAGGAAATTATTTTTTAACTGAACTAAAAGTGCAGGCTGGAACAAAAGTCTTTAACATATTTTTTTTAATTCAATTAAAAAAAAATCAAGTAATTGGTGTTGGAGAGTGTGGTTTGTATGACAATGCTTCAGATGATCAAAAGTTTTGTTTAAGCAGATTAAGAAGTTTAATTCGAAAAATAACTCTAATAGCATTATATCTTCAAATCTGAAAAAAAAAAGGAATCCTCAAAACCACAAGATAAGCGGTTGTAGACCATTTATTTTGTACTATCTACAGCCATTTTTTAATATGCACGCACTTCATAACTTGAACCACATATACAAATGGCACAGAATTTCATTCCGAACGTTTAATCTATTATATTATAAAGGACAAACGTGTCGTGCCTAACGTTGACGTCATTTTGAAGGTGGCAACACCAAACGATTAAATTTGACTTTTACTGCAATTTCTTTAAACTTCTAAACATCGCGTATTTAAAATTTTTACACCGCCGAATAGGGAAAAAAAAACGTACTTTCAAATGAAATTTGTTTGAAAACTGTATCGCAATTTGTTGATAAAATGTATTGCTATTTACTCAATTTCGATTGTTTTTAAAATAATTTTCAAACATGATTTTCTAAAAATCTAATTAAAGATCTTATAAATGCCCCTTTTTAAAATAATGTTCAAAATCCATTTAAGAATAGAAGTAAGGAGCCCTACCCCCTTCAGTTTCTCGAACATTTTAGAAGATATAAGATAATAGTTATGCAACATAGTACTGTTTTTTTTTTTTTAAATAATTTTCAGACATGATTTTCTAAAAATCTAATTAAAAATCTTATAAATGCCCCTTTTTTAAATAATGTTCAAAATCCATTTAAGAATAGAAGTAAGGAGCCCCACCCCCCTTGAGTTTTTTGAACATTTTAGAAGATATAAGATAATAGTTATGCAACATAGTACTGTAGGAATGAAAAAAAAAAAAAATGACGACTTATTTCACTCTGCCTGAAAAGTAAACTTACCTTCATGATGTTGAATGGAGCTTAATTGTCCTTTTCACTCAAAATATTCAATCTGAATTCAGCAAAAACTTTAGAACACATTTTCTTTATATATACATACTACCCAATTTTAGATTTTCACAAAAAAAAAAAAAAAAAAAAAAAAAAAAAAAAAAAGCTAAAACTGTCTCCAGATTCAAGGTCAAAGGATCACATTTCTAAAAATTTCTCCTCTACTGGTGACCTTAATTTTATCACCCTGTCCAAATAAGATTTGTATAAGCACGGGCAATTTTTTTAAATGCCTCATTATCGCTCTATGAACATCTACTTTTTTCTACGTTCAGTTTCAATCCTAAAAGTATTTATGGCTAGAAATTTAGTCAGCAAGGTTATTGTATGAATGCTTCGATGCTATCAAACTAATTTATGAAATTCGAAATGTTATATGTCATTTTGAGAGAATTGTTCTACTTGAGAGAGTTATGTGCCATTTTGTTACACGTTTTTTCTTTTAATTATTATAATTACGTAACAATAATTACCTGCTGAAATGATATAACTTTAATAATTGTTCAGAAGAATTGTAGATTAATATTAAAGTAAGACATTTTATTTTAAAAGAAATAGATTCATTATTTTTAAGCATACAACTTTAACATTTTATCTGTTTTACGTAGTTTTTCAAGAAAAAGAAGAAAGAAAAATCTCTAGTAATAAAATAATATTAATCCAATACTAGATTATCGTTGTTCTTATTGGCTTTGCTTTTAAAATATTTATGGTTTAATGTGACTATATTTCGGATATACTGGAAGTATATGGTAGATATTTTATATTTAAATTACCCACACGCCTCCATTTTTCTGGAAATTTTTGGAATATTGTATTAAATGTTGTTATTGTAGATACTGAAACGCAATTTGTCGGCATACATTTCTAAAATGTAGATATCCTAGTATTAGTGTTGGGGAGCAGAGGGGGCATATGCCCCGGGCGCCAGAACGAAGGGGCGCCAAATGAAGGATTATACATTTGGAATGGATCATTTTCTTCTGATGGACTGATGGCTTCCATTATTATGAAACAGTATTATAAATGAAGTGTTAGGTGAAGATGAAAGAGCAGTCGTAAAAAGTTCGAACTCAGAGCTCTAACTTTTTACGGCTGCTCTTTCATCTTCACCTAACACTCCATTTATAATGACTGTTTCATAAGAATGGAAGCCATCAGTCCATCAGAAGAAAATAACTCGGTTAAAGCGGAAATTCGGTTAAGCGGGTCTCGGATAAGCCGGAATCTATTGTATATTTCATTTTAAAAATTATTTTTAGAATATTTTTGTTGGTGTTCAGAGGGGGATCACGACCCCCCCCCCCCCTCCTTGGATCCACCATTGTAGATTACGTAGTTCAGAATTACATATTTTATGATTACATATTTTAAATTTTAAAATAAGTCGGCTATTAGAAAATTAGCAAAATTCTCTTTGTAAATATACTTTACGGAAGAAGGGGGGGGGGGCAAAATCCATGTTTGCCCCGGGTGCAAAAAAGGCTAGTTTCGGCTCTGAGTGTAATCAGTATCAATAATTTAGACTTGTATTTATTAAGTAACAGCAGGTCTGCCACTGGTCTATTTTTTAATTCTATCTCGCACCTTTTTCTCAAAACAGAAATCTTTCATATACACTCTGACAACATTTGCAAGAGAAATATACTACAATTTTTTTTTTTTTTAAATAGTGGTACTAATAGATTATTAAAAATAGTCGTCATTGACAGCCCTGTAAAGTATAACAAGTGGATTCCTGCAAGGTTTTCGCAGTGCAAGTTTCTAGGTTATTTGCTGATATGTTTTTTCATTCATTTTTAATTAACTGCAATTTTTATCATACGACGTGTTTTAATAGAATGTGACTGAAATATGCCAAAAGCATGTTGAAAAATGTTTCGTATCGAACCTAATTCTTCGCTATGTGCATAGAAAAGAAGGCTGTTGACATCGGAAATAATATTTATGATGATTTGATGAAATAACTGAAATCTATTAAATAATACACATAGTTACATGGCATAAGACTATGGAAATCACGATTTGAAAATGAAACTTACCTTCATAATGTTGAGTGAAATTTAATTGTTGTTCTCTCCCAGGATATTCGATCTGAAATCAGCACCATCTATGAAACACATTTCCTTTATATATACTCAATTTCAGATTTGCACACAAGAAAAAAGTATTTGGAAAATGGAAAAAAAATCGTCTGCTGATTCAAGGTCAAGGATCGTTTTTTAAAAAAATTCTCCTTTTGGTGACCTTAATTTTATCACCCATACGTTTCTGCCAAAGCACGCTTGAGTTGGAGCACAAACATTTTTTTTATATGTCTCATCTCATTATCGCACCATGATAATACCCCCCCCCCCCCCCCACCTCTTCTCTGCACGCTAAGTTTGAAGCAAAAAAATATTTATGGATAGAAATTTCACCGGCAAGGTTACCATGGGAATACTCAGATGCTATTAAATTAATTTATGTGATTTAAACTGTTATATATCCTATTGGGAGAAATTTTGTTTTAATCATTACACTCACGTAATAACAATTACCTATCGCAATGAGATACTCTAAGAAATATATAGAAGAATGGTAGATTAATATACAGAAAGTGATGTAAATAATTTAAGGCATGTTATTTAAAAAGTAATAGCAGCGTTAATTTAAAGAATGTTATTAAAAATGTAAGGATAGTATGAAGAAAATAGTGTTATAAATTAAAGCATGTTATTAAAAATAATAATAATAGCGACATTAAATTAAAACATATTATTAAGAATGATTGATTGATTAATATAAAGAAAATAGCGTTATTAATTTAAAATATGCTATTTTAAAAGCAATAACATCAATGATATAAAGCGTATTATTAGGAATAGTGGATTAATATAGATAAAGTAATATAGTAAAGTTAGTAATTAATTTAAGACATGTTATAAAAAAGTAATAGTGTCATTAACTTAATGCTTGTTATTTCAGTACCGTTGCTTTTAAAAATAATTTCCGGTAACAGTGTAACATTAGTCCAATGCTGCATCACTATTATTTTTATTGACTTTTCGTTGAAAGTATTTACGTTTTAATACGATGTATACTGCCAGCTTGTGATCGGTATTTCATTCTGAAATTTCATAGTACTGGTATTTCATACTCAAATTTGGTTGTACTGGTATTTCATAGGAGCAGTTTGAAAGGTCGTTAAAATTTTTACGAACACTTAATAAACATTAGAAAGTTATACCCAACTTACCTTTCACCTTACTAATTATGTTGTATAGATACAAACATACTTTCATCACTAAATAATATATTTTTCCAATCTTCTTCGCTCCATAAACGTCTTGATTTACACCAATTGAATCTTATACGTTTTTGTTTTGCAGTCATGAGAGATTTTGTTTTCGGTATACGAGATTCAAACTTAAATTTATGGACACGTCTTAATGTTCTCGATGTAGAAACTTCAATTCCCTCTTCTTTCCATTTTCGGTGCAAGAATTGCACACTTTTAAAACGGTTTTTCTTAACTGTACGCTTCAGTTTCCTGTCAGCTCTAGCAGATGCGTTTGGTTTTCGGCAGCCATTTCGGCGATTATTCTGAATTTTTCCATTTTTTGAATATTGTTTTAGTATTTTACTAACGCTTGATTGCGAACAATGTAAATAATTCCCTATATAACATTGATTGATTTTTACCGTGCCGATACAAATCAATCATACGAAGTTTAATAGATTCAGGAATATCACCCACACGACACATTTTAAGACGAAAAAGCAAACAAACTGTAAAAAGATCACCGATTTTAAATAAAATCGTCTGAATTTAATCAATGATGCCACCAGTTATGAATTGGTGATAATTAAAGGACAATTAATTCGAAATATTCTAATATTTTGAACCACTTGAATAAATATTCTAATATTTTGACTTTTCAAAATAATTTTTTTTTCAATTAATCTTTTCAGAAATGATATTAATTTTAAGATAATAAAAAAATTTAATCAACAATAAGTTCTTAATAAAAATATAGTTTGCATATTTACATTAAAAGATGTTAAATTACCAAACGATATTTCCAGTTTGTGAAAAAAAAAAGTAATTATTCTAATATTTTGAATATGAGCTGTATTTAGTGAAATCGTTTATGTCAGTTCGTCATCCAAGCATACGTTTAATATTCGAAAAATTAATTCAAAATACCCTTTAATGTAATTTTTAAAATAAACCCTTGCTTTAAAAATTTTCCACTTCTTTTCGTATTATTTGTTGGGTTTTTTTTTTCTTATAATATCTTCAATTCATAATTTTATTAGCCCCGGTACGGTATGCTATTTCTTTCTCCCAGCTTATTTTGTGCCCAAAAAATAACGTAAGCTTACAGACGCTAGCAATAAACAAAGTAGATGTATCATTGTACAATTAAATGCTCTATAGCATTTTTTTAAATTTCTAAACATCGCACATTTTCAGTTTTTATACCATCGTATTGAGAAAAAAAAAGTACTTTTTAATGCAATTTGTTTGAAAACTGCATCTCTATTTGTTTTTGAAAGATTAAATTTTTGTAGTTTTTAGCGACATTTGTTTCATTTTGGCAATTCAAGTACGCCATTTCTGTAGAAAGTAAAGAGAAAATTGCTCAAAAATAGCAATTATATCCTTTTGTTGCCATTTTCTCATAAAATGGAAAAAAAATTAATAAAAAAAAAAATTAAATTGAAAAAAAATTAATTAAAATACGTGCTACTTTGAGAAAAATATAAATGAAGGATTTATGATAAAACAGGGAGCTATTATAAACTATATTTAATTTTAAGTTTCTATATTAATGCAAATGACGTCATTTTACATAAAATAAAAGCGTGTGCTTTAAGTCTTAAAACTGAAATATGTTTTGCAGTAGAGTCCCGATTTACCGAGTCACGCTTAACCGAGTTATTTTCTTCTGATGGACGGGTGGCTTCTATTATTATGAAACAGCCGTTATAAATGAAGCGTTAGGTGAAGATGAAAGAGCTGCCGTAAAAAGTTAGAACTCTGATTTTCTGGTCAGAATGGGAAAAAAATGGCCATAATTTTTTTAACGCTTCATTTATAATGGCTGTTTCATAATAATAGAAGCCACCAGTCCACCAGAAGAAAATGAAGTAATGGAAATGCCGGGGCGACACTAAATTCTGAAAAAGCAGAATTCCTGTTCTCTAATTATTTTTCTTTGTGGGATGAAAGATTTTTCTAATTTAGGTTAAAAGTTACGTTAAACGAAAAACTTCTTTATATATATATATATATATAAACTTCCAACTCAGTCAGAACAGTAGGTTGATTTTCTTTTCTTTTCTTAACCCTTAAATGCCTGATTTTTCAAAAATCATTGTAATAATGTTTTTCGGCTTTCATTTCTTAAATAAATCATGGGAAAAATACTTAAAAAAATCATATTTTGTTTAAAGTATAGTTTACGGCTAAAAAACAGTTTGTTACTAATCGGGAATACTGGTGCTTAATTGAAAAAATAATTTCCCTTGATAAAATTCTATAATATTAAACACACAAGAATTTTAGGAACTATAATAAGAAATAAATTTTACTTGCTCACTGCAGGCCAAAATAGGGTATTTCCCAAGCTCCCAAACGAAACAAAAAGAACAAGTAGCAGCAATTGAAAAAATAAATCTGTCTTTATTCTTAAACAGCACAAGTGTTGTCATCTACATGTTGAAAATCGATTTAATAATATTTTCAGAATGTATTTTATTAGCAACATTAGGCATTATAGCTTCGATATTATTCTAATAGTATTTTAGAGCCTAAATTGGGTATGTTGCTGAAAAGCAACACCAGGCATTTAAGGGTTTAAAAAAAAAAGGTTCATGCATCATATTTAATATAAATTAAACAAATTGGTCTCTCTCTTTCTAAGTTCACTAGTTGGGAGAAAGCGATAATTTTCAAGATAATTTTTAATTTGGCTTACCAGATCTAATTGAATGGATATGAGATAATTATATCAAAAACTTTTAAAAAAAAAACTTTTGAAATCATAGTTTAAAAATCTGTCTTAATAATACATTTACAGCGCTCGAAGAAGGTTCCAACCCAAACCATTCAATGAATGCAATCGAAAACTTTTGTGTGTCGCTATAAACAAACTGTATCAGCTTTATAATCAGGGCTCGAAATGTACTGAAGCTAACCGGAACATCGTTCCGGTTATTTGAACGATCCGTTATTTGAACGATGTTCCGGTTCGTGAAATTGTGACAAATATTGTTCCGGTTCGTGAAACTATGGAAAATATTGTTCCGGATCGTGGAATTATTAAAAAAAATTATTACAGTTTCATACATATAGCTTACTATGCTCTCTCTCTGTAACTTTTTTTTTTTTCCTAATTATTTAGAATCTTGAATGCATTTTTTAAAATCGGTTTTTCTACGGTTAAATATAAATTTGCTATAGTAAAGTCCCGATTATCAGAGTTAATAGGGACCAAGCTCATCTCAGATAATCAAAAAACTCGCATAAACCGGATTTACACAAATCGTCACCAACTAAGGAGATGAAATATAAATTTTCACTTCATTCATTCATATTTATCGTACTTGTAACATTTCTTTGATATACATTTCCGTTATTTTTAAGAAATACGGGGAATGAAATTGTTTATTTGAAAAAGCCCTTGATAGTTTTTTGTTTGTTGAATGTCTATTTTGCTGCATTTTTTTTTTCTGCAGTATTGCGCTACTGCATAGCTACCAATTTCTAAGATTTTTTTCTTACGTCTAACTTTTCTTACCTTTTTCTTACCAGTAAATTTTGCCTAATTCAATCGCCAAAATCTAACAATTGTCAACGATTAAATAGGGCAAAAATTTGTATTCAATTTTAGAGGTAACAAAACCGTACAAATTGGCAGCTATATGATTCTATTAGTGTCATGAAAATTGCAAGTGTAGCCTCTTCTTTCTGATCGAAGTATTAAATAGTTTTTTTCAATAGAACTTATACCTTTGGAATATATATTTTTCTTCTGATGGACTGGTGGCTTCCATTATTATGAAACAGCCATTATAAATGAAGTGTTAGGTGAAGATGAAAGAACAGCCGTAAAAGTTAGAACTCTGATTTTCTGGTCAGAATAGGGAAAAAAATAGCCTTTTTTTTTTTTTTTTTTTTTTTTTTTTTTTCCATCTTCACCTAACACTTCTTTTATAATGGCTGTTTAATAATAATGGAAGCTATCAGTTCATCAGAAGAAAATAACTCGGTTAAGCGGGACTCGGATGATCGGGACTTTACTGTACTTAAAAAAAAAAAAAAAAAAAAAAAAAAAAAAAAAATGACAATAATTTTGAAATAGCGTTCCGGTTCGTGGATTTTTCCATTTCGAACCCGGTTTATAATTGATTAATGAACTCATTCATTATAATTGCAAGAATATACTGTCTCACGGGCAAGATCAACATACTGCCCAAATTAGATTCGAATTAGTTTCGTATTCCGAACGTTATCATAATGCCAAAACCTGTTTTACATATATATATATCAACGAAGGGATTGCAATTTTTCGATTTCTAAATAAATCAATCTAAAAAAGAGAAAGAAAGAAAAGAGCACTCTTCCACATCAATATAAATCAAAAAAGCAATTTTTATCCTCCAGTCTATTCTTATTTAACTGAAAATGTCCTACTTTATGTTTTAGGGGGTTAATTAGCTTTGAATTGTCAAAAATTAGCCAAAACTTTAAAACTTACAATTTTTTGCCACTTGTACTAAATATGATAGGACTTATCCTGTCAAACAATTTTCTTTAGCATTTTAGCTAAACTTCCTAAAAAGTATTTTAGCTTTTATCAATGTCATTTAGCTTTTCCTTTGGAGGAAGGTGAAGAGGACAATTATTATTCTTAATTACTTTAAGAAAACTTAAATAAAACATTACAAATTGATGTTACTAATTATTTCCCTGAAAACATTTTAATGAAAATTAGAACATTTTAACTTTGCTAAAAAAAATTTTCTTTTTGTTTCTTTTTAACAAAAATCTTACTGACGTATTTTCGCAAAGTGAGAGAAAAACCTAATGCAGTTTATATCCTGGTAATATTTTTCAAGGAATATTTAAACGACCTAAATATTTTGATATTTTCTCTTTAAGAAATTAAATATATACAGGTTTTAGAATTTATTCTGCTAACAGACACATTTTCAGCTGGAAGGAACGTGGTACTGACCCGAAACAAGCATACAAAGGAAGTGTCATATTAGGAGGAGGTAGAATGATAGTCTTGGCTAATATTCAATTAATGGTAATACCGACCTCCTCGTCATTAGAAATTTATCACTTATGGCTCTATGGTACAGAAATGAGATTCTTGCACCTTTTGTACTTCCTTACGCTGGAGGTATCGGAGATAATTTTCTTTAGTGAACGATAATTGCAAATGACGTCGTGAACTAAACGTCGTTCTGAATGATTCCCTTTTGACGATGGAAAAATTATACGAATGGTTTGGCCACCATACTCTCCGGATATGAACACAATTACACATGTTTGAGACAGGCTAGTAAAAAGGCTCAGCGGTATAGCAATGAGACTCTCAGACCTATTGTGGTCCCTTACGCTGCAGCAATCGGGGATGAATTCTTTCTCATGGATGATAACATCTGGCCACATCGTGTTCGACTAATGAACAATTTCCTTTTCGACGAATGAGTCATTCGAATGGATTGGTCAGCATATTCCACAGGCATAAACCCCACAGAATATGTTTGGGACCTTCTAGGGAGAAGGGTAATTTGTCGCTTATCACCCCCACAAACAATTCAGCAGTTGTAAAACTTTCTTCTACAGGAGTGGGAGATATTACCCTAATGCCGCTTTGACAGTCTCATTGATATTGATTCCATGTCTCGTTGTTGTGTGACATTGCTTTCGGAGAAGGGAAACCATATCATTTATTGAAACTCATTAGTATCCGATAAATCACATATTTTGTTTTTTCGTATGATATGCACCAATTGCGCATTTTTTGTTTACCGACAAATAAGCATTTAACTATCTCATGCTTTTTTTTCTTTTCACATACCTTATAACACATATAGATCATATAACAGTCAACAAAACATTTCCTCATCCGCAGTTTATATCAAAAATCATAATATCTCCCATTTTTTTTGAGCAGTGTAGTTGAAATCGATCAAAATGCAAAAATTAAAATCGAAAAAAAAAAAACTTCTTAAAAACTTTATTGATATCGAAAAACTTTTCCGGAAAAGGTAGAAGGTGGGATGTGTTCTTAATTTCATAATTAAACTCAGATTACGTGATGGAGCTAAACCTAGTTTTACACCCAAAATCAAAGCATCATATTTTTTACGAGAAAGGCATGAAAAGGAACTAGAAGTTCTTGAAGCAGATGGAATAATATCGAAATCCATTATAATTGATTGAGTATCACCATTAGTTTTTATAGATAAAGGGGATTGATCAGTTCAATTCTACATAGATTATAAAGTTGGAGTCAACAATCCTCTTATGATCTCGAACTATTCAATGAAGAAAATCGACGATGTATTAAATTATCTTAGAGATTCAAAATATTTCTGCAAATTGGACTTATTCATGGCATATCTTTATCTACAAACTGATGAAGAAATTAATATTATCCAAACTAATATTTCGACACATTGGGGGAGGGGGGAGCGGCATACAAAACTAATAGGTTGAGCTTTGAAATTAAAACTGCCCCAGCTGAGTTTAACCAGATAATTGAGGAAATTCTGAAAAGTTTATCGAAAACTATAGCTTATTTCAATGATATAGTCATATATGGTAAATGTTTAAAGAATGTTTAAAGAATCTCTTAGCTTTCCTAGAAAGGTTACGTCAGTGTGATTTACGCTTGAGCGTCAAGAAAAGAAGATGTTTTCAAACAAGAATCGAATATTTAGGCATTGTGATAAAAAAATAAGATATCATGATCACCATCAAAATTTAAATCTATAACATGTATGTGACAACCAAAGAATGGTCAAGAGCTGGCGCAAAGGTTACTTACTTACTTACTATTCTAGATTCATACCAAATGTTTCTACCGTCACTAATCCTTTACGCAAGTCTCTCATTAAAAATCAGAAATTTTGCTGGAGTAAGAAATACGAGAATGCCTTCACTAAGCTCAAGAAATAAATATCTGGTGACAGAACATTAGCATCTTTCAATTCAGAATTACCCGTTACACTGACGACAGATGCTAGTCTGGTTGGAATTGCACTGTATTATCGCACGTCATCAATAATATTGAGAAGTCAATTGCTTTCGCTTCCTGTCCCTTAACAGAGGCTGAAAGAAATTACTCTCAACTTAATGCAGAAACCTTAGCAATCACCTTTGTAGTCTCCATCTTTTTCAATTGCCTTTATGGCCGACACTTTGTCTTAATAACTGATAACCATCCCCTGTGAAGAACATTACACCGACAAGCAAGCCTTCAAAATTGACATCTGCTCAACTTCTGCGCTATGCTTCTGATTTAACGGGATTTGATTACACGGTCAATTTTAGAAAAGGATTGAAAAATTAGAACACAGATTGGTTATCTAGAGCTCCTGACCAGAATTGCGTATATGCAGACACGTTTATAAATGATGAAGACCATAAAGTATGTGCATCAACTATTTTTGAAATATTAAGTGATACTCTAACAGCAGATGCTATCACAAAAGGAATTTAAAAATCTCAAGAATTGCCATAAATCAAACAAAGTTTTCAATCAAGTCCTACTAACAGTGATTACATTTTGGATAATGGCATCTTATTTAACAGCAACCGCATTGTTTTACCGAAAAGCCTTCACCTGGAAGTCTTAAGAGAGTTGCATTCCATACTTATTGGAGTAATAAAGACGAAGCAGTTACTCCGACGCTATTATATATGTAGAAATATCGACAGGGATACATAAACTAGGTTGAATCCTGTCAAGAGTGTTCAATATAACATAGTCCTGCCAAGGCACCCGCCCACCTTTGGAATGTACAAATAAACAATTAAGATTTAATTCATATCGATTACGGAAGAACCTTTCAAGGATTTCATTATCTACTCGTTATAGGTGTAGATTTACGTTGGGCAGAAATAAAAATATTTCAAAAAGCACCTAACTAATAAGCTGCTATAAATTATTTAAGGGGCTACTTCACTCGCGCGAAAACACTCGTTCGCTAATGTTAATGCTATGGAAGAAATTTTAAATTTGCACTTTTGCATTTAAATATTTTATAACGGTTCTTTTTTTTTTTTTTTTCTTTTTTGCATTGAGGAGCTGAGGTCGAGCGAAGGCCGTTTTGCTCTTTTTCGATTTTCTTTGCAGGTTTTTTTTAATGAGAATACTTAGACTTTCGAAACCGGTTCCGAAAGTAAAAGTATCCTAACAAAGAAAAAACCTATAAACAAAACCAAAAAGTAAAAAGCGGCCTTTGCGCAGATCGATCTCAGCTATCCAGTGCAAAAAAATCGTTTAAAAACATTGAAATGCAAACGCGATTTCTTTAAAAGTTTCTTCCATAGGATTAACATTAGGTAACGGGCGTTTTCGCTTGAGTGAAGTAGCCGCTTAACGACAATTTTCAACTCATGGATATTCACTAATTGTGGTTTCTGATAATGACTCAATTTTTATTAATGAAGTTTTTAAAAACTCCTGCAAAAGGAATGGAATAAAATTAAAATTTATCGTACCAAGACATGTAGCAACTTACAGACTTGCCGAACGTAATGTCCAAACTTTGAAGGATCGACTAAAATCAATGATTTCAGAAAATCCTACCATCCACTTAAAAATTCAGAAGATTGGTTTTCGGTTTCGGGCAACATCTTTAACAAAGACTGAATCACCTGCAGAAACGAGGACTTGAGTTTCAAAATTCGCCTTATCCAAAATTTAAAAATCAAGTTTTCTCTACCAATCTATCGTATTGGTTAACCTGCATCGAAAAATACTATAATCTGCAAAAAAAACTAGTTTTCTCGTTGATTTCTGGCATTGTAAAACCTTGGTTTACAATGAAAGCCAATGGACGCAGTCAGAGGTTTTTCGCGATTTCCCAAAATTTGATTTTCTGGATAAGGCGAGTTTTGAAACTCACGTCCTCAAATGTACTTAAATCGTCAAATTCGCATAAAATTTTTTGCAATGTTTTCAAACTATGAAAGAACACCTAAACAAAAGATCAAACTTCCCAATCGAAAACTGCAAGTGGGATCAGAATAAGAACATTTTTTTTTTTTTCAAAAATAAATCTATTTGGAAATTTGGAGTTGTAACGCAAATGATTGGTCATCTTCATTATATTGTAAATCTAGATATGAAGGAAGCCAAGTTAAGCGTCACATAAATGACCTGCAAAAGTCAGGCATTCAGAAGGTAAAAATAATATCGAATGAATCCACTTTGGGATGAAAAATCTCCCAGAATGAAAATTGCAACCCCTATTATTATCAATATAAAAAATATAGTTTAACAATAAATTCTGGATCGCATGACAGGCTTAAGGAACATATTACAGACATAAAGTATAATAAACCCTCAACAGTACTATCAATGTTAAACCAGAAACAAGGCATCGACATAGACTTCAGAAACGCAAAAATCACAGCCCGTACTTAGCAATACTATACTATTCATTCATAATCAGATAATCACTTGAAATTTTAACTCAAAGAAGAAACACTTTCAACGTTTTGCTCTCCACAATATACCCCGGATCTGGTATAACGCACTAAATGTCGCTGGCAAATTTGGAACGTAACCATTGAACAAACCCTACTCCTCCTTTGAAATAGACTCGTCTCCAGATATTTAAACAACGTTCATTCACGAACAATTACACCTGAGAACCAAAGAAAGTGGATCCGGCAGTCTCCTTTGCGAGTACTGCAGCAGACATGGTTGCTAAACCCAATTCGACTACCCCAAAAAAGGATAACCAAATCACATCGGCCCCCCAAAACGGTGCAGTTTCGGACGCCGATTTTCTAAATCAGCTTCTCAAATTTGAGAAAACTTTCGGAAAGCAAGTTATACTTGCTACCTTCAAAAAAACTCTAACTGAACTCCGTAATGCACCTACGGAAATGGACAGAATTTTCATATTATATAGTAACCTGCCCAGTCTATCTGACTAGCTCTTACTATCTGTCCCTTTTTCTCCTTCGATCCCCCCCCCCCCTTTCTGGCACATTCAACCCATTAAATGTTTTGAAGTTTTTATCTGTTGGCTTATGGAACGCCAACGGGCTTAGAAATAAATCTAAAGATTTTATGGATTTTATTTATGACAATGACTTTGACATCATTTTAGTCTCTGAGACTCATTTTTCCCAGGGTAACTGTACTAAGGTTGCCAATTATGAGTTATTTCACGTAGACAGACCTCCTAATGGCAACCGTCCTTCTGGTGGCACTGCTGTGTACGTTAAATAAGGGCTCAATGCTACTCTTGCTAAAATCCCCCACTTCGACTGCATTGAAGCTACGCCTATTGTCCTGGATTTTCCCTCCATCCCCCACCTTTTGATTGCAGCTGTTTACAACCCCCCTCCCCACCCCCGCTAGAAATCAACGTCTGCTAGAAAAAGACCTTTCAAACCTCACTCGCCCTTTTTCAAATTTTATCATTGCGGGTGATTTTAATGCGCATCATTTCTCCTGGGGCTCCCATCGCTCCAACAACCCTGGTTTTAGAATTCAAAGGTGGACAGATCAAAATCATGCAGAAATTATTGCACCTACTGAATCCACCCGACATGACTCCCACTCTATTATTGATTTTGCTATCACCCGCAATTTTCCATTCCCGCACAGTATTCAAGCTGTGAACGATCTGACTTCTGATCATTTACCGGTTGTGCTCAAATTCGACGTGGGGACATTCCACTTGGACGTCCCACAGGCCTTTTCGGTCAAGTGGGAAGACTTTGCTCACATTCTCATGAATACTGAGCCGCCCCCCACCGAGATACACTCTGCCGACGACGTAACGACTTCAATTCATGCATTTGGAGAAACCCTCCATAATGCTTTTAAAGAAGTCGCCAAACCTCGACAGAGAGTGGTAGATCGCTTTCGACTACCTGAGCACATCAGGAACTTGAAAAGACTCAGAAATCGTTTAAGACGGGACTGGCAGGCGTCTAGGGACCCCCTGCTTAAACCCCAAATTAATCGATTAAATCACGATATTAGCTCTGCAATCAAGGAGTTCAGTATATCACGCTGGAACACCTACATCGAGTCTCTTTCGACTACTGACAACACAATTTGGTCGGCAACGGCCCGTATGCGTAGGACACGTACCCACATTCCGGCCCTAAACGGCCCTAATAATACGATGGTCTATAAAAACACAGATAAGGCTGAGCTCATTGCTGACAGTCTTAGAAGTCAGTTTACACTTAATCGCGATGTCGTCAATCCCAGGATGATCGACATTGTCAATGACAAAGTTGAAGAGTTTCTCAGCACAAACCATAATAATACGCTTACTCCTGCAACCCCTTCGGAAGTTGTAACTTATATTGGGAATCTGGAAAAAGAACAAATCGCCTGGCCTCGACTGCATTTCTACTAACATGTTAAAATATCTCCCCATAAATTTTATATTTTTTCTCACTATCCTAATTAATACTATGCTCAATCTTCGCATGTTTCCTGATTGCTGGAAGCGAGCGCTGGTTGTACCAATCCCAAAACCTGGGCAGGACCGACACGCTCCTTCTAGCTTTCGTCCTATTTCTTTACTTTCATGTATTCCTAAAGTCTATGAATACATATTACTTTCAAACCGTCTGAAAGAGTTCGTTACTACCAATTCGATTATCATACCGGAGCAGTTTGAGTTTCGGCCCAAACTGTCTACGCAGCACCAGCTTTGGAGAGTAACTGTACTCATTCATGAGGGTTTCTTCAGTAAACAAAAAACTGGTGTAGTATTCATAGACATTGCAAAAGCATTCGATAGAGTTTGACATGAAGCTCTAATCTATAAATTAATTCTTCTTAAAGTGCCCCCTCAATTAATTCTTATTATCTATAAGTATTTGAAAAATAGATCCTTTTCTGTCAGAGTACACCATTCTATCTCCTCTTCTCGCAATATCGAGGCCGGCGTACCCCAAGGGGGACTAATCAGCACCTGGCTCTTCAACTTATATATCAACGATATACCCAAAATTCCCAACATCCTCTTAGCATTATATGCGGATGACACGGCCATCCTCTACAGAAACATCTCACTAAACATTGTGATAAAACAACTCCAATCCTATCTCCAGGCTCTTTCTATCTGGCTCAAGAAATGGCGTATTAAAGTCAACGCCGTGAAAAGTGCCGCCATGATTTTCTCTAAAAAATCTATCACCCCAGACATTAATCTTTCTCTTAATAATGAAGATATACCCTGGGTCAACGATTATAAATATCGAGGAATTTACCTGGATTCTAAATTACTCTGGACTAGGCAGATTCAAGATGTATGCTCTAAAACTACTGCTGCCAAGTCCTCCCTTAAATCTTTATTAGCTAAACATAGCTGTCTGTCACTTTCCAACAAGTTATTGCTTTATAAATCCTTTATCAGATCCACCATGACTTACGGGTCAGTGGTTTGGGGATCTGTCTGCGAAACTAAGATGCAAAAACTTCAAATTACACAAAATACTATTTTAAGACAGGCTGTAAATGCAACCTCGTTTGTCCGGAACGATGTCATTCACAAAGATCTCAATATTCGACCTATTTCGCAAGTTATTAAAAAACTCGCGCAAAATTTCCACAGAGATCGTATTCTGATACCCAACGAAGCGTTGCGGTCAATTAAAACTTACAGTATTAACAATTCTGTCGGTAAAAAAAAGACCGCTTGTCATCCTTAGTCGAGATGACGGTTTCGCACCACCTTCCAAAAGAAGGAGGCAAGAACCACCTTAAACGCATCGTTGAGGTTTTTCTAAATTCTAACCATGTTATTAATATTTTTCCCTTTATTTTAAACTCTATTCTCTTATTTCATTCTATTTTTTCGACATCGTCCCTGCCTAAGCATTTGGCAACGTTAAACATCCACTTTCTATCAAAAATTATCTTGTTTTCATGTTTCTTTCTGATTTTTCAGTATTCCCCCAACCCCCGGTCACCTCCTTCATCTCTTTTTGAACGAAGGAATTTGATTCGTTGCAACTCGCTTCCTTATTGGCTGCTGAAGTTTGCCGTCAAATCCGACTGAGATGCTCCCATCCCGACCCGATAGTCACGTGATCTGAAGTTACTATCATCCTCCTATTTCTTTATTGATCTTTTTAGGCAGTTTTGATTCGATGCACTTCGCTTCCTCATTGGCTGACGAAGTTAGCCGTCAAATCCTTGCCGTTTTTCTTTCAAAATTCATTATTTTTTGTGCCAGCTTCTATTTTTATTAACGTTTTCGATTCCTATCCTTATTATTTTTGGATTTAACTAATTTATATAAAAAAAAATGTATGGCTCTGGGGTCTTTTCCTTCTTTCCCCACGATCCCTGGCTAACTCTACCATCCCAATGCTCTAGAATTCGTAAGGAATTCAATGCTGCTTAAACACCGAAGCACTCTGACTCATTCGATCCTTCTAATCCGATAGAGATAAACAGAAGCATAGCGACTCCTGTAGGTACTCTTGATGAACTGCATTGGTACATTGGTACACCTGAGAAATTTCCCTTGATTATGACTATTTGAAACAGATGAAAGCGCTTGGGTGATGAGTTTTAACATCTTCGGTGGTTTTTATGTTTTTAAAAAATCTATTTCATGTATTTTTTAGCACCTTTTTAGGAAAATAAATCATAAGTTTAGATTTTAAATATTCTATTATCAAGTTATCAGTCCTCATATTACTCAAAGAAGTCAAATTACAGATCGAGATTTAAGAGAACACAACCAGCAGCAGATTCCTTCTCCAGAAGTCCGGAGATCTGCAAGAATAAAAAATCCAACAGCATATCTACAAGATTATGTTCTATCTTAAAATATTTACTTATCTGCAATAATCTAATTTTAGCATCTAGCTTGTTTAACGGGGAAGAATTATTATATTCTTACGAAATATCTTATTTAACATCTGCATTGTTTTGAATTTTTGTGGGATAATTAACTTTGTAGAAGTAGAAAACACCTGATATTACTATTATCATTATCGGTTTCCAATTCGTACTTCATCGAACTATCAATGGCTTTATATCAACTCCTGTTTGTTTGTAATGTAATAATGTAAATACTAGTTGTAATGTAGTGAAAGTGTGTGTTATATAATAAATAAAATGTGTGTGAAAATTATTTTATTCATCAAAATACCCGGCTTCAAGCCACCGAAGTTACAAGACATTTATAACACATTTAACCGCTTGAAATTTTGCAATGTCATACAATATACGATAAAAATTTAACAACCAAAGCAGAATATGTTATTAAGACAAGGAATATGGTTGTTTGTTCTTTTGATAACTGCTGATTTTTGCGGCTAAATTATGAACTGTGTAAAAGGCTAAAATTCTCCTAAACATTCCAATAATAATAATAATGGAATATTTTAGCATAAAAATTATTTATATTCAACATGATCATCCACTATTTAAAAAAATTTCGACGGGAAACTGGCTAGTGTATATTACGAATCCATAGTACTGTTATGCTGTTTCTTAAAGTCAAAGCGAATGATGCACGAGTATGAAGATCTGTAGTAACTATTTATATATTTTTACTTTTTTCTATCTTTACAAGAAGAAAGTATTGGATTCGTGAAAATTTTCGACTTCCAGTTTTTGATGGATTTATACGTTTTAGAATGTCCTGAACACGATTTGATGGTTTTTAGAACATATCTGTCTGTGAGTCTGTATCTGACAAAATTTTTGTGGGCACTCTATCTCAAGAACTAATGCACGAAATTTCACAAAACTTTAGATTCAGTTAGACCTTGATATAAACTGGTGCTGATTACTTTTTGGTGTAAATCACCTAACAGGTGGCGCTGCTATGCTGCATTTTTCACGTTTTTTACAATAGCTATATCTCAAGAACTACTGCACGGATTTTCATAAAACTTCAGATTCAGTTAGTCCATGATATAATTTGATGTTGATTACGTTTTGGTAAAAATCTCCCAACAGGTGGCGCTGCTATGCTGCATTATTCATGATTATCGCAATAGCTCTATCTCAAGAACAAATGCACGAATTTTCATCAAACTTCAGATTTAGTTAGTCCCTCATATAAATTAGTGCTGTTTAGTTTTTGGTGTAAATCGCCCACCAGGTGACGCTGCTATAGTGCATTTTTCAAGATTTCTGCAATAGCTGTAGCTCAAGAACTAATGCATGAATTTTCATCAAGCTTCAGATTCAGTTACTCCCTGGTATAAATTGGTCCTGATTAGTTTTTATATGTAAATCGCGCAACAGGTGGCGCTGCTATGCAGAATTTTTTACAATTTTCGCAATAGCTCTATCTCGAAAACTAATGCACGGATTTTCATCAAACTTCAGATTCAGTTAGAAGCTGACATAAGTTGTTGATAATTAGATTTTGGTGTAACTCATCTAACCGGTGGCGCTGATATGCTGCCTTTTTCAGGAAGTATTAACACGTATGAGATAGAAGAAAGGTTTGGGGTTGCTACATCAGACTAGTTTGAGTTAATTTAGTTTATATACTCGTATATAAGGTAATCAGTCTTAAAGATTATTTGCCTCTATATGAACCAAACGAAATGAAATATAGTTATCTAAAGGTATGCGCTCGATATTGTGGTAAACAAGACCAATGGAGCCTGCACAATTACGGTTACAGTAAAAAAAATTCGAAATTTTCACATGGCATCACCCACTGTTTTCCATCTCAAAATGGTCGGCACATTGAAAAACTATGAATGTCTTTGGAACGATGCATGTAGCACAAAAAACGATGACGTAGGACACATGCAAAGAACAGCATTATAAACAACCAACAACAGCAGAGACGAGCGGAAAATAAAAAATTTTATTGCGATTACAAGTTTAACACAAACGATGATTTATGAATGGGGTTCTATTACTGGTGTTTGTGCGATTCGTCTTTTTGTTGCTGTTGATTGTTTACAATGCTGTTTTTTGCATGCTTTCTGCGTCGCCTTTTTGTCCTGCTACATGTACTGTTTTATTGCCATTTACGACGTTTCAATGTGCTGATCATTTTGGGATGGGAAAACGTGGGTGTTGCCATTCAAAAATTTCGCTGTAACCATAAATGTGAAGGCTCCATTGATCTTGTTCACCACGATCTCGGGCGCATATCTTCAAATACCTATATCTCTTATTTCATTTCTGTCGGTTAAATGGGGCGGCCGCTATACGGATTAACATGTCTGCAAAGTTTCTTTATGATCCAATTGTATTTAAACCATAGTACTTCTTGAGATATTATTTACAGAAATATTAATCAAAGCATTCCTTTATTCTCTATATTGTCTTCTATTTCATTATCACGATACATTCTCATTCCAAGCTAACGATATATCACGATAATGAAATTGAAATACTGCCCAGGCTATGATGTACATTCAACGAAATTTAGATAAATAATGTTTATTAAGAAAGCTCACCTGAAAAAGTTAAAGCATACTAATATTTCATTTAGTTCTTAAGGGGGAAACTCTAAGTACTGTACTCAAAAACTTTTAACACAAAAGTTTTAATATAAATGCTTATCACGTTTAGTTTGTGCAAAGAATGCTACGATTCGTAACTGTGCTAATATTTTGCTCATCAAAATAGGGTGGTGTTTGTTATTAATGTCAACTTTCCAGAATTCTCGCATTGCTGTGTAACTTTCGCCATTGAAGTGTCACTATTGTGCCATTCATATCACATTCTGAAATCATCGTTTAGAGCTCTTACAAAAGAGTTACCCATCATTATTTAAGTGTAAAGTAGGTTTCTTTTCAAAATATCTAATGAAGTTTTTCTTTTAAATTTATTTATTATGTTTATTTTGATCATTATTTTTTTTAATTCTGGTACAATTCCCTCTATTTAGTTTCATGTAGTTGTTATAACTGAAGCTGAAACCCGTTTAAAATTTTAATAAGTGAGGTTCTGTCAACAGCTATCAGATTCATTTATCTATGCACATTGAGAAAATTAAATTAAAGAGAAAAATGTGTTTACTAAAATCTTTCGCATATTTTGGTTCTAAGATAATGATGTTACTAAATCCTGCATATAACTAATTAGATCTAAAAAAATACCCTGTTAAAAGAACATTCTTGTTATAACTTTATTCATTTGGACTGGAAAGGCATGCTACGTTCGTTTTCTGTGTATTTGTTATTTGTATTGCTGACAAGTGCCGTAGCCCTGTTTTTTAATGGCTATTTCCAGGGTTTTTTGCACTGTATGTCACAATGCTGATAACTGCTATGCTTGTTGGCTACCGTTATTTTCGTAAAGTTTGCTTGGATTTATTCAATTAACAAGATATCTCTCATAAAATAAGCCACATTTTTCCGTTCTAAAATACTGGTAGCCAAAAATCGTAGCACGTGACTTACACTACAAGTATTCATGGAAATATCCTAATAATCTTATTTAATTTCTAAATTTCTGTCATTAAAAGACAAATATTGTTGATAAGAAATACTGGTACGAGACTTTGCAGCTTTGCAAATGTTTTACAGTTCTGATATTCCGGCCATGAGAACATCAGTCTATGTGAACATCAATGTATGTGCATTGTATATGAAGAAAATTAAAGATAAAAATGCGCACAACAATCAAAATGAACCAATTATGTAATTCGGGAGCTATGTAATCAGATAAACTAGAATTTTGGGAGATTCTAAAAAGTAAGGGGAAAAACTGAAAAAGCTATCAATAAAATATAATGTGAACTGTAAAAAATTCACTGTCTTACTTAAAAGGCGATTAAAATAATGAAAACGATGTTACAAGTTAAAAAATATACATTTTATTTAAAGCTTCTTTGTACTTTCAAGCTTTCCAAGCTTATCATCAGGGAATATTTTAATAACTAAATGTTGTTTATTTTTTAGCCCCCGGTACGGCATGCTATTTCTTTCTCCCAGCTTATTTTGTGTAGTCTCCAAAAAATGACGTTACCTCACAGAAGCCAGCCGTAAAATAAAGCAGTACGATTAAATACTCTATAGCATTTTTTAAAACTTCTAAGCATCGCACATTTTCCCTTTTTATACCGTCATATTCGGAAAAAAGTAATTTTTAATGCAATTTGTTTGACAACTGCATCTCCATTTATTTTTGATATATTATTATTATTATTTTTTTTTTGTAGTTTTTAGCACCATTTGCTTAATATTGGCAACGGAAGAACTCCATTTCTGTAGAAAGTGAAAGAAAAATAGCAATTATATCTTTTTGTTGCCATTTTCCCATAAAAACTGAAAAAAAAAATTAATTAAAATACGTGCTTTTTTGAAAAAAATATAAATGAAGGATTTCTGATAAAACAAAGCTATTATAAACTAAATTTAATTTTAAATATCTATATTAATGATACAAACAAATGAAGGCCTGTGAATCTTTAGATAACCGATTTTTTTGTCGAGTTTTTTGATTGACGAAATCTCTTTCTTTTTGGATTTGTGTATTATTCAGCGATAGTGACGTCCTAAGCGTACTTTACTGTAGATGTTGTTTAACACTGGATCGCAAATGATGACTTCTTCAGCGGATGTGGATGACGTCACTTTATGTAAAATAAAATCGCGTTTTATAATTCTTAAAACTGAACTACATCAGTAGAGTCCCGATTATCGGAGTTTCCGCTTTCACCGAGTTATTTTCTTCTGATGGACTGATTGGTTCCATTATTATGAAACAGTCATTATAAATGAAGTGTTAGGTGAAGATGAAAGAGCAGTCATAAAAAGTTAGAACTCTGATTTTCTGGTCAGAATGGGGAGAAAGAATGGCCATAATTTTTTTCTCAAAAACTTTTTTCTCCCCATTCTGACCAGAAAATCAGAGTTCTAACTTTTTACAACTGCTCTTTCATCTTCACCTAACACTTCATTTATAATGACTGTTTCATAATAATGGAAGTAATCAGTCCATCAGAAGAAAATGAAGTAATGGAAATGCTGGGGCCGACACTAAATTCTGAAAAAGCAGAATTCCTGTTCTCTAGTTTTTATTTTTTTTCTTGTATTTTAATAATTAAATATTGTTTATTTCATCAAAATTAAAAACATCTTTTTGTTCATTATTTTAGTCGCCTTTTAAGTAAGACAGTGCACTTTTTAAAGCTCACATTATATATTTTATGTTTGAATCAAGATGAAAAATTGCGTTTCGACTTATGATTTTATTTGCTATCAATAAATTTTGGGTTCACCAGAAATGGTAGTCATGAAATATGCGTGTAAATTTCTATTTTGAAAAAAAACAAAAAAAAAAAACAGTTGTGCATGTAGGTTCAAAAAGACTGAAAGCTGTTTGCTCTCAAATCCAAACTGGCTACTTTCTGACACATTCCTAAGTTAATTTTTAATCACAAAAGCAAGAAATTCGCAGGTGCCCTTATTCAGATACTATGCAATCGAATATATTTTTTTCCGATAAAAGAAAAAGATCTTTTAGAAAATGCTTATAAAGTTGGCCTTTTGAACTGTATTTCCAAACGCGACAGCATGAGAAAGGAAAATTGCCATCATAAGACAACAATCTGTTTTAACTCAAGATGTAATTCATTTATCGAAAAATGAAAAAAAAAACTGCTCGATTACAAATCATTTCAATAATCAAGCGTTCAAGTGTTCTTGCTTTTACGTTTAAAAATTAGTCCGTAGATATATGTCAAAAAGTCATTGTTGAGCAGGTGGAAATATTTTTTGAGAACAGTCTTAAAAAAAGAATGCGAAAACATTTTCAAAGACATTTTGCATATCTCCAAAAGAAATTAATAACAAAACAAAACTTTTATTGTTATTCAACGAAATATAGAAATCTTCTAAACTGTGTTACACATAAATTTATATTTTTGAAAATATATAAAATAAAAATTCAGAAATCACTGTAGTTTTAACTTCTTCCTGCAGCTCTGGGATCGGTACTGGGTACGAGCACGTATCGAAGGTTCTGCCCCTGGCCACCTGTAACGGCACTGGGAGATGGAGGGCTGTATCTTGCTGCTTCAGGAGATCTGTACCTTGAACTTTGATCACTGCTGTAGCTAAACATAAAAATTAAGAAGTTTAATTAGTAGCCAGTAATCCTGTAAATTCAAATATTGTAATAGTAACATCTAAATATAATAAAATGCAGTGTGGCGATTCCTGTGCAAATCCATCCGTCTTACCAGTCGGCGATAAGATGGGGCCCTATTAGGTTTAATTTCGATTTGAGATGTGTATTAAAATTTAGCTGCCTAAAGACAAATCTCTTCTCTTCTACCTCAAATCACCTCTGTTCAGCATATCTACCCTATATATATATATATAAAATCTCAATGAGACGACTTTATGAAACGACTTTATGAAATGATTTTATGAAACGACTATATGAAACGATTTTATGAAACGACTGATTAAACAACTGGTTATGTTTCACGGCGATTTCTCCTAACATATGGAATATTAAGCGATGAAATTAACACCAAAAATCCGTAATGATCCGCAGATCTCAAAACTGGTATTAGAATTTTTAAATTCGATCTACTTTTCGAGATATTAATTTTTTCTAATTTTAAATACTTTTTTCTAATGATGGCAACTCAAATTTTAATCATAATAGATATTTTTTTTTTTCAGATTTTAGAAAAGGTTATTATTTTAAACTAATCTGGCGACCAGTTTGGCCTCCCTTAAATGTATGCTAAGAAACGTATCATATTACTTTTATTCATAATTCAATTTGTTTATATTATCATTTTATTTAATACAAAACTTTCAT
Organism: Maratus speciosus; assembly: GCA_963932465.1. Taxonomy (NCBI): domain Eukaryota; kingdom Metazoa; phylum Arthropoda; class Arachnida; order Araneae; family Salticidae; genus Maratus; species Maratus speciosus. Next base: position 126,866,210 of record OZ010786.1, read on the forward strand.
TTAAAACTGAAACATTTAAAATTAATGGCTTGCACTTCTTTCTTTTTTTGAAATGAAACGAAAAGAAAAATATTAAGCACAGATGTCATATACGCAACGGGGTACCTAATTGGCGCTAAATTGGCGGGATTTTGCCTGACATGGTAACCCGGCTATTGTTGCTTATTTATCAATAAATGTTTATTTACATTTATTTTCTTTTCATTTAAAAGAAAATGTTATAAATTGTTTTGTTCTATAGTTATTAATTAAACTTTTTTATTTATTGTTATTTCATTTTAAAAATAATAGAAAATAATTTAAAAATACATATGTAACAGGTATTCGAAAACGAAGTTTTCGCCAAATTGTCGTAAAAAAAAAAAATCACGCCAAACCCGGTGCGTATATGACAATGCAACAAATCATGACATTTAATTTCAACTTCAAAGCAGGGGTGTAGTGGAGGGTATACTGGGGTATACGCCGTATACCCTCTGGATTTTTTTAAGGAACACCGTATACCCTCTGTTTCCCAAGAAAGCTATAGTATATATACACTAGGGTATACCCTCTGCCTTGAGCGTATACCCTCTGCTTAGAACGTATACCCTCTGTTTTTTTTACGACTACACCACTGCTTCAAAGCAATGTTTTAATGGTACTACTTAGTTATCCCGTCGACCAATTTCGCCAAATTATACAAATTAACATAATTTTTATTTTAAATAACAAAAGAACAAATAAATTAGTATAACATTAATAAAAATACAAATAAAATGTCGAAATAAAAATCACTAGATGGCGTAAACACGTGTAAATTCCTTAAAGTCAAGTGAATGTAACGATTACTATCAACCATTATTGGCATTTAATCTTAAAGTTTGGCGACAGATTTTCGGTCGATGGGATAACCAAGTAGCACCGTTTTAATTTACCACTCGAAAAATAAAAAAAATGGTAACTGGCGAGTTAAAAAAAAAAAAAAAAGCTATTGGCGAGATTTGCACACGGCTAACATAAAAGTACCAGGAATTCTTTGCGATCATGGCAAATTTTATGTAGTTTTATTCGAAAAAATAATTTTGATTCTTTAATCAAAACGGAAACTTTTCTTATGAAAAGCGAAGGGATCAGCCCGTAATTGTTTATGGCAGTTACATGACTTGGACTATTATAATATAAGTGAAATAATAGTGATAGAATAATATTTGAGACTTATCACACCTGTGGCTGGCTAACATTAAAGTACCAAAATGGCCGACTGGAATGTAAAAAGCGAAGAGATCCGCCCGGAACTGTTGATGATAGTCACCTGACTTAGGCTATTATTATAGAGGTTGTTTTCATTTCTAAAAACAGCGCAAAGAATAACATTTCCTAACGATTAAAAATTTAGTTACACGTGACTATTAAAAATAGAAAAAAACTTTAAAATTACTATTAAATGAGTACGTGTTAAAAACAGGAAAATATTGAAAATTATATTTACACGTCAATGTTAAAAGAGAAAGTAAACTTTAAAATTACTATTAAATGAGTACGTGCTAAAAGCAGGAAAATATTGAAAATTATATTTACACGTCAATGTTAAAAGAGAAAGTAAACTTTAAAATAATAAGTACTAATAAGTACATTAATATGCGTTTAACCCTTTCAGGGGTAAGGTACTTCTATTCGCAAAATCTTGAAATCAGTGAATGGCACCAGAATTTATAAACAAATTTCGAAATACAAAAATGCTTTTGTTCACTTACTTAATAAAAGGAAAATTTCCATCCAAATTTTTTGGTGCCAATGTGGCCTTTAAGAATTAAAATTAAGTAGTTTAGAAATGAATCACCGCCCTTGAAGGGATTAAAGCAGTAAATTGTATAATGTCAATCGTTTTATAACGCTGTTAAAAAATACCGGGAGGCAAAGATTATGTTTACTTAATTCATTTTATTTTAGCTTCTTTTCAAATTTTTAACTGATCTTCTTTAACCAAACACAAAAATAATCATTGGATGTCTTAACAGCAACTAATTCTGCCTTAAATTTTTGCAATCAAAGGTAACTGAATGGAAACCCGTTTACAGGGAGATCGCTTACAGGTTTTTTCAGTATAATTCAATCTTCTCTAATCTTTTTAAAACCGATCAGATTAGCGTGCTTTTAGATTCTGCGGTGTCTGAACGGGGTTTGGCGAGCTTAGCTTGCAGGGGGCAGAGCCCCCTAGTTTTTCTATATAATATTCAAAACTAACAAAATTTAAATGATTTACGCAATCGGCAAACCATTTCAGAAATCGTATTCAATTTTGACAATGTAAACAATGAGCTGTGTAGTGGGTCATTATTTGTTTAGATTCATTGATAAAAAATTAACTTTCGTGTTGAACATTGAAAAGAGCCTTTGACGCCCTTCGCCTATGAACCAATGAAGTTAGTTTTTGCTTTATAAGTAAACTTTTAGATAACTCAACTCGATTTTCTGCGTATTAATTTCTAAAATGGAAAAGATAATAAACATTTTGTTTTGTTTTGTTTCAGGTTACTTTGTATAAATTATTTTGGTAAAATTAATTTAAATATAATTGATTTGATGAATCATCAATCAATTTCCTTTTTATTTTTTCAAATGTAATTACTTTTTAACATCACATAATTTTACACTTTACACCTTTGAATAGGGGGGAGGGGGAATGCACTGTCAAATGTAATATGTTTGAAAACTGTAATTATATTTTTACTGCTTTTTTTATGATTTTTAAACCAAACTGCTTGATTGCGGAAAATTAACATGTTTTCCTTATCCTGGATGAATAGAATATAATTTTTTTTATATATATTTCTTACAGTACAAGTCAGTAAAAGCAATTTGTACTGATATTGCATTCAGTCTTTATTTGTTTCCTTTCGCTTATTAAGATAGATCAGTAATTTATCTGTTTTTTCATCTTATTTACATCATATTACAAATTTGTGATTAAAACTTCAGAGACCCAAGCAGAAATCAGGCCCTGAACTTAACATTTCTGGTAAGTTTTCCTTATTTTTGATAAATAGTATATAAATACTTTTTTCAATTATTTCATATTTTAAGTGAAAACCACGATTTCTACCCACCGTTCTAGGACGGACATATTTACATTAGTTTTTAAAATAATAAAAAAACACAATTTTTCACGGGTGAGCAATAATAATAATAATAATAATAATAATAATAAAAAAAACTAGTAGCCATTTTTTTTATTATTATTTAAAAATATATATTGGATTGAAAGTTTATGGGGGGAAAAAATGTATGGTCAATCTAACCATTTATTTACCGTGATAAAAAGCTGTCTTTAAAAAGGTACTATAAACAGACATGCAGTATAAATGAGTTTAAACTTTATTCGCTTTAATTTTTAGATTTCCATAAAATAGGTTTAATACAAATGCTAATATATTTTTCTGATCGAGATGGGTTGAATAGTGTAAATTTCGACACGATGTTTGATTCAGTGACCAAAATCTCCAACTTTCATAACCGTTTAAGAAAATTCACAATTTCTTCGTAACCAGATGAATGATATAATTTCCGCTGGAATCCTATCTTGTATACCTGAAAGGATATGCTTTCGAACATCGCGATTTCAATTACAATAAAAACTAAGAAAGAAAAATGGCTTTAAAAAAAAAAAAACATATTTAATATTTTAAAAGTAAAAAATTGATATTTATACGAAAAGTAAAATTAATAATTTTTGATTTATAGCTTTGCATCAGGAGGACAGAAGCTTAGGGGGTTAGACGGTTGGGATTCAACCCGAGATACTTATTTATTAATCAATATATATATTAAAAAAAATTTGGAGGGGTGGGAGGAAGGTGGTGGGTAAACGATAAAATACAATTTCAAAGAGTTATTAAAAAAAATAGTATTATTTCAATAGTTGCAGCAGACTGTTTTAATTACGCACTTTTATTGCATATTTATTAAATTTTTGTTTTATTAAGAAATCTTTATTTTGTTATAGTATATTAGCTGGAAAACCTGGTTTACCCAGAAATATTGTAAATGCTAATTGTGTGTTTATTAGAACATAAACTAGCCGAACTTTGCTCATCTAAACGCTTCCATATTGTCAATTATTTTTTTTAGCAGTTTTTCAAGTTTTAAGTGAAAAACACAATTTTTACCCACCGTCCTAGGACGGGCATTTACACTAGTTATAAATATTTCCATTGTAATGCTAACATTAGCTAATTATTGATCTTACATTGGAAATATTTTGAATGGAATGCCAATATTTCGGAGATAATATTCTTATATTAAAAATATTTGCTATGAAATCGCGATGTTTCTGAAATATTCGCAACAAAAGGCAAATATATTATAGAAATATAAGTTTTAATGGCTTTGGTTTGGCAAAATAATTTTTGCCACTATTGCCAAAATTAAAACCTTCTAATTTGAAACAATGATGTCAATATTTAATCAAGATACAAACATATTGGCTCAATATTGCTTTCCAGTTAGGACAAATCTACCAACTATCGAAAAAAAGCAGCATGGGCGCCGGCAGAACGAAATCCAGTAAGAGAAAATGTTTTGTATTAAATGCGCTTGTTCATGTGAAAATAATAATATTGCTAAACAGTTTAAATATAAAAATATACTTGCACGAGACATTTATTTCATATTTTGAGATAAACTTTTAAAACTAATCTATATACGTATACATTACGCTATCGTATCAATAAAATGCATCTCATGGATTATTGAACAGCATTTAATGCATCTCCATACCTATAAGGAAGGTTACCATAGGATAACAATGCTATATACTCAGCTTGAGCCGAGTTTTCTAAAATGAAAAACATTAACATAAAATAGGATAAACTGTTATTGTATTATTTTGTCAGAAAACTCCATTTAAGACAATTTTTAAACATATCAACCTAAAAAGTAACACAGAAACTTAACAATTAAAAAATGTTAAATCTCTCTATTCTAAAAAAATCCCTGCCGGCCCGGCCTACAGGCGGAGGTAGATTTCGAAGTTAAGTACATTAATTGCACAACCAAAAACTAAATCATGATTAGATATAAATCCACTTTAACAGTTTTATCTGGCCGCTTTTCACGAGTTTTTATTTCATTTTTATATAATACCTGGTTGTATCAGAATCATGTTAAGGCGGTATTCAAAAAAATACTTTTCCATGCTCAACAACTCGAAATTTTCTGGCACATTTTCAGATTCATTTTTAATAGAAAAAATACGAAACTTGCTGACGTGATTTTTGAAAAGATTTACAAGCGACATGTGTTTTTATTTTTCTTTCAATTAATTGAAACTTGATTAATAAACAATTATTTTCTCAGTAGGGCAAAATTTTTCGTTTCTAACACAATCGCTTAGGGAAATTCTGTTCAAAATGCCCACTTTGACATCCTTTTTTGAAATATATTCAGCCTCTATCAAAAAATCGATCATAACGGTACATCATATAGTTTCTGAAGAAGAGAATCTATCAATTGGATGCGTTTGAGAGCAAAAACGAATTTAAAAAGGAGTAAGAAAATAAGCAGTTTGGATTTAAATACACACTTAATAAGATTATTTTTTTCTTCAACCGCTATGTATTTTTAATTTGTTTTTGCTGTAAGAATTGGTCCTATCAAAAACTTGTCTATATAAATATTGAAGACAATATTAAGAAGATATATGATAAATTCATGGGGATTTTATATCTTGTGAATAGTTATGAAGTTATGGAAATTTTTCTTCTTCACCCCCCTTTTTATGTTTTCGTTTTTAATTTTTTTTGCGATACGAATTGGTCCTATCAAAAACTTGTGAATATAAAAGTTGTAGATGATATTAAGGAGATGTATAATAAAATTAATTGGATTTGATATCTTGAGAATTGACGAAGTTAGGAATTTTTTTCTCCCAAAAACCCTATTTTTTGCGCCCCTTGAAATCATTTTTATTTTTATCAAAAATCTGTGATACATAAATTTTTGGTCCTATTTTTAGAAGTAATAAACACTTTAAACTGATTTGATATGTACAAAAATGAAGAAGTTAGGGGGGGGTTTCGGTTTTCACAAAAACCCTCCGTATTTCCATCCCCTTGGTCCGATTTTGCCCATTAACGAACTTGACCGAGATTTTATGCCCCTTGATTTTATGTATCAGTTTGGAAGAGATTTGTGCAGAATTGAGGAAGTTATCGTGTCCAGAAGAAAGTGATATATATATATATATATATATATATATATATAGATATAGATAGATAGATAGATAGATAGATAGATATAGATATATTACCATTAATTAAACATAACCTGCCACCGTCAATTATTATGAATTAAAGCTGTAAGTATTAAAAAAAATATATATATTATAAGAATTATTATGGAAGAAAAAAGAAAAAAGTGGACACCGACAAAAATTGAAAAGCTATGTATATATAAAGTTTTTTACTGAGGGTGGTTTTGGGTTCTAGGGGTCATGGTCGGTGTAGATCTTCAAAATGTTTTCAGAAATTCCAACATAGGAACGACGCCAATAGGCAGTATTTCATACGAAATCTACTTAAAAAAGTAACTAACGCTGTCACCGCCGCCGCCGGCGGTTTTGAATTTTTTGTGACCGGAGGTCTTTATTCTTTAATATTAAGAAAAATATTGCATACAAAAATATGAAAATCGGTGATAATATAGAGAAATGTCTCATAAACACGCTGATGCAGACAGTTTTCAAATCAAAAAATTATTTTAAGAGATATTTAATGTTAAAGTTTCTCAAAATCGTTCCATTAAAAAAGTTTTATAGGAAAAACTATATTTTAACAAAAACTATACATAAGAATGTAATCATTTTTAGATCATTTTATACATTAGAAGTTCCCGGTGTGCAGACTGCATTTATTTTTTAATTTCACTAAATTTTGAGGGTTTATTTCCACTTTAAATTCAAACCTTTCGGCATTTCCAGAGATATTTTTGACATATTTTAGAAAAGGTTATTATTTTAAATTGTTGCCAATTGTAATATTAGCGCAAAAAATAATATTTCCTTTAAATTAAAAATTCATTTACTCGTGACTATTAGAAACAGAAAAAACCTTTCAAATTAGAATTAAATGATTGCATGTAAAAAGCAGGAAAATACTAAAAATTACGTCATAAAAATTGTTTTTACACGTGAATATTAAAAAAGTACGAAAACGTTAAAATAATGCGCTATTTAATATATGTTGTTAAAAGCAGTAAATGGGAGAACTGCATTTATTTTCTTAATTTGACTCATTTTTAGGGTTCCGTACTTAAAAAGTAAAAGCGGAACTATTCTAAGATCACTTCTGTGCCTGTCTGTCTGTCGCAGCAATTTTACTCGTAAACTATGGAACGTGGAAAGTTCAAATTGGGGGAAGTCATAAATACTATTGACCCACATATTTACAGATTATTAAACATTTACAAATATTTTTAGGAAAACTGTACAGCATTAATTACGTTACTTGAAAAAAAATATGTATTTTCTTTGTATATTGTGTGTGGTATCGTATGAAAGCTTTCGTTACGACGAACTCAAAAATACATTTCTTTTAATTTTAGGTATTATATTTTCAGAGATATCGTCGAAAATGTAGCGCAAAAATATGTCCCCTACCCACCCATCTATTTCCGAATCTATTGAAATTAAAATTATGAAAAAAATTAGAGGTAGTAGACGTTAATTTAAACCTTGCAGGAAAAATTATAGCGATTACCCTAGGTCACATAGTTTGAGAAAATCGCATTTTTCCGTTACACACAAATTTCGATTTGTGGGCATCCAGCGAAGGTGTTGAGGAGCGCTGGAGGTACCTATCGTAGTAGAAGTACAAAAGTAATTCTTAATAATGATTTTAGAAAAAAATTGTTGGTAGTTAGCCGAGATATTAACCCTTAAAGGCACGGATGGTTTGCACACACATAATGACAAGGACTGCGTACGCTAGGTACCATCGCCTTTTAGAGCCTAGATAACAAATTTTAATCATATATTTGTGTAATACAATGCCCAGTAGCCGTATAAAAGCAATAAACGTCAAATCGTTAAAAACGGTCTAATTTAATTAGAATTAATCACATAAATACTATGAGATTCGCCACTAGTTTGCATTGAGTAGATCTCTCAATACGCCTCCCGTGTCTTTAAAAGTTAATTAAAAAACTATCTGGAAAACGCAGCAAAAACCAAGGCGGCGTTACTTTTTGCTACCTCCTTTCGAAGCACGCTTAGCAACATTCCAAATTAACTCTGGAACAAGGTATTTGTTTTAGCAACACTGTAAAAAAAAAAAGATTATTACGACGCTGAATTTAGTTTTATGAAATGCCAAATGAAGTTTAAATATGCACTACTTTTATTGTCAGTGCCAAATTAAGTTCATCATAAACGGATTAGGGTAAGATTTAAATAAGAGTTATACACAGTGGTGGAATTCTGCCGGTTCGGAGAACCGGCTGTTAATTTGTGACGAGTTCGGCGAACCGGTTGTTAAAAGGATACTTCAAATGCGAAAATCGCATTTACGTTAATTTACTCTTTTTAAATGTTTATTTGCAGAACAGTGTTTTCTTACCATACCACTGTGACATGTTATGATTTTTTTTTTCATTCAATAAAATAACTAGTAGGCTATGCCGGCTGCGCTGGTCCATTTTTCCAAGCGAACCTTGAGTCAAACGAAATGGTGAATTTGACATTGTGATTTAAAGCAATATGGACCTTAAACAGAATGTCCTTCCGCAGTGCTGAATCGATATGAACGCCATTGTGCTATTACATTTTCTAATGTGCAGACAAAATTTCAGCTGTTAAGCTCTAACTATTTTCCTTTATCACTCCAGTAGGATTTGGTAAAGAATGATAGTACAATATACAATATTTCATTTTGTATCAGAGCATTCTCGTTAAAATCAGTCAATGCGGTGAGAGTTCCGATCATAGAATTTTCCTCATCTCTCTTTTTCTAAATTATTTAAAGGAAATGTATTTTACTGCCTCAGTGCAAACTTTAAGCTATAAACCAGTTTCTTTATTGTGTATTGTCAGTGCCCATGTTATATATATACTATAATATATATTATATATTATAGTCTCCATGCTGCAATCTAAAAGTTTAGTACTTTACTGGTATTTCAACACTATTGTCGCCAACATAATACTTGGCACCAAACGAAGCATTTGAAAAAAAAAAAAAACATTGTTGGCGCGAAAGTTGTCATTTAAAAAATATAACATTTCAAAATTACAGAGTTTCGAGAACTACTGTATTAAATGAATACAAATTTATACTGAAAATTAAAGCAGAAATAAATATTATACACTAAAATATTTTATTTTAAATTGCAATTTAAACTACACGCACTCTTAGCAATGCTGCAAACATTTCCAGTTTTGAATCACTGAAAAATGAAGTCATAACTTAATTTTACTTAATAACAAAAAATATTTTCGATTCGAAGTATAGTAAATGAAAAAAATGCATGTTTACGACTAAATAATAATTAAAGCCAAAAGAGATTCGCGTTCGATAAATAGCAAGTTACAATGTTTGTCACGGTTTGCAATAAAAATTTGGTACTTTTCCACTAAAGGGACCTTGGGGTTTAAAAAAAAGTTTGGAATTCGAACATCAGAAAGTGAGACTTGTTGCCAAATCATATAAACAGTTATGAAAACAAACTTGATGAACTATTTTGTTTGTTTTTTAAATATACGTATACAGTAAACGCTCGATTTTACGAACTCGGTAGGACTCATGTACCTGTATCATATAATGTGTACGTAAAATCGAAAGTTCGTAAATTGGAGTAACATTAGTTCAATGGGATGCTGGTCCGGACCTGTACATCAGTTCGTAAATTCGAATAGTTCGTAAAAAAGAAGTTCGTAAAATCTAGCGTCTACTGTTTTATTGTTTTTGTATGCGTATTAAATGGGTTTGTATATAAAATTAGATAATTGGCGTTATTACGTTAAATAAATTATAAAAAAATTGTAAAAAATGCTTGTGTATATGAAATGAAACAGTGAATAGGTTGCCAGAAAATATATTGCCAAATTTCCTTCTTAACAAATTAAAATGTAAAAAGATCCCTGAGTTCCATAAGTTCTATTTAGGAAAACATTTTCCATGCTGCAACAAATGAAAGAACATTGTACAGTCTAAACTTGCCGAGTCCTGATGTCTTATAAATTTCCATCATTGTCTGCCCCCCCTTCCCCCCCCCTTTTTTTATAAACCAAGAAATGGTAAAAATTTCTAACATTCTAAATATAATAACTCGAGAAGTTTTGGTTGTGCAAAAAATTGTCTCACTTGTTACATCATGCAGGGTTCCCGCTACCGCTCGCCATTGCGCCAAATCGCGACAAAATGTTTCATATTGCGAGTAAACCAACAATCAGACTCGCCAAACTGCGAGTGCTCAATTTCTGCCCTTTTTGTGTGTGCCAATACACTAAAGATTCTTATCCACGTTACTGAATGACTGATGTCGCTTTTCATGTTCAATCGCACCCTGCCATTTGCGTTACTCTATTTATAGAGATACTGACTCAACATCAATTCAGTTTAGCAACAACCAAAGCCAAATAAAGGATTATGAGATAGGTGTTTCTTTATTGACAGTTTATCACTATCTATGCGCCGCCATCGTGCCGATAAAAACACAAACAAAATTACTCGCATCAAGTGACCAAATAGAGAAAAGTTTTGCTAGAATGTGGCGTCGAAATTAGCCATTTACCATACTATTTGTTAGTTGTATGCGAAGTACCATTGAGCGGACAATTTTCTTTTCATTTGTGTCGAAATCTCATAGCAAATTATTTTCACAACGGTAAATCAAAGATAGCTTTGTTTTGAATTTTTATTTTCACTGCTAAAAGAATGTCTGAAACATTTACACATTTAGGAGACATTTAGAATGTACTTATTTTTAATAGTTTCTGTAGCGGGTACTCAGATTTCTATTTTATATGCAATTACACAAAAATTAGGTTATTTTAAAACATATTGAAAAAAAAAAGGGATACAATAAGGGGTTAAAGATAAATTTTTTAGTGTTTCTCGCCGAATCTATTTTGCTAACATTTTTTTTTTTTCATTTGGCTACTGTTTTTTATTTCTTACTCGCCAAATCGCTAATGTTGTTAAAAAGCCAGCGATAACCCTGACAGCATGGTAATGTTTTTCTAAATATGTTACAGGACACAAAGGACCGCATAAAAATTTTAATTTTGTAAATTATTTCTAAAGTAAAAACGGTTTCTAAGATGATGAACAATATTTAAAATATTTTTGAATCTTTTTATTCGAAATTTAACGATTTAGGAATTAGCTCTTGGTCAGCGATAAGGAATGACGCTCTAACACATAACTGATGGTACTGCCTTTATGATCGCATATTTAAATGAAATTGTTCGTCTTTCAGAAGCACTGCGAGCAAGAAGTATAAGCATAATAAAGAATGAAAAGTCATGAGAAAATTTATTAAAATATTTGAAATGCTTTGGAAGGAAAAAGCACATACAAGAGAAAGACGATGACAGTTTTATTACTTCAGAAACATTTGTAGAAGATTATAAATGCTTTAGTGAGCTCGGAGACATGTTTTTGAAAACAAAGTAACGAATTAAAAAATTATAGGATACTTAATTCTGAACATTTAAATGGAAGCTGTAGTCAGTTTGAATATAGGAATAAACTACAGTTTTTTCTCCGTCACATTACGGGAATATTTGAGCAGTAATACTTCCATGGAAAGCAGCTGAAAAACTATTATTTATATTTAATGTCACTTATAATTAATATTAATGATTATCGAGGGGTTTTTTTTAAATATATTTTAAATATTTTTCTAAAGCTATGTTTTTTTTCTTTTTTTTTTTAAGTATTCAAAAGGCTAAAAATATTATCAGAAAAAGTGCTTCAAGTTCAACTGAAACGGAAAAGGGGTTTTCAAATATAAACATAATATGGTTAGAGAAGAGAAGTCGACTAGCTATTTCTAAGGTATCAAACATAATGACGATTAGCCTAATTGCCCTTAAAACCTCTAAAAGAATGGGTTGCTACTTTTATAGTAAATGTATGTGAAGAAAGAAGCACAGATTCGATAATGATCGGATAAAGACAAAGGAAATTGAAAGTAAGGACTCTTATCAAGAAGCTAATGTAAATATCTCAAATAACACAAGTTATTTAACATTTTAAAACTGTTTTCTATACGATAATCTAGTTTTTTATACCTCGTTTATTGTTTTAATTAACCCCTTAATTCTCGCTCCCGTGATATTCACGGGCTGTGTCTTTTACTCAGATTGTTTGATCTCCACCAGTTTTATAAAATAATGTAATTGGCTTTATTATGGCATCATTTTACCTGTCATTAAATAAGGTGACAATTTCTTTTTTCAAAAAAGTGGTGTAAATGAGCAATTTGAATTTCTAAACCGTAATTATTTAATGCGACCGTTACGGGATTAAGTCTTAACTATCTGAAATTATATACTACCTTTTTGAACTTTTCAACATCATAAAGTTATTTTCAGTACGTCAAATACATAATAACTCGCATTTATTTTTTCTAGTTTCAATACGAAAATGTATAGTGTGCTGATGCATTTCATCGGCAACTGTTATTCATGGGCAGTTATTGTATAAAAGGTTTTTAAAAGATGTTGCATGTTTTGAACTGAGCTAAATTTTATAACTGATTCAAAATTTCCAAATATATCTTTAGCGCGTGCACATTTTTGTACCTACAAAAATAATTTTAGAGTCATTTGGAACTAATAGAAGATGACATTGACGAATATCTTGGTGAAATTTGAGACTTTGGTGATAAAACCTAACATAAAATATATGTATTCAAAACATCCAGAAATCAAGCTCCTACCATTCACAATAACTGATTTATCGAGATTAACTTTGAAGCAATTACGAGCATTTATCACCAAAGCAAGGATGTAAATAGGAATGCTTGACATTCAGTAAGTTGGTATTCTCACGAGAATAGTGATTGCAACTTTAGATCATGGACATGGGCTAATTCTTAAGCTTAAATTTTTGCTTTTTTTTTTTTTTTGTTATCTTTATTGTATTATACTGCAATATTATTGATGCAGTTTCTGATAAAAAAAAATTCTAATCAGGGTTTCATGATTGCCAAATATTTATTAAATAATATATGTCCTTTCAGAAGAAAACATGCTTCGGGATATTATTTTCACTATACGAAGTTGCCGAAGTTTTTTAACCGTGTTCTTATAATATTGGAAAATGTTTCATAATCTATGTGTGACGCGTCATTTTCCTTTCATGTTCATGCATCAAAAATCATTTGGGCAGCGAACCGGTTGTTAAAATATTTGAATCCCATCACTGTTTACTTGCTTTCAGAAAATCAACATATTGAGATATTTTGAACCAATGCAGATGTTACTGAAGTGCCTACAAGAGGACGCATTGCTCTTGTGTTGAGAATTCTAAGACAGCGCAAATAATATTTCCTTTCTAAAAACAAAAGTATTTTCACGTGAATAATAAAAATAGAAAAAAAAACTTTGGTGAAAATTACGTCAGATTTAAAACGATACATTTAAAACGTCTTATAACATTGTTATAGCTTTCTTATAGCATTGTTAAAAAATACCGGAAGATAAAGACTTGTTTTCTTAAATCATTTTATATTAGCATATTTTCACATGTTTCAGTGATCTGATTTAATCAAAGACGAAAACAGCCCGTTAATAGGGAGATAGCCACTGTTTTATTATTATTATTATTATTATTATTATTATTATTATTATTATTATAATTCATTCTTCCGAAACTTTTTTAAAGCCGATCAAATTAGCGTGCTTTTAGAGTCTGCGCTTTGCGATGTCTGAACGGGGGTTGGCGAGCGTAGCTCGTAAGGGGCAGAGCCTCCTAGTGTTAAAAAAAAATTCTCTCACTATTTCTCAAAATAGTGAATTGGAACAATTCTGTCCCTCGCCCTTTTTCTTTTTTTCCTTTTTTAATCAGGAGGGGCGGGGGGGGGGGGTTCTTCCCTAAACCCTCCGTTTAAGATGAAATTTAAGCACGTGAACATAAAAAGAAAAACAAAGCAATTATCTTTCACAGGGGTTTTAGGAGGAATAGGGGGAGGGGGGGGGGAAGAACCACTTTGGCGATAAATTCTTGGTTTCTCTTTTTACTAGTGTTCAATTATTTTAAATCGTTAAAGAAGAATAACTTAGTGAATGTTATTATATTTTTCAAAATCACTAGCGAAGAGAAAATTTAATTAATTAAATTTCAAAATGCAAGGAAGGACAATGGCCGTCTCCCCCTCCCTTACCGGTGCCTATGAATTTTAGTGGCTATTTACACATTTAATCACCATGTGGCGATCGGCGAGAGTTAATTAGTACCTTATAGCAGGTGCTCTAGCTTCTGGTGCAGTTGACTCAAAGATGACATTAGCCGGAGCACTGTTTTCAGTACCAGGCTCGTTGGTTCGAACAACAGCTGTAAATCCCTGCGGTCCGGCTTCATATTCCACAACCCTGATGTGGCCTTCCAGATTATTGACGGTGTATGAGCCACGGACAGTTCCTGATCCATCTCCGGATTCTTCGTGTGAACTACTACCGCCATCTTCTGTGTCAGATTTATAGTTGAAAGAGTATGGTATGGGACTATATTCGAAATCTGGTTGCTAGAAAGGAAAAGGAATAGAATAACACCACGAGAAAATGAAAACTAACTAACTAAATAAATAAGATATCTTATTGGTATACTACTTTTAATTACTAAAAGGTGTAAGATTAAAACTTTAAAAACAGTAAAAAATGTTTTAGTTGACTGTTTACATGCTTCGACTCTACCCAAATCATTTTCAAAACAAATAAATAACTAGTCGGATGCGACAATCCCAAAACTTTCTTCTATCTCATAAATGTTAATACAAAATTCGCTATCACAGTGCTAAAATTAAATGGCAATCTATGACCATCGTGAGGATTGTAAAGCTATGAAATTCTGGTCATTAGTTCTTGAGATATAGCTATCGCTAAAAACGCGTAAATCCTTCAAAAGGCAACATAACAACGTCCCTTGTTGGGTGATTAACCCTTTATCTATTGACGGTACTTATAAGTACCATTAAAATAATTTGTTATAAAATTCATTTAATACATCGATTAGTGGTAATACAGTTTAGAATGAGTTATAGATACATTACTTTATCTTGTTCCAAAAGCATGATGGGTTACACAAAACAAAAATATTTTTAAAAGAATAATTTGTTTTGCTTTTGCACCTTTTCAGCTTTCTTGGCGTTGGGGGAGGTGGGGAAGGAGAGATTTTTCAATTCGGAAAGGTTGCTATATTTATATTGTAAGAACATCATATTTATACATTTCCCAAATCTGCAAAATACTAAGAAAAATATTTAAAATAAAAAGATTTGAGTAGTGTTATAACTATTGCACAAAATCCTTATGAATTCAAATCTGATTAATACTTCTAAATCCTTCAATCCTTCTAAAATCCTTCTAAAATTTATTAAATGATTATGTAAATCTTCTAATGTAGTTTAAACAATTCACGAAAAATGCTTTAGAAGATAAAATTTACATGAATTGATAATTCGGTACATAAAGATTTAACACTAAAACCTAATCAGCAACAAATTTTGGCAACGTCCAACTGAATCCTAAGTCAGATGAAAATTCGTGCGTTAGTTCTTGAGATAGAGCTGTTGCGGTAAAATGCAGCATAGCAGCGAAACCTGTTGGGCGATTTGCACCATAGGGTAAACAGTACCAAGTCACATCAAGGATTAACTGAATCTGAAGTTTGATGACAATCTGGACATAAATTCTTGAGATAAAGCTATTGCGGAAATCGTGAAAAATACAGCATAGCAGCGCCACCTGTTCGGCGATTCACACCAAAATGCAAATATCATCAACTCATGTCAAGGACTAACCTAATTTGAAGTTTGATAGAAATCTGTGCATTAGTTCTTGAAATAGAGCTATTGCGGTAATTGTGAAAGATGCAGCATAGCAGCGACACCCGTTGAGCGATTTACTCCACAATCTCATGAACATCAATTTATATCAGGTACTAACTGAATGTAAATTTTTATTAGACTCCATGCATCTTGAGAAGAGCGCCCAGAAAATTTGTGACACACACAGACAGACGGACAGACAGACTCACAGACAGACATTTTGTAAAAACGTTTTTTGGAATCTCTGACCCCTAAAACGTGTAAATCCGTCGAAAACCGGAATTCGAAAATTTTTACGAATCCAATACTTTCTTCTTGTAAAGATAGAAGAAAGTAAAAATATTCCTCAATTGCACAATCTAGAATGCAATAATTTGAAACGTCATCATTTAATTTTCTACGTACTCTTTCATATTAAGCACACTATTTTTTTTTTTTTTTTTTTTTTTTTTTACTTGGATTACACTTTATTTCCCACTTAGATTTACTTGGATTATCAAGTAAAATTAAAAAAAAAAAATTGCGTACGTAATATGAAAGTACGTGCAATATTAAATGATGGCATTTCATATTATCGCATCATAAATCGTGCAATTGTGGAATATTTTACTCCCCGATATGCTATTTCTTTCAGGCAACAGTTAAGATGTCGTCACTAAAAAATAACGTGACGTTGCATATGCCAGTCGTAAAACGAAGCAGATGTATCATTGTACAGTTAAATATTGATAATCTCTACTGCAATTTGTTTAACTTCTATGGATCGCACATTTTCAATTTTTGCACCTTTGTATAGGGGGAAAAAGTACTTTTAACTGCAATTTATTTGAAAAGTGCATCTCAATTTATTTTTGAGATAGTATTTTTTTGTAGTTTTTAATACCATCCATTTTCATTCTGGCTTCCGCTAGAAGGTCTTATACTCGGGACGTGGCTGGGGACCTACGAACCTAGCTTTCGCAAAAGAGTCGGAATAAGTGGAAGAATATAGGGCTGCGGACGAAGAGAGACCGCTAGTCGCGGCGGTTGAAAGTTATAATAAGATATATATAGATTATAAGCTGTAATAGTGGTAATTGAAGTACACCATTTCTGTAGAAAGTAAAGGAAAAATAATAGATTACTATATCTTTTTGCCGCCATTTTCTCATAACAACTGTAAAAAAAATGTAATTAAAATACGTGCTATTTTGAAAAAATATGAATTAATGATTTCTGAGAAAACATGGAGCTATTATAAACTATATTTAATTTTAAGTATCCATATTAATGTTACAAACAAATGAAGGCATATGAATCATTAGACAGCCAATTTATTTACTTATTTTATTTTATTTATTTATTTATTTGTCGAGTTTACGACATCGCTTTTTGCTGGGCAATAGTGACGTCCTATGAATATTTTTCTATAGATTTGTTTAAGATTGGATCGTAAATGGGGAATTCTTCAACAGATGTAAATGACGTGATTTTACATAAAATAAAAGCGTGTATTTTAAATCTTAAAACTGAAATATGTTTTGTAGAAGTGCATCATTTTCACTTCAGCGGCTTTGAAAATCTTCCCACACACACTGATAAAACGCAAAGTTTTACAAAAATTTAGAGTGTCTTTATAGAAAACTTTATACAGAACCTTTAGATTAAAATAATATTAGTTTGGGAGTTAGACTAACCAATATAAGATGATTTTTTATTGTAACTAATTTTGTAAGTTTATTATAAATTGATGAAACAGATCCTTCTTAAACATTTTATTTCGTCGAAATTCGACAGGTTCCACCTTGTAATAACAATAATAATAATAATTATTATTATTTTATTTATTTATTTATTTTATTTTATTTATTTTTATTATTTTTTTTGTCATCGGGGGTGACACTAAATTCTGAAAAAGCAGAATTCCTGCTTATTTATTTATTTGTTTAACAAATGATTCAAAATCTATAAACAGTCGAATAAAACTATTTTTACTGTTTTAAAAGTTTTAATCTTACGCCTTTTAGCATTAAATATAGCATATTGTTACAAGGTGTTAAATTGTTATATATTTACTTTATTGGTAGATTTTATTTATGTGCAGGATAGTTAAGATTAATAACTACTTTTTAATTTTTATTTTAAAAGATTGCTTTTCCCCATTCTGGTGTGTAAATAAAATTTCCAGATAAAGCACGAATGGACAATGAACTGATTCTAATATATTGTATCATGGCTAAAAATTAGGCTTACATTAGCATATTATGCATTTTTGTATTTTTTCCATGCATAATTAAATTGTAATAACGGAAATTAATGAAATTAAAAAATCTTTATAAGCTAAGCTATGTTGTTTCAACTGCTACTTTTATTATAAAATGTTGTTATTTTGTGTACGGGTTGTGAGGGAAACGTTGAAAGTTTCGAGACGGGGCAGACGATATGCGCCAAAAAATAGATATATATTGGTCGGATATTTTTCTTTTAAGTCGCAGGTGATAATTTGTGGCAACAACTACAATTTAGCCATCGTAGAGTAAATTCTGAAAGAAGAGAAAAAGGAATTGCTGCGTGAAAATTATCGAGCTATGAGTTTCTGTGATTTTAAGGTGAGGTTAAATCAAGAATAAGGCTTCCAACGTCTACAATTTGAATCTGGAAATAAATCTCCATTTTGTGCCACTGTATTCAGATGGTTTACAAAATTTAGAAGAGGATTAAATTCTCTTCTGAATGAAGAACACACAGAAAGATCTTTGTCAGCTGTAGTCCCATAAAATGTGTCGGCTGTACGAAAAAAATGTTAATCGATGATAATTACTGTACCTACCAAATGATACAGCAGGAACATAACATTGGATACGCGCAGCTATTCATAAAATTGTTCATGAAGAATTGCATATGGGGTCCCCCATACTTTAATAGAAGACCAAAAAGCGGATAGTATCAGAATCAAAACAGAAACCCTAAAATTATTTAATGATGGTGGGCATCAAAACTGCATATATATTAAGCCTACAATGTCAATACTGGAATCTGGAGTATATTCACACAGCTGCGCCATCTGGCGGACGGGGTGAATAATGCAAATACGCGGGTTTTCAGTATGACGTCATATATGACAGAATATCTACTATCTGCGCATTTCTTGCGCATATTTTCTGAATCTTTACTCACTTATGGAAGATGAATGTTGTTTACCAGATGTATTGCAAAATATTTTTATTACAGTTTGTTTTGATAAAATTATGTACATTTAAAAAAAATAGTCGCAATATCATTTTAATTTCGGGAGAAAAGCACTAATGCTACAAAAGCATTACTACCTTTTGCCCTTAAACTAAAATGACACTGCGGCTTTTTTTAAACACACATATTTTTATCAAACAAGCTGTAACAAAAATATTCTGCGATATATCTGGTAAACAAGATTCATCTTCTGTGAGCAACAATCTGAAATTAGAATTTTTAACAGGGATTCTCTAAATGACTTTGTCTGTTTTAAAAAAAAAATCTAATCTGGTGATTTTAGAAAAATTATTGAAGTTATTGCCTAAACGCGCAAAATATGTAAACAAATAAATGAACAACATTTGCTTGTTTAATTGTACAACATTTGCTTGTTTAATTGTACAATATTTAATGCACGCATTTTAAATTAAAGTTATTTCGAATATAAAATGAAATGAATTTTAAATTAAATGAATGAAATATTTGTAAGTTAAATAAGATGAGTGCAATGCAATTAAGAGAATATCGGAAATATATCGTTTGCGCTTCATAAACCAACAAAATTGAATATTTTATTTATAATTAAACTCTGTACATATTCTAAACTTTCAAAAACATTGTATTCTCATCGGGAATACAACCATGTATATCATATCTTATAACTTTAGCACATCAAGAATTGAGTAAAAATTGAGACTACAAAATTCTATCTATACACATTAACTTACTAATTTTTTATGCGTCATTTTTCATTTCATTAAAAGAAAATAATTAAAATTGAGAGTATTTAAATCAACAACATTTGATAATATATATTAAATAATATTTATCTTTTTTTAAAAATTAAAGTTAAAATAAGTAACTAACTTGTTTTACTCTTTGGAAAAGGACGGACATAAATTCTATAAGAAAAAGAATTTTCTTACAATTTCGAAAACTACAGTTATTCGATGGCCAACATTTTGTCATTTTAACAGATAATATTAGTTCTAAAAAGAACTGTTTTCATTTAAACAATTCCCTACAATAAATAAGCCAAAAAACACGAATTAAAATTAATAGAATATTCTATTACTGTCAGAATATAAATGCTACAAACAAATGAAAACGCGACTTTTGCGTTTGCGCAGTTATTTCATAGATGTGCAATTAATAGATTATCCATAAAGAAAACAGTTAGGCATCTTTCTGTAGTTCACCCCGTCCGCTACGTGGGGTGCGACCTTGACTGATGTGACCTCGCCTTTAATATTGCGGTTACCTCTCCCATTTAAGATAGGACGCTTACTTATATCGCTTTGGTGAGCATTGTATTATTTCTAAAATCATAATTAGTGATAAGACGTACAAACTTTTTTTTACATGTTATCGCACCAAGAACGTAAATTATGGATTATTTTTTAAGATGACCCCGAATCAACAATGGTGACAAGACAACGAGGAAAAAATTAATGAATTCCTTCATAATGCTTCAATGTTCTTCAGAAGTACACGGCTGGTCAAAGCCAAAGCTAAACGGACAGAAGACAGTTACAGCTAACTAGTACACCACTAACTGTCTTCCAGAAATCATTTAAGGGGTGAATGTTAGGGAATTCATGCCTCACCATGACAATGCATCTTCTCATTCAGCAAGGATTACAGTCAAATTTCTTGAATAAAAATCATGAAAATGATAGAACAAGAAGCACTTTTATTCTGATAATAAACTCATTTCAAAACATTAAATAATAATATTGACTTACTACTTGTGGCCTGTAAGATCCTTGGGCTGAAACTGTAGCTAATATAGCTGCGATTACAACTAATACCTTAAAAAAAAAGAAGTAGTTTAGAAAATATTAAAGAACATAATACTTTTACTGTTATATATTAAAACAAATATACTTTTATACTAATAGATAATCAGATATATGTAAAATATCAATGCGCATTTATGTCCAAGTTTTAGATTTTTTTTTTTTTTTTTTTTTTGGCTAACATAATTTTTTATACTAAAAAGCTTCTTATAAGACCTAATAAAGATCTTCATTGTAACATGAATGAAAAATGAATTATTAAAAAGAAGAATGGGGTTAAGAAATTTGTTTATTTATTACATATTAAATTTTATTTCTAAAATAAGCTAACTATCTTACTTTTATTATCCTTAATAATCCTGCATTAATTCGAAAAAGCTCAAATTAAATTTCAAAATCCATGATGCTGAAGGCATACTGAAAGCATACTGAAGGCATTCTAAGTCCTTCCATATGTCTAATGCCTTATAAATATAACACTGAAGACATCCCTTCAAAATTTTCAGGAAAAAAGTGCCATAAATAAAAATGAATTCTACGATCATGGAATTTAAAAATATTTCTGAAATAGCCTGTACTCTAAAATATGTAGCATTACATTAAACGAAGATTCCAACATAGAACTAGATTAAAACAATATGAGACCAAGGCCGGATCCAGCTCATCATTTAGAGGGGGGTCATGGATTTCCTTTTTGGGGGTGGGAGGGGATCACATCTCTTTATGAGAATTTTTTATATTGAAAGTTGTTCCCAAATCCAAACTAATTACTTTTCTGATACTTTCGCGAAGTCATTTTCATTCATTAAAAAAAAAAAAAAAAAAAAAAAATTGCATTCATATTCGCAAAAATATAAAATTTACCGATTTTGTTCAGATACCAAGAAATTAAAGAGTTTCCCATTTAAAAGTAAAGGAATAAAATTCATTCAGAAAATGTTGTCAAAGTTAGCATTTTTAGCCAAGTTTTACGAGTTGACAGCCACAGAAATGTCGTCGCAAGGGAACAATTGGCTGCCACTTCCGGAAATTCACTTTAAAAAGTCTAACAATTGTCAACGATTAAATATGGCAAAAATTTGTATTCAATTTTAGAGGTAACAAAACCGTACACATTGGCAGCTGTGTTATTCTATTAGTGTCATGAAAATTGCATGCCTAGCCTCTTCTTTCTGCTCAAAGTATTAAATAGTTTTTTTTCAATCGAACTTATACCTTTGAATGGATCATTTTCTTCTCATGGACTGATGGCTTCTATTATTATGAAACAGCTTCAAAAAAATTATGGCCATTTTTTTCCCCATTCTGACCAGAAAATCAGAGTTCCAACTTTTTACGACTGCTCTTTCATCGTCACCTAACACATAATTTTTAATGTCTGTTTCATAATAATAGAAGCCATCAGTCCATCAGAAGAAAATAACTCGGTGAAAGCGGAAACTCGGTTTAGTGTGACTCGGATAATCGGGACTCTACTGCATATTTCATTTTAAAAATTATCTTTATAATGTTTTTGTTGGTGTTCAGAGGGGGATCATGACCCCCATGACCTCCCCCTTGGATCCGCCATTGTATGAGACACTGAGTTAAACGACAATTTAGAGGAACAGATGTAATTCACTTTTGGTCATATTTTGGCATTTTCTTGAAGGATTTTTAAAGGAAAGATAAACTCGCATTTCCGTTTGCTGGAACTATAAAACAACTAAAAGATGACCCTCGAACTTTTTCACAATTATCCCACTTAGTCCATGCTCTTTTCGAGCCCGAACTTCAGCTCTCAGCTTCTTATTTAGCCTCAAAAAGACCCAGGTGATAATGTTAATCCTATGGGGAAGTTATTTTCAATATCTTGTTTCGATTTTAATATTTTTACATGATTTTTTTTGCATACGGTAGCTGAGGATGATCTACATCCTTGCTAGTTTTTACTTTCTTGATTTTGGTTATAGATTTTTTTATATTGGGATAGTTTCAATTTCAGAACCGGTTCAAACCGGTTCCGAAAGTGAAAGTAATTAAAAAAAAATCTGAAACCAAAATTGGAAAAGTAAAAACTAGCCCGGCTGTAGATCGTCCTCAGCTATCCTATGCAAAAAAAAAAAAAATCATTCAAAAAAATTAAAACCCATTCGAGAAATTTGAAAGTAACGCCCCCATAGGATTAACATTATCATCCGGGTCTTTTTGAATGACTAGTGTGGCCTCTAGGGCCACCATCAGTGACCTGGAAAAACTCGCTCGTTAATGCTATTCCTATGGAAGAAATTTTGTAAGATATCTCGTTTGCATTTTAATATTTTTAAATGATTTTTTTTTTCCTTTTTGGCATTGGCTAGCTGAGATGGATCTCTACATCTGCCCTTTTTTACTTTTTCGATTTTGTTTGCAGATTTTTTCCAAGAGGATACTTTCACTTTCAAAACCGGTTCCGAAAATGAAACTGTCCTCATTAAAAATATCTGTAAACAAAATCGAAAAAGTAAAAAACGTCCTTTGTACAGATCGATCTCAGCTAGTCAGTGCAAAAAGATTTGTTTAAATATACTGAAATGCAAACGAGATAGCTTTAAAAATCTCTTCCATAGGATTAGCGTGGGTCTTTTCAGGTGATTGAAGTAACCTCTTAATCACTAAGATGTAGGGGGTAATCTCATATTAAATGGTGTGTAATTTTAAACGAAAGCCTTTGCGACTGCATTATTACAAATATATATATATTCTCAGTAATTGTTGATTGACCTTCATGGATCATTTCAGAACCGGTTTCGAAAATGAAAGCATCCCCATAAAAAAAAAATCTGCAACCAAAATCGTAAAAGCCAAAAACGCCCTTTGTAGAGATCGACCATAACTATCCAATGAAAAAAAAAAAAAATCATTTTAAAATATTGAAATGCAAACGAGATATCTTAAAATTTTCCCCCCATTGGATTAATATTAGCGAATGGTTCTTTTCTGGTTACTGAAGTAATCCCTTAAATGAGTAGTCCCTTTGATGCCTTCAGCAAAAAAGGGTTTTTAAAGGAAAAGTGATTCCGAATTTCCGTTCCATAACAAAGTAAACACTGAAAATCTTCCAAAGCCATCCCAGTTAGATGTTAGATCCGATCAAGTAGCGGACCCGTTAGATCCTTAGATCGTTAAGTTAGATCAAGTATCGACCCAGGATCTAGCTTCGAGATCCTTATTATGGTCCTACCTTAAGCAGAATATTATCTTAAACGATATTATTATAAGTCTAAGGATTTAATTTTTATAGAAAATTAACATTCTCAATAATTGTTGACTTACCTTCATGGCTATTGTAATTCCGGAAGACAGATACACCAACGATAGAATTTCCACAATCAGTACTGCGCTCTGTTGAAACCGTTTATGTATATATATATAAGTTTTTGCACTTATAAAAAATTTTAATTGGGTGATGTGACCCGGCTCCTAGAAAGGTTAAACCGTAGTCAACAAATTAAAATCTGCCACCAGCAGCAAGGTTAGGAACATGTTACCCCACAAACTGACGCTTTTATTACTTTATTGAAATTGATGTATTCATTACGTATGCACAAGAAACTTTCAAGTTTCACAGTAAAGCTCATGGTGAACACTATCTCCATAGAAGTTTATGTTTTATGGTCATCGGATCATAATTAAAGGGACATCACTTGTAGATCTTAATAATCGTGCTTTTAATATAATAAGATGCGGATCACGTATGTTTATTCATAACAAAAAAAATTATGAATCTATGAGAAAGAAGAGATCACTTCAAGATTGTGGTTGAAAAGTTGTCGATTAATTCAGAACGTACCATATAAAACAGGAAGAACTAATAAAATAATCATTTGATGAAAAGAATAGATAATATCTGAATGCTTCTTGGGTTTACAGTTTCTTAATGTTGTAGTTTTATTACGTCTTTTACGTAAGTCCATACTCACGCACATTGCTAATGCTAAAAGAATCATTGCGGTATTCTTCACTTTGTAAAAAACTTGAAATATGATTAAAAAAAAACACACTCATAGAATTCAGACTCGCCTTATAATACAAACAAATACCGTCAACCTAAATGTACCGTAAGTTTTATTTACCGTAATCCGTTACCGTAAAAATTTACCGTAAGCCTAAAATACTTTGGTCCTTGAGGGGTTAGTTTAGTCCATCCCATAAAAAAAGCTTTTATTCTTTGTATTGAACAACCAATGGAAGATAATTTGGAGTTTTTGCCCTAGAAATATAATTTATACCCTACTATAGAGTATTTTAATAGTTCGGGGGTAAATTATTTTTTTAGTGGCAACACTGAATGTGTTTGTAAGCAACTGTTTCCGTGTGTAGATTTTAACTCTCCAAACTTTCTATAGTGAAACAATCT
Source organism: Maratus speciosus (assembly GCA_963932465.1). NCBI lineage: Eukaryota > Metazoa > Arthropoda > Arachnida > Araneae > Salticidae > Maratus > Maratus speciosus. The sequence goes on from OZ010786.1 coordinate 126,891,626, forward strand.
TGATAAAAGCTACAAATAAGGTAAGTGTCAAAATATTACCTTTAGCAACCTGTAACCCATATGTGATCATAATTTTTCCTTTAACTTTTTATTTTGACAGAAAATGTTTAAGTTTTCATAAAACTAGTATTTCGGGTCTACTTTGTGCCAGGCCTGCTTTGGTCCGAAAATAGCCCCGATTACTTAGAAATGCTTTTTATACAACCAAATCTCTTAAAACATGTATTAAGTAACTTTTTTTTTCAAATGTTACTGTAGCAAAATGTTACATTAATTGTTTTTGTTCCAGTTGTTGAGGATAACACGACGAAAACTGTTTCTAATTTCTTTAATATTAACAATTGGTTTATTGTGTTTAAATGTTAAAAAAAAAAAAATAAATAAATAAAATTAAAAAAAAAATATCGAGTTTGCCGTGTTAATTTATTAGCAAATGCTTTTGCAAGGGGGTTTCCATAGAAATGTATTAATTTACATATGAAATATATTCATTTTATATGAAACTAAATGAATGGACCAAAGAAGCCCCTAGCAAGGGCTACTTTGTTCCAAAACTTTAAAAATAGTTAAAAAATAAATAAATAAAAATTTTCCTTATTAAAACCATGCAGTTTGCTTCACTGTTTCTTGTTAATTGCTTACAACTCCATTTCGACGTTGAAAAATCACATATAATATTTTTTAATAATGGAAATGTGAGTGGAACCAGGGAAAAGTGGCCTAAAGTAGCCCCGATTGACGGTATCTAAAAATTCTATAAATGTTCTAAAAACACATATATCATTTTATAAACAAAACCTTAAGGAAATTGTTTCAGATATTAAATTCAATAGAGTTAAAACTGCACTTTCAAGATTAAAACAAAAGGAATCAATCAAAATACATTTTGATCTAGCTAAAATAATTAAACGTACGTCAACATATTACGAATCAATATAATTAATGAATCCATAGAAATTTTATGCAAAAAAAAATCAAACATTCAATGATTCATTATCCTTACAATATTCCCAAATTATGGTATAGACTGTTAAGAATAGTTCAAAACGAGATGTGATTATCGCATACCTCCCTCCCCCCCTCTGTTTTATTTTAATTGTTTGTTCCATTCTCCAGCAGTTAAACGATATATTTCACTTTTTTTATCATTGTGTATTTGTGTTCGTTTGTAACCCTGATGATGAACAAGTGTTTGCTCGAAAAGCGCTCGGTTTTTATGAAAATATAGCTTTGTATATAAAGTATTTTAAATACCTTCAGTGAAGTTTTTATAAAATGATATATGTGTTTTTAGAACATTTATATAATTTTTAGTTATTTGTTTGTATTCTTCACTGTTTTGGACTAACATTTTAAATTACAAATGAAAATGCTGATGTTCAATTACAAATAATAAGGTAATAGTAAAACACACTGCAGATGAAAAAATATTAGAACCTTCTTTTTTCTTCCCTATAATAAATAAAATCTAGATTATAGTTCCAGGAGCAACTAATATTATTTTCTCTGGTAAAGTCTAAGCCTTTTCTGGTATTTAATTTCATGTTAAAATGTTTTGAATTGTACTGCTAGGCCTATTCGATTATTACGGTATGAATGAATAAAATTTAAGCATGAAGTAGCCATTGAACAAATTCTTCTATCTCCAAAATATAATTTTAAATGTCATAGTATGATAATACATAAAGAAAATTTCAAGTTAATATTTAGATAAGCAAAATTTATAGTTCCACTTTTTCAAAAAATAACCGAAGTATTTTGAATGTATAATATTTCTGTACATAACTTGAAGGCTCTGTTTTCTTTGGGGCTTGCCATTCAAATTTAATAAATGAAAAAATAACTCGAAAATGGTTTCAAAAGATTCGAATATATTTTATGTTTAAGCGTAAGACTTTTATTTGATGTTTCTATCGTAACAAATATACACAAATCTTTGAACTAAAGCGTTCTGGCATATGTATTTCAAGAAATGTAACTCTACACATCAGTATTAAAATATATTTCATTTAAATCTTAAAATTATCATAAAGGAAACATCATCAAAGAATTGTCATCACGTAAACCACCATAACCTCTCTTGATTTTAAACTTAGGGGAGAGGGGGCACACGTTTGAACATAGGGCAGATGTGAACATCACAATTTTTTAATGGTTATTTCATGTTTTTTTATTTGAAAAAAATTACCAAAGATGGCAACACCTGTAGACATATGATGATATATTTTTTTTTTAAACCTCTGTGCCTTTTTCATTTTCTTTACAAATCTTTACAAGAAAGTATTGGATTCGTAAAAATTTTCGAATCCCGCTTTTTGACGGTTTACACGTTTTAAGGGTCAGAGATTGCAAAAAACATGTTTTTACAAAATGTCTGTCAGCGAGTCTGTGATTCTGGCTGTCCTTCTGTATGTATGTATGTATGCGACACAAATTTTGAGGGCGCTCTCTCTCTCTCTCTCTCTCTCTCTCTCTCTCTCTCTCTCTCTCTCTCTCTATATATATATATATATATATATATATATATATATATATATATATATATTTGTGTGTGTGTGATTTTCCTGGCTTTTAAAAAAATTGCAATTTTTATATATATAATATGTACATAAATGTATATGCATATATATATAGTATATAACATATAATAAATTGCAATTTTTTTTGCAATTTTCTAAACATTTACGAAGTGGGCCATATTGAGAACCATATTGAGAATATTCTCAATATATCCCATATGACACTTTTTACATTTCAACTTATATAATTTTTAATAGTATAATTACAAGTATAATGTCTTTTCTTTTATTTACCATATTAATCCCTCTAGTCAACAGCATAAATAGTTTCCGGGAAAAATAATATTAACATGGTGAAAAAAGAAATCAAACCTTAGGTGGGCCATAATGGGGCCAGGTACCTTATCTATATTTACTTAATGGTAAATTTAACAGATAATATAGCTAATGATTATGATGACAAAGTAATAGCAGAATTAAAAGCATGCCGAAAGTTACTTTTTTCCTGCGTTCATATGTGCCCCATATGTGTTCACAACTACCCCACAAGTGGGGCACATGTGAATATTTTTTTTTAATTTATAAAACTAGTAAAAAAAAGGAAGAAGTACTATAAAGGGGATTTAAAAAAAATTACCATGTGTAAGAAAAAGTTTTGTTTACTATATTGAGTCGTTTTTGTACGTGGAAATTAACTCAATTATGAGAAAAAGATCTATATATGTGAACTGTTCACATGCGCCCCCTTTCTCCTATATAAAATAAAAAACACGTTCATGAAACTAATTTTTATCTTTAAAAATGACATTTCTATCAGATTTTTTATAGTTTTTGACGCAGAACTTCTTGACACGAAGATAAAAAATGCCAATCGTCAAAAACCTGCCAACCCTGATCAAATTCGTACCTTGGAACTGACACTATAAAACGTAAAAATAAAATAAAACAAGTTGAAATATCATCAAGTAATTATTGCAACATGCTGATAAAACATGTGTGAATGAAATTCAGAAAAGAGGGAAAAAGACAGGAGAGTAATTAAGTAGAGATGGATGTGTTTTTTGAGGACATCGAAGTCCAAAATGTCCTGAATATCAGAAGAAAAGATCGACTATTTATTAAGCAGTACTTTCCTATAAAGGTAAAATCAAAATAATTTGCATTTATGAATATTGTAATCTTGACGTTTAAAAGAAATTTCTTCTGCTTTATTTATATTTATTTATTTATTTATATTTTTCTAAGAGTCGTGTGTGAACTGAACAATTATAACTGCTTTATATTTTAATAAGTTTAAATATTTATGAAATGAATACACTGCAGCAAACAAATCTGTTAAATTTACTGGAAAAGCTACAATGCCATCAAAAAGATTTACTTTATGAAAAATAAATAAAAATAAGAATAAAAAACGAACTTTCTGTTTTTTAATGCATTTGACTGTTTAAAAGCAGAAAATTCAGAGGAGAATTTTGTGTGTGTGTGTGTGTGTTCATGAAATAAATGATTTTTGTTGTCGCCAGTCATATCTTACGAATATTTTTTTCCGAAAAATCAACATGCCTTTTTCTGCATGCCCTTTTTAGGTGCGTACGTAGTTATATAAATACGTAGCACCCATAGTTGTCGTCTGGTCGACTTAATGTACTTAACCGAATGATTTGAAATTTAATTCTGTAAAAGCACTTATTTTCGCGAGGCTTTAATTTTCACGATTTTCGCGAGCCGTCGTAATCGCGAAAATTTAGGCCTCGCGAAATATATATATTTTCTTTTTGCATCAAATAATAATAAAAAATCAGAAATTTTTCACTTATCCAAAATTTAATGATTACAACTTCTTAAATAAGAAATAAGTACAAAAATTTCTTCAATACTTACAACTATTTCTTGAATAAAAACAATAATACAACTAATAGAATGCAGCTCATCACTTACAATATTTAGACCAGCTTCTTTGAAGTCATTCAAAATTATCTCATGTTTGACTTCAACACATGTGCGCACAAGCCAAGAAGCGTGAATCGGTTTTAGCCGTGATATTCGCAGGTCCGCAGGTTCTTTTTCCTTTAGAAATTTAAGCTGATTAGAATACCACAACTCATTTTTCAGCAAACGCTTAAACTCGCCGTTTACAGTTAAGTCCAAAGGCTGGAGCCCTCTTGTGCAGGAAACGGGTACAAAAACTGGAATAATATTCCTCTTCTCTAGTTCAGCCAGAAAAAGAGGATCTTGGTGTGCCTTAAGGGTGTATTCGAAAAAATATTTTTCCACCCTCAACAGCTCGAAATTTTCTGAGACATTTTCAGACTCATTTTTAAAAGTAAAAACATGAAACTTGTTGGGGTGATTTCTGAAGATATGTTTAACATGCCGTGTGATTTCATTTTAAACTTATTAATTAGAATTTGATTTTTAAACAATTATTTTCTCCGTATGACCATTTTTTTCATTCCCAGATCGCCCGCTTCGGAAAATTCGGTTCAAAACGCCAACTTTGACAGCGTTTTTCACAGTATTTTCTGCATTTATCAAAAAATTAAGAAGCACCGCACATTATATAATTTCTAAATAAGAGAATTTCCAAGTTTGATGCGTTTGAGAGCAAAAAGGAATTTTAAAATGAATCAGAAAATAAGCAGTTTGGATCGGAATACACCCTTAAAAACGTCGAAAAATACTACACCAGGTTGTTCTGGAACTAGCCCGAGAAGCTCTCTCTGCTTGTCGTAATAAGGTACAAGAATATTCTCGATGTATCGAATCATTGTGTCAGGACAAAAGGAAGTTTCTTAAAATGCCTTATGCAAAAGGTGTTCTATTTAGGTAGTTTTGGGATTTTTCAACTTTCGGTTGTGTTCATATAAAACTCGCGAAATTTTCAGCTCGCGAAATCACCGATATCTTCATTTTCGCGAAAATTAAGGCTCGCGAAAATAAGTGCTTTTACAGTATATATAATCGCTGCAGCATTTTGTCGAGTCATTTCAAATTTTATGAAAATCGAATAAAAACTGAAAAAGATATTAATAAAAGATTTCTTCACTCCATTAAATCCTATCATACGTAATTAATTCATTGATATCCCATGATATGTAAGGATTCTAGGTTGTCATGTTGATTATTCTATTATATCCTATCATGCGTAATTAATTCAATGATATCCTATGATAAGTAATGATTCTAGTTTGCCACGGAGATGACGTCCTATTTAAGATGGAGTCATATTTTTTTGGTATTACTGAATTTAATATATATAATCATAATAAATTTTGTATTCATGTATTTTTGCAGAAGAGTGCAACAGCTATTGCACCAAGATATGAATATTTATTAAACAAGTTATAGTACGAACGCTCTTCATTTGCCACGTTTGACGTACAATTTCCGACTAGTTTTTATGTCATACCGGATCATCTATTGTGCAGTTTATTAGATAAGTAATTTATCTTTATGAAAGGTTATTCGAACAAGCGGGGTTTGACTATAATTTTAAAATTATTTTACTTTCTTCTATCTTCAACAGAAGAAAGTATTGTAATCGAATTTTTTTTTCGACTTCCATTTTTCGGCGGATTTACACGTTTTAGGAATCATAGATCCCCAAAAATATGTTTATCGAAAATGTCTGTCTGTCCATGTGTCCGTGTGTCTGTCGCCATTGTACCATCAAAAAGTGTATGAAGTTATCCATAGAATTGAACCAAACTTTTCTTTTAAATTTTTGGCTATGGCAAGCAGGTCCTTCCTTAATTTGGAAAAAAATCGCAGGTAGGGGGCGCTGTAATAGCGAATTTTGTGCGATTTTGAATATTGTACCATCGAAAAGTGTATGAAGTCATGCATAGAATTGAACCAAAAATTTTTCTTAATTTCTTAGCTATGGGAAGCAGGTCCTCCCTTAATTTGGAAAAAACCGCCGGAAGGGGGCGCTGTACTAGCGATTTTTGTGCCCTTTTCAACATTGTACCATATAAAAGTGTATGAAGTTATGCACAGAATTGAATCAATTTTTTGCGTATGTTTTTGGCTATTGCAAGAAGGTCCTCCCTGAATTTGGAAATATTCCGCCAAAAAGGGGCACCATAATAACGATTTTTGTGTAATTTTCTTAATTTTTCGTAGTTCTATTGTATGACATCTATCGTGATATTTCGATTATATTGTATAGTATCTATCGTGAAGCGACGGGAACTTCCCATTCTGATAAGCCGACTATTCGCGAACAGCTGATATACAACAGAATAACGGAAAACTATTGATTTTAATAAATATAATGTTCGAGATTTACTCGTTTTTACTCCGATTATTTGACTGAAGCAGAAATTTAAAATGAAAATCAAAGTTGATATAGTATTGAACTAATAAAAATGAAATATTGACATTTGTAACAACATTTTGAAATATTAAAATATATGAGATAGAAGAAAAGTTTGGGATTGGCACGTTCAACTTAGTTAAATATGGCTTGAAAGGTTTCCTTTTTTTTACATGACAATTGAGAGTGTATGAGGGGGGGGGGGGGACAATCTTAACATATAGAATAACAGGTTAACACCATGAACTGAATATTTCCACTTCCCTACTGGCATATGCTTCATAAATACTTCCATTCATAACTAAAAAGAATAGTGACGGTTACAGTGAAGATGACTGCTCGCGGGCAGTTCATAAAATAAATCTCTACTCTTGTTAACTGTTTATGTTTCCTGGGTTAGAGGTTTTAGAAACTCCAGTTAGACACACTTTATTTCTTTTACTATTTTTCTGAATAAATTGCTATCAGTCGTGTTTAAACTTGTAAGCATTATATCGTCAGAAATCAACGAAAAAATATCACAATATGTGCTCAAATATAGATTGTATGATGACAACGGATGATTATAATTAATGATATTTCTTTTCTTTTATTTTTTGAAATAAACTAACTATACACTCGCTTTAAAAAAAAAAAATGCATAATTCTACGGGATACTCGTGAGTCCCGTGGCAGAAACACGGCGACAATGTATGTAGATTGAGAAAGATCTCTTGCAGAAAAAAATTTCATTTGGGAAACGTATATTTTTTTTTGGGGGGGGGGGGGAGGACGAAAAATCCATACAACAGCAAAAGGATCTTCTGTATATGTTTCAATTCTGCAGAACGATATTGGTAAGAGGAGACAGCCTCCTGCGTTTCGGCAAATTTTCGATCCTCCACCACCGAAATTTTCATCCCCCCCTCCCTTTGCCCCTCCTCCCACCACCAAGAATTAAAGTTGAAAATCCTTAAAATTATTGAGCTTTATATTCTGCCGAGTTTTTAATATTATTTTGCTCTAGTTGTTTTATTTGTTACTTTTAAATAGCAATACATAAATAACGAATCATCTACATTTCCGTTACCACATGAATGATTAATCATCTACCTCCACTCGAAAATTTTAGTTTCCCTCTCTTTGCCCCGTCCATCACTAACCCTTAAGGCTGCTAGTCACTCAGCTTCCGAATTCCCCTCGGTAATATTAAGTCTATGGGCGTTTGATGCATTCGTATATTTAAAATATATCCACGGGAAATTAATAGTTTTAACTCCTTTTTTCTGTGTACTCCTCTTAAAGGATGTCTCGTTTTCCCTTAGTTCTCAGAATATTTCTAAAATACATACTTAATTTTGTATGAAGTGTAAAAACCTTTCTCACAGTTCTTCAGCTTTTAACACATAAAATATTAAATTAAGTATAGATTTTAGAAATATTATAACAACTAAGGAAAAAAGAGACATATTTTGAGAAGAGTACAAAGAAAAAAGCAATTAAAAGCGTTAATTTCCCGTTGGGCAGGGCTCGAAATGTATCGGAGCAAACCGAAACGATGTTCCGGTTCGTGAAAATGTGCCAAATATTGTTCCGGTTCGTGAAAGTATGGAAAATATTGTTCCGATTCGTGGAATTATTTAAAAATATTATTACATTTTGAAACATATATAGTAGCTTACTATGCTCTCTGTAACTTTTTTTTTCTAATTATTTAGACTCTTGAATGCATTTTTTTTTAAGTTGGTTTTTCTACGGTTAAATATAAATTTGCTATACAGTAAAGTCCCGATTATCCGAGTTAATAGGGACCAACCAAGCTCGCCTCGGATAAGCAAAAAACTCGTATAAACCGGATTGACACAAATCGTCACCAACTAAGGAAATGAAATATAATTTTTCATTTTATTCATTTATTTTTATAGTACTAGTAACATTTCTGTGATGTACATTTACGTTACTTTTGAGAAATACGGGAATAATAATAAAATTGCTATTTGAAAAAGGGCCTTGATAGTTTTTTGTTTGTTAAATTTCAATTTTGCTGCAGTTTTTTTTTTGCTGCAGTATTACGCTATACTGCATAGATACCAATTTCTAATATTTTTTCTACCACTAAAACGTACCAGTAAATTTTGCCTAATTCAATCGCCAAAATCTAACAATTGTCAACGATTACATAGGGCAAAAATTTGTATTAAATTTTAGAGGTAACAAAACCGTACAAATTGGCAGCTATGTGATTCTATTAGTGTTCTGAAAACTGCAGGTGTAGCCTCTTCTTTCTGCTCAAAGTATTAAATAGTTTTTCCAATCGAACTTATATCTTTGGAATGGATCATTTTCTTCTAATGGACTGATGGCTTCCATTATTATGAAACAGCCATTACAAATGAAGTGTTAGGTGAAGATGAAAGAGCAGCCTTAAAAAGTTAGAGCTATGATTTTCTGGTCAGAAGGGGGCGGGGGAAATGGCCATAATTTTTTTTTTTTTTTGAAAAAAAATTATGGCCGTTTTTTCGTCCCATTCTGGCCAGAAAATCAGAGATCTAACTTTTTACGACTGCTCTTTCATCTTCACCTAACACTTCATTTGTAATGGCTGTTTCATAATAATGGAAGCTATCAGTCCATCAGAAGAAAATAACTCGGTTAAGTGTGACTCGGATAATCGGAACTTTACTGTACTTTAAAAAAATTTAGTCGACAATAATTTTGAAATAGCGTTCCGGTTCGAGGATTTTTCCATTTCGAGCCCTGCTGAGGAGATACTTTAAATATACGAATACACCCCATCCCCATAGACTTAGCATTAGTGAGGGGAATTCGGAAGTTGAGTGACTAGCATCCTTCTCTGTTGTGACAAAAAAGCTGTTGCATAGATAAGTGCGAGCGATCTATGAAACTGCTTGATTGAACGATAAATAAAACGCTCAATTAACTGATATGATAACGTTTCTTTACTAAACTTTATGTACAGGACCATCATAATTAAATTTCGCCTATTCAAAATTCCCTAAAATTCTCATAGTAATAAGGCTCCAAACGAAACAAAATTTCACAAGTATTTATAGTTAAACTATGCGAATTGTAGTACACAGCAGTCTGTGAGACCGCCAAAAATATTTAAGGGTTAAAGTTGTTAATCGTTAAAATTCTCAAGGTTTTTTTTTTTTTTTTTAATTTGTGTCCTTTTTTTTAAATGTTGTGTTGGCTTAGTTCTTTTGTTGCCTTGAAATACTAATACATAAATATTCGCCTAAGATTCCCCACTCCCCTTGAAAATTCCGATCACCTCCCTTTGCTCCATCATCACACAATTTAAAATCTTTTAAAACCATTTCATTTAAAAAAAACAAAACCTGACTATTTATTACTTTGAAAAATAACATTAGATGAATGATTTTTTACTTCCTGTTCTCCTCCCTCCCAGAAATCTGTGATTCTCTTCCTGCTATCACACAGGCTTTGAAGTATTTAAAATTATTTTTTTAAGTTTTTTGTTCTTTATGTTACTTTTCATAAACGATAAATAATCTTTTCTTTTATTATTCTCCTCTGAAATGTATACTTCTTCTCCATCCCCCCCCCCCCCCCCAGCATACAAAGTTAAAAATATTATTTTATTTTTGTTATTTTAGTGCCCTCGTTGTCTTATTTGTTACTTCGAAACAACGTAAAATAATTATTCTAAATTTTCTAAGGGGAATTGCTAAATATGGAGGTAATGGGGTTTTGCGAGTATTTTAACTTTTTTGTTGTTTGTCCCATTATCACTCTTGTCTTGACTTCTGAGACTTTTCATGCAGATTTTGCTGTAAGTAAAGTTAGTCGCAAAAAGCATAGTAATCTTCTGCCACAGGGCTCATGAGTTGTATCAATAAAATCAGACGAGTGATAATGCACACCAAGACAAACAATTTAAGTATTGGAAAAAAAGGTTTGTTGTTAATTTATTCAGACAAAAACACAGGGTGTTCCCACTCAAAGTCGAACTTTGATTTTGACTCAAAACTTTAACTAGAATGAATCTATTATAACGATATTTCATACGTACTTATCTTGTTTTGTATGAAATACGATGGCATCAAGAAAATTGCTGGAAGCTCACATTAATTCCCAATGTGACACGGTATTTAATGTCAAGTACATTTCGAAAAATGGAGGGTCTAGTTCAGCACTTTTAGCATGTGTTAATTATTTATTTTAGTTTTTCTCTCATACGTGCCACTCTGCAATGCACTGAAAACATCTCCAGGGTTGTTTTCAATCCAGATGGGATCGTTTCAGATGATTTTAACACCTCATCATGCGAAGGTTTGTTAGTTTGAGCATCACCATGATCAGGACCGAAACTTAGGGGGGGGGGGCAGAGGGGGCATGTGCCCCGGGCGCCAGAACGAAGGGGCGCCAAATGAAGGATTATGCCTTTGGAAAGGATCGTTTTCTTCTGATGGGCTGATGGCTTCCATTATTATGAAACAGCCATTATAAATGAAGTGTTAGGTGAAGATGAAAGAGCAGCCGTAAAAAGTTAGAACTCTGATTTTCTGGTCCGAATGGGGAAAATAATGCCCATAATGTTTTTTGCAAAAAAAAAAAAATTATGGCCATTTTTTTTCCCATTCGGACCAGAAAATCAGAGTTCTAACTTTTTACGACTGCTCTTTCATCTTCACCTAACACTTCATTTATAATGGCTGTTTCATAATAATTGAAGCCATCAGTCCATCAGAAGAAAATAACTCGGTGAAAGCGGAAACTCGGTTAGGCGGGACTCGGATAATCGGGACTCAACTGAATATGTCATTTTAAAAATGATCTTTAGAATACTTTTGTTGATGTTCAGAGGGACCTCCCCCTTGGATCCGCCACTGTAGATTACGTAGTTCAGTATTACATATTTTATGATTACATAATTTAAATTTTAAAATAAGTCTTCTATTATAAAATTAGTAAAATTCTCTTTGTAAATATACTTTGTGGAAGAGGGGGGAGGGGCGCCAAAATCCATGTTTGCCCCGTATGCAAAAAAGGCTAGTTTCGGTCCTGACCATGATCCTTTTCATCTCCATCTTCTCCGTCTTATTCACACTGTTCCATCCGACCCAAAACTGATTTGCTTTTTTGTTTATTGCGGGAGAGGGGGATCCAAGCAGAGGCAAATAACACAAAATTACTGTAATTTTTGGAGATACTATTTAAAGATTTTTCATTAACTTTTACTACAACTATGCAATATTAAAAAGAAGACATCCATAAATTTTATTTTTAAAAAAACAGAATTTATGAATTACAGGATTTTTTTTTGTTAATGATTTATGAACAACTAAAACCTGATTTGAGATGCTTTCAATTTAAAAACTCTGGAAAATATGTATAATATTTTCTAAGATATTTTGACTGGTGCTTCGCTTAAATTAAGCGGAAAAAGTATTTCAGAAAACTATATATTTTTACACATAATTTCTTTTGAAATTTTCTTGTGTTTTGATAGCATGATTAAATAAGTAAATAAACACGGCATAACTGTAAAGAATTCATCCATTATAGAGTAAACTACTTTTGCGTGACAGTAGGGTTTAAAAATATGAACAAGAAAGATTGATTTTGACACGTATTACTAAAAGAATAATGTAAAACCTTTTTGCATAATCTGTTTCAAAGTACAAAAAATGCATCTTTTTAAAATATTTTGCAATAATTTGATCTGAGATTGGATTAAAACAGGAATTTCAAGAACTCGATTTGACAGGTTGATGCATTACATCTAGTCACGTTCTTTTCTTCATTGTATCAGATGCGATTTTAACAGAAAACTTATCATCACATTTTCCTCCTAATGATTGATCACATATAAATGCAAATACCTCACAGGAAATAGTTAACTAACGTAACTTTAAAAAAGATTAGAAGTTATATTGTGTGTATTAAGCATTTCTAAACTATTTTCCGGTCACTTTTCATGCTTCAGGCAAAGTGGTGGTTTCTGAATTAACCCTCCGCACAGCAGGGCGTTTTGACAATCTAGGTGGACAAAATTACTGCGTTGAAGTTTAATTAAGTTTTGCTGGTTTTTCGAATGTAACACTAATAAAATACTCAAACAGTGATAAATATTTTTCACAGACTTGGAAATTTACAACTGTTATCATTTATTTATCAATTGATTAATTGTGTTAAAAATATAACTACACATGCAGCGTTTACTGCAGTTCTAAAAAAATAACCTTCGATATATTCTGTTGAGCTGATTCAGATGCAGTGTTCTCGCTGCCTTTTGATCAAAATTGACGATTTGGCGAATAAGAAATATAAAACAGTAGCCAAATGAACAGAAATTTTAGCAAAGATTCGGCTTGAAACACTGAAAAATCTATCTTTAACCCTTTATTGTATCCCCCTTTTTTTATCAATATGTCCTAAAACAACCTAATATTTTATGATTTATTATACAATAGAAATTAACCTATCCGCTGCAGAAACTATTAAAAATAGGTACATTCTAAATGTCTCCTAAATGTGTAAATGTTTCAAACATTTAACTGTCTAAAAAAAAATTAAAAACAGCTATCTTTGATTTACCGTTGTGAAAATATACACTAAAAATTTCTAGGAGATTTCGACTCTTAACCGATAGAGAAAATTTCACCGGCCAATGATACTTGGTATACAATAGTATGGTAAATGGCTAATTTCAACACCATATTCCAGCAAAAAATTTCTCTATTTGGCGCTTGATACGAATAATTGTGTTTGCGTTTTTACCGGCGCGACGCTGGCGCATAGATAGTGATTAACTGACAATAGAGAAATATATATGGCATAATCATTTCTGTGTCTTTGGCTGTTGTTAAACTCAATTGGTGTTGAGTCAGTATCTCTATAAATAGAGCAATGTAAATTGCACAGTCGATTGAACATGTTAAAGCGACATCAATCGTTTAGTAACGCGGCTAAGAATATCGACGGTATTGGCACACCACACACACAAATTGAGCCCTCGCAATTTAGCGAATTTGACTGTTGGTTTACTCGCCAAAGGAAGACTTTTGTCGCGATTTGGCTCAATGACGAGCGGCAGCGAGAACCCTGTATCAGACGAAATTCTGTCATCGTTAAAGGTTAGTTGGGTGAATTAGTCCTCCAGATTAGTCCGGGATGGCTCATTTGGAAGAGCATTGGAGGCTTCAGCCAATACATCGCTGGTTCGAATCCTGCCCCGGATTTTTTTCACCCACATGGAAATTTACAACTCTTAAGAAATATTTATTTTATTTAACAACACTGCCTCAAAATAAAATTATAATGCGTGAAACATACAAAACAATGAAAACGAAAGGGCAGCTTTAAATTTGCCTTTCTTTGGGTTAGCCATACATAGGTCAACAACAGATTGACCTGAAATTTGTGTAGTCATCCTTAAAAATAAAAGTTTTAAAATAAAAACATATTTTTAAAAAAAGTTTTCATGTTTTGTGTGTCCCTGTAAAAAATTTAAATGCTACCCAAATTATTTTCGATTGAAAAAATGATGTTGTGTAAATGAATAACCTATATTTTCATTGAACTTGAAATAAAATTTCTGTTTATAGATGGTACAATATCCGAATTATTTGTGTGGCCCTGTAAAAGAAATATAACTGCTACACTTTATTTTCAATTTAAAAGATTCTATTGTGTATCTCAATAATTTTGTTGAAATTGAATAAAAATTTCTGCTTATAAGCAACAATCTTTTCGCAATATTTTTTTTTGTCCCTGTAGAAAATGCATAATTGTAACGTTCCTCAAATTATAATATAATTCAATTGTCATCGGAAATACGCATGCAGGCAAAGTTTCAGCTCAATCAGATAATTGAAAGTGGTTTAAAATTTGAACTAATCTTTTGTATGTCCCTATAAAAAAGGCGTAACTGCTACGTTCCATAAATTATAATAACGTTGCATTGTTATCAGAACTAAATGTATAAGAAAATTTTCAGCTCAATCTGATAATTAGAAGTTGTTTAAAATTAACATGGAAGATTTAAACTAAACTTTTGTGTAGCCCTGTAGAAACAGTATAACGTCTACGTTCCTCAAATTATAATAATATTGTATTGTCATTGAAACTGTACGAGTATTCAAAGTTTCAGCCCAATCGGATAATTATAAGTAGTTTAAAATTGACTTGCAAGATTTGAACTAAACATGCAGACATACACTGCAAGTTAATATAAAGTTTGTTTATTAATAAAAACTTAATAATTTGCAAACTTTTGCAGGAATTTTCTTTTTTCAATACTTTAGGAATGGCACTTTGATTTTTAAAAATATGCTTATTGCTTAATCATGCTTAATACATGTTAAAAGTCAAGATAAAATTCCTAAACAAAAACATAGATCATTCAGAATCACAACCTGTGAAAAAAGCGGTTAAGTGGGTTTAATTGCGCTTCACACAGCAATAGGTTAAATCTTACTTTAACAACCATATGATATATGCCCAGTAAACTTGTTCTTTCAAATAAAACAGAATAGTCTCGACGTGCTTTCGAACTTACAGTAAACTAGTGCAACCGATGAAACTCCCTTAAACCAACTGCGCAAATGGCTTCTTTACGGTCATAGTTAATCGACAACTCGGATTTTTTAGACAAAACTCGTACAAATATCGACAAAAGAGACATGTAGTTACCAGTATACGCAGTCTTGTTAAATTCCGAGATAATCGGAAAAATGAATTTTGTCCACTAAGATCATCAAAATTCCGCACTGCGGTGTGTATAACTGATATAGATCATATACAAGGCTACACAAAAGAGTTTGTAAGCTTTGTGGAGTATCAGGGTGAATGGCTTAAAAGAGGCCATTATGCTCTTTCAAGCTGAACTATATTTAGTATACTAAGAGATGTTTGTATAATATAAATAAAATATATACTGGGCCACGCAAAGAACAGAATACATGACCTCCCAGGGATAATAATGTGTGGAAGTATCATTTCAGTAGTTTTAACCACGTTTTAGCCTTAATTAAATTTTACCTTAATATGTGCGACATATAAAAATCTATTGGTAATATACAGGGTTGTATAAAATAATTCAAGTATGTTTCCGTATAGGGGTAGAAATTGCTGAAGGTAAATTTTCAACCTGTTATGCATTTTCTTACTATACTAAGTTTTATCATACTATGTATAGAATGATATACAAATCTTTAGATTAAATACAGGACTGCGCAAAAGAATTGAACTACTTTTTCGGTTAGGGACCGTAATCTGGTTTTCAAACGTATTATGCCTTTTCTAAAATGTTTACTTTTTTTACGGTATAAAGAAGCTCAATTTCGTTGAAGAATTCTGCAAGTCATGGGAAATGCTTTTATAATCTATTCTTCATGCAAGATTTTTCATTCTTGTTTCATATGGAAAGTAAAGTTAAAAGTACCAAATTATGTAGTAGTGGGCCTTTCAAATTTTTTGTTTAACCGTTGTAGACTAGGCTGCGGGCAGAGAAAAAATTATTACGTCATCCTGTTTCAAAATGAAATTATGATGTAGGACAAGATTATTAACAGAACATGGATGACTGATCTGTCAATACATATCTTATTGTGATATCAGCAGTAGGGAACGCCAAATCGTCATTTTAGCGTTACTATCATGTCGTCGAGTTTCGGGAAGAAATTTTAATATGTTGCATGTCTCGACTAGTACAATGCACATATTTCAGTTTATCTTGGGATTTCGTGGTTAAATATTTGCAGAACGCGGCGCCAATTCTTCATTTTCGCGTTACTATCTCATAATCGAGTTTCGAAATGTAATTTTAATAAGTTGCATATCTCGAATAGTACATTACAAATATTACAGTCTGTCTCGTAGTATCTTTGAACAATATGAGCAGAATGAGGCGCCAATTCTTATTTAAGGGAAAATATGGTTTCTTGTTCAGTTGTTTTCCCCTATTCGATATTTTAAATACATGTGACAAAGCAATCGTTGGTTATCATTGTTATTTTAGTAGTTATCTTATTATTATAGATTTGTGATTTTATAGTAACAGTCGTTTTGATATAATTATGCGATTTTATAAAAAAAATTCTTGTTTTTTGCTATCTTTTTTTTTTTGTGATGAATGCATGGGCGCATAGTGTTCATCAAAACTAAACCTAATCACTGGATGCAGCAACTTCATCGTGCAGCAGTCTCAAAAACGCCCTAAATTCGCGAAATCTGCGATCATAAACGAACGGAATTCGTTAACGCCGCAATCAGTAACGAACGTTTGAACGCATAGCGCTCATGAAGACCGAAGAAAAACATCACTGGATGCAGCAAACTTGTGCAGCAATCTCTAAAACGCAGTAATTCGCGAAAGCCACGATCACGAACGAACGAAATTCGTTAACGCCGCAATCAGTAAAAAACGTATGAGCTTGAAAACCAAACCACTCATGAAAACCAAAAAAAAAAAAAAAAAAATCACTGGGTGCAACAGCCTCGTCTTGCAGCAATCTCTAAAACGCAGTAATTCGCGAAAGCCACGATCACTAAAGAACGAAATTCGTTAACGCCGCAATCAGTAATGAACGTATGAACGCGTAGTGCTCTTGAAAAAACAAAAAAAAAATCACTGGCTACAGAAACCTCGTCATGCAGCAGTCTCTAAAACGCAGTAATTCGCAAAAGCCGTATTCACAAACGAACAAAATTCGTTAACGCCGTAATCAGTAACGAACGTATGAGCTAATAGCGCTCATGAAAACCGAAAAAAAAATCACTGGGTGCAGCAACCTCGTCGTGCAGCAGTCTCTAAAACGCAGTAATTCGCGAAAGCCACGATCAAGAACGAACGAAATTCGTTAACGCCGCAATCCGTAACAACGTATGAATACATAGTGTTCATGAAAACCGAAACAAAAAATCACTGGGTGCAGAAACCTCGTCGTGCAGCAGTCTCTAAAACGCAGTAATT